>CAMZMU010000020.1:11975596-12434547 GCA_947311845.1 Poa pratensis | reverse complement strand
AGCGGCTGAGACTACTTCGTGATTAGGAATCAAACTAGCGTTTCCGGCCGGCCGATCGTATAAATACGGAGCAAGGACGTCATAGATACATCTTGGAACAACATCTTGCAGAGGTGCATTTAATATGTGAGCTTAACACGCATGTGAATTGAAAGTCTAGTGGGACTTAATTAGTTAACTTAAGTGTGGTCACATTAATTTAATTATGGTGAAATTGATTAGTCAACTTAAGTGTGGTGACATGTGGTTACAAACAGTCTGTACCCCACACGGAAGTGAGTGACGAGTACATCTGAAATGTAAAGTGTATATTTTTATCCATCCACCCATCATTTTCAAGCTAATTCTCCCTATTGTATCGGTATATCTTTTGAACTAAATGTCCGATTTTGGATACTTTTTTATATTTGAGATCCTCGTGAATAGATCTTCAAAACAAGATCAATATTGGACATATTTTAAAAAATCAAAAATTGACTATGAAAATGGTATTGAAACCACAAATATTTCATAAATATTTTGCACATGTAAAGGATTTTCATCGTGTTTCGAAAAGACCCTTTACAAATTTATTCCGAAATATATGAACCCATAATGAAACTTGTAACAACTTTTAAAAGAACCATGTTCGAACTATAATTAATTGAAAACAGAACTGACGTAATTCAAATATGTGCGTAATCTACGTGGAATCTTTTTCAAGTAATTGAAATCTGGGTGGCAAAATTTGAAATTTCTGAAATTTTCGTGAGAACAACATGCCGCCAAAAAAATAAAAAAATAATTAGGAAACTAAACTTTCGAATTTACGAAACATTTATTTTATTTGTTGGTGAATATCCATTGAAAAATATATTTTGGAATTTATTTTAAAAATAAAGTGCACATGAAAATGTTTTACATGTGCGAAACTTTATGAAATATTTGTGTTGTCACAAGCAAACATAATGAAAATATGCATGAAAATATTTGTGATTTCAATACCATTTTCAGAGTCGAATTTTGAACTTTTTGAAAATATGGATGAAATATGTCCAATATTGATCTTGTTTTGAAGATCTCCTCACGAGGATCTCAAGAAAAATATAAATATTAAAAATCGGACATTCGGTTCAAAAGATATTACCGATACAAATGTTGAGAATGAGATTGAATATGCTCGGCGAGAGGATAGATAGAATCATGTAATTAAGCTCTTGGGTTAGGTTAAGTTAATGTGAGACTGCACGTCATTTATTGCTCACGTGGATTGTGGTAATGGGAGGTTGTATGTCATTTATTGTTGGGTGACGTCACCGCGTGGTTCTGGAGCGTATAATACGGCGCGCATACGCGCGTGGGATACAAGATATCATGCGGAAGACCTCATCAGGTACGTTGGTTAGGTGGGAAGCCAATGGTGAGATTTGGGTGCTTGCGTCGGGTTCTCCTGGGCATTTTCGCCTCTTTGATTCACATGATTCAAAAAAATAGGAAAAACACAGATTGCAATGTCATTCCCACTTCAATCCTACATGATTTCTCATAGGAAAAAGAAATGATTCTGATAAAAGGGGTTTGACTATATGTTGTAAATTCCTATGGGATTCAATCCTAGATATCAAACAACCACCATAGGAAAAATTCCTAAGGATTTGAATCCTCCAAATTTTCTATCCAAATACTTTAAATCAAAGAAGTCCTGTAATAGATGATGAACGTTGTCAAAAGGAGATGGTGGTGTATGAACAATTGTGATCACCTAGAGGATTTGCTAACCGACTCCAAAGATTTCTTGAGGTCCACCTAAGGATAGATGTTCATCAAAAGTTCAGAAATGTAATAAAGATTTGCAAAAAAAAAAATCGTACTCATTAATCACAGTTCACAGAAGAAAAACACATGCCAAATGTCAACAATGGATCAAGTATAATTGTTCTGCCTGGTCACTGCAGGAGACAAATGTTGATTCAGGAATCATCTTAGTGTGGCACACCTCCATTTCGACCAACTGCTGGCACAACATGGTTCAGGGTTACACGTACAGCTATAAAAGTAGTACAACTACAACTCACATTTCATCCATGCAACAAATTTCCTACGGAAACAGGTTGCAGTGTCAGTACTACTTATACACACACATGAGATGATCAGAACAGACGAAGACTCCCATCAGTTGGGGGTCCATCTCAAGCCTTGCGGACAATCACGTGTCGTTCCCTCTTGTACTCCACCTCGTCCCTCTGGTGCATGATCACAAGGGCTCTTCTAACCTGAAACAGCAACAGGGAACCCCGGTGAGAAACCTAGTAGACAGATTGTTTTCATGCAAGGGATGTGGTGGGTTGCTTACGATGGATTCGTTCATGCCCATCCGGCTCAGTTCGTCTAGCAGCCGTCGTTCAGATATGTGGCTTCCAATTCCCATTCGCCTCTTTATTTGCGCCTCAGCTTGCTGTTTAGGATAAAAGGAAGTCGAAATCAGGAAATGCAGGGTTGAATGGGCTGGACTTTATTTCAGGCAGAGATACTGACCTTGATCTCGTTTGCAATCTCCGGTGACAAGTTCAGATGCTCATTGATTCCAGATCTTGCGGCGTCAACAGTGGAGACGTTGAACAACCTAAATGCCTCTTCAATATGCTCTGGTGTAGCCACACTAGTCCTGAAAACCATTCAAATGTCAGCAAGGAATGCCATGATACTTTTTGTTAGAAGTAGAACCACAAAGCATGACGTTAAATGCTTAAATGTCTTCCAGATATAGCAGAACTGAGCTAGTGGCATACCAATGTTTATGGAATAATTAACATGTAATCAGCTAGTACTTACAATCTCATCTTTGCGAGAGATTCGCTCAGCCGTATAATAGCTTCAAGCTGCCTCACAGTGATGGGTATAGCTGCAGCTCTCCCTGTCTCATGAGATTGCTGTCTCATTTTCTGCATAATGAACAACTTAGTCGTTAAGCAAATCTAGACTGGGAGAGTAATCTCTTCCGTGCTCTAAAAAATAGTATGCAGACAAGTCTAAGTAACCAGTTATGCTTTCATCAGCTTCAAGCTGACTCGCTAGATACCCAGGTAATGAGGTGAAAATCTGCAGTACATATACCTGTCTGATCTCAACATATTTGTTCTGCAGCATCTCTGCTGCCTTTTCCGAGAGACGTGGTCTACATGTATTGCGGCAGTACTCAACGTACCTATATATTAGCAGAGTATGCATATTATGAAATTTGTCAAATTTTGCGTGAAACAGAAAAATGCAAATCCAGTCACACCTTTTCAGCCAATTCTCTCCTTCATTGACCTCTGTGTTCTTGTTGGAATTAGTTTGAGCACCACTGGCATGCACCTTAATGATATGGTTTGCTATTCGCTGCAATTTGTAAACTCATTTAGCCTTACTACTTTACAAGTTCAAAGTACATACGTAATGCGAAGAAAGCCGATTCTTCCATACCTTATCTTGCTCATACATTCTAACATCTTTAACGATGAAGATAAGATCAAATCGAGAAAGGATTGTTGTCTGCAGATCAATGTTATCTTGTGCAGTCTGATGAACAGGAAACAACCATTTATTAAATTGATTATCCAGATGAATAAATAATTGGTACTTATTTAAAATATGGAAATAAGAGGCAAGGTAGTATTTTACAATATTGACCTACCTTAAGGTCATCATATCGCCCCGAAATGGGGTTTGCAGCTGCAAGAACCGAGGTCCTTGAATTCAGTACTGTTGTAATACCAGCTTTGGCAATCGATATTGTTTGCTGCTCCATGGCTTCGTGAATTGCAACTCTGGAACAACAGAAGAAAAAGGAAACAGAATTAAAATTATAGGAGGGTACAAGAAGGATCTACAATGCTCATTCTAGTATCAACCAAGAATTGATTGAATTTTACCTGTCTTCAGGCCTCATCTTGTCAAATTCATCAATACAAACTACTCCACCATCAGCCAATACCATGGCCCCTCCTTCCAAATAAAACTCACGCTGTACAGGAAAAGTATACTTCTTTACCCATGGAAACCAAACTTCGAATGAACAAACTGCACAATGAAGAGAGGCGTACCGAGTTGCTATCCCGAGTTACAGATGCTGTAAGACCAGCTGCAGATGAACCTTTTCCAGATGTATAAACTGCAATTGGTGCTGTCTTCTCTACAAACTTGAGAAACTGTCAAATACAGACAATGATGTTAATAAATCAGTTTGATTTTTTTAATAATGCAAGAAACTCGGAACAATGTTTTTTGGCAAATTACATGAACTTGCATAGAGAAACGACTTCACATGTACCCAAAAGTCTTCACATGAAATTAGATAGAGAAAGATTGCACTTCACATTATTTTGAGAGAAAGGGCAGAATTTTGGCTTAATGCAATACTAGGAGGAAGCAAGGACCCCCCAAAAAAGACTGTCCTACAGCTTGATACAAACAACTGTGTGAAGTTGAGTATAACACACTGGAACAGGAAACAACAAGACTAAAGCAAGAGGACACCAAGGAGCCTAGGTCCTGAAAGCCCTCTACCTTGACTGCTTGCTAGTTCAAGGAATGGTTTTGACACTACCCAGTGTAAATCACTAATCCTTTAATATTTTCGACACCCCTCACAGAGACAGAGTTCACATGACTAATGAGCTTTCTTGTCGTATTATTCGCCATCAAACTACATCGATACGATCCATCGAACTTATACTTGCCTGAGATTTTGCTGTGGATGGATCACCCAAAAGCAAGGCATGAATGTCCCCTCTCAAACGGACACCATCCGGTAGCCTCTGCAGTAGACAGGAGTTTAAACAGCAAGTGAGCACTAAAAATTAGCCACTGATTAAACATTAAATTACCAAAAACACTTGATAAGACCAAATACCTTCTTTGATCCCCCAAACAATAAGCATGCAATAGCTTTCTTGACATCAGAATGGCCATAAATGGAAGGGCCAATCATTGAGCAAATCTTGGCATATGCATCTGGCCTCTGTGCAAATTCTTTGAATTCCATTTCCTGCAACCCAACAACAAAATTAGGATTCTATGAAAACTGTAACTCTTATAATCAACGAAAAATATAAAAAACAAAGTACCTCATCGAGTGTGAAACTTGAGGGGCCATTTGTGTTATCATCTCGAGACTGCTCCAACCCCACAATTCTAATGTAGGGTTGTTTAACTCCAACAGCACCTTTGTGGCTGAAAAATGAATATACAGAGGCATCAGCAAGTTAATCCATTTAAGCTAACTAAAACAAACTTCGGGTCCAACGTACTTGGTAGTGCCGGATGCTTGGAAGACACTGTAGATACCAACCACAGTTAACCTTGTCCCAGGAACAATGGTCTGAACAAGGTGCCTGTCTACAGAAAGCAGCACATTCCTAGGGAGCTCACCAGTTGGAACATCCTGGAAGCCAACGATGATTGTCAAAGTCATGTTATAACAGTTAGCCAGTGAACATCACACATAAATGGGATTACTGTAACGCAACAGCATTGCAGCAAGCAAAAGTTTTCAGCAACCAACCTCGGGTTTTCCTGCAATTTGAGAGTCTGCAGATCCACATACTTGCTCTTATCAGGGACTGCAATCCAGGGGTCCAGCGGGCAAGGCTCTTCTCCCGGCTAGGGAATTAAACAGTCAGATATGTACATATGTTTTCACAATTAATCAGATACATGCACCTCTATTAACAACACCACAGCACACAAACTGGACAGCAAGGCAATGCTGGATATGATTACTGATAAACATACCTGAGGGACATGATCACAGGATCGTGGGACGATAGCCCCACCGAGGCCTGGCCTGCACGGCACCGTCCTCACACTTCTGCAGTTCTTGCAGAGCAGTGTCACATGCGTGGCCTTTGCTTTCACCCTCGACGCAGCAATTGCAATACCCGCAATCTTGACCAGCTTAGACATGTAATCTGCCTGAAAGTTTTGGAAATAATGAACTGTTATCAGAATAGAGTTCCTAAAACGCTCTGAATTCCGGAATGGGCTACTTGATACTAGCTGATACAGAGTAATTTCGGAACTGACCCCAATAGATCGCATGGACAGGCAACTCTCCTTGGAGGACAGGAAGATCTGAACATCGCCGGTAACGGGCTCCTCCATCTCCCCGGTCTCGCCGGCGACCTTCGACCGGAGGCTCGCGAGAACCTCGGACCCGGCCGTCTCAAACTACATTAACCAGCGCGGAGAATTAAACACAACTCTGAATCATAAGAAAAAACAGATATGGCGGAAGTTCAGAGAGAAGAACGCACCAGCGGCAGGTAATCCGCGGGCGCCTTCCGGATCCTGTCGGCCAGCTCGGCGTCGAAGGCGTCGAGGTCCTCGATGGCGACGGTGACATGGTCGCGGTTGTGCACGAGGCTCTCGCTGGAACGGAGAAAACACGGGGGTTAGCTAGCCCGATTCGACCGCCGAGGCGTCAGATCTGGCGGGGGGGGGGGGGGGGAGGGAAGGGGAGGGAGGAGTACCGGTAGGGGAAGTCGCCGGTGGGGCCGGAGAAGCCGCGGAGGAACTCCTTGAACTTGCGGAGGGCGGAGTGGCGGGTGATGTCGGCGGCGGCGGGGTCGCCCTGGGGGAACTGCGCCTGGTCGCTGTAGAAGACGGCGCCCTCGTCCCAGCCCGACATGGCTGCGGCGGCGGCGGCGAGAGGGAGACGCGGGCGTGTGGTGTGCACGCGGAGGGGGAGGGGGAAGACGGCGAGGTGGGGAGGAGTGGCGGGAAGAGGGTAATAGAGAGGATTTGGCGGGAAAGGGGGGGGGTTTTGGCGGGAGGAGGCTGTTGTGCTCTGGTCCCTGCTCGCCTAGGGTTTGGTGGAAAACAGGCCCGTTAGTGGGCTGTTGGTACGTGGGCTTGAGCTAAGATGATACGGACTGATAAGGAAGTTCTATATCTCTCTTCCGTTTAGACGTTTCAAATGCTCCATCCGTTTCGAATTATAACATGTTTTTGGACATTTTACTGTGGAGTACATACGGATTGAAATGAGTGAACGTACATACTGAAACACATGTGATTCAGAAAAAAATTAGATCATCTTATACGGAGTAATTCGAAACAGAGTGAGTACAATACAATGTTTTATTTCCACCATAAATGTTTTCTTTACACAAAGGACCTTACAAATTTCAATTTCTTATTTTTCTATTTATTACTTCTATAAAAACTGGAGCACACCAAAGTTCAACAACTGCAAGCTAAGATATAGGAAAAGAAAACTTATGCATAGCTTTGAGGTTTGTTGGTTACCAAAACGAACATCGTCTAATCTAACTTAAACCTTTTCATTAAACACACGTTGATGTAATATGTATATGGCTTTTAGAGATAAAGAAGTATTTTCAAAAGTACGAGGCTACATGTTCAACTATAAAAATATGCATATCCTCAAAGCATTAGGGCGTCTAAAAATAAAGTCATTGACTATCCGACTTCTCTCTGTCTTATAGAATCAACAACAAAAAAAACTTGAAAGAGGTGTCTCTTGAGCCAAATGGGCATGAAAGCTTAGCGTTACACGGCAGGAGTTACAAAGATATATTTGTCGAGTCTCGAGATCCTGTTACTCGTGGCCTCATCGTTAACAGGGGCACGATTTTTTTAAAGTTATTTCTCCATATCAATGATGGCGCGAAAGAAGAGTACACATGAAACTATCTCCCATTATCCTTCTCTCTCTTGGAAGTCAACAAGAATCATGGGCGGCCTCTCTAGAAGGCAAGTATATTTCTTTTCACAAGAATCATAAATAGCTTTAAAAAGAAACTCGAAACACTCTTTTGCTATCAGATCAGAAGCATAGCGGCAGCTCCAAGTGGGACGCAAAGAATCACCGTATTCCCACCAGATCAGACGGCTGAGAACTAACCACGTCTCGCTCGCCGTTGGAATCTCCGGCTCCAGAAATCGACACAGAGCAGAACAGAACCAGTACGTACGCGAAATCCGTCCTACAACCTTCAGTTCTGACGGAGACTCCAAGGCCATCGCCATCCACCCGCTCTGATCCCAGATCACCCTCCCCGCCTCGCCTCGCCTCTCCGCTGCAGCTCAGCAGCAGTTCGCCGCCGGGTCGAATGGCGTCCGCCGTCTCCACCCGGCGACCTCCGCCGTGGCCGCCTTCCGGTGCAAGGCACGGACCCGCATCTTCGACCCCGTGCTCGTACATCTGTCGGTGTTCCCTATTCTGAACTTTCTGTGTCGTGGGTGCAGGTGTTTGGGGGTGGGAGAAGGATGGGAGGGCCGGACTCCGCGTGGGGGTCGCGAGGAAGGTGAGTGATCTGATCCCCTGTCGCCGATTAGATCCCGCGGATGATTTGGTGGATCGTTTTGGTTCTGTAGCGCGTGGGCGAGACGGTTCTCTGTCGTGGCATGTGATTAAGTGGCGGTAGCTTCCTGGTTTGGCAGCTCGGGACTGCTTGCGTTGTGAATTGGTCGTAGTTGTTCGTAATTGAGTACGTGTACGATACCATCACTAGTTTCCACAAGCTCTCATAACAGTAGGTCTGCTCCGGCAGCGGGAGGCGGGGGAATCCCCGGATCCGTCATGTATATAGCGTAGGTTTGGTAGGAGGCCTAGCCGGCGGCGCCTTGGAGGTGGAGGTGCGGTCGGTGGTGGTTTTGGCGGCGGCGTGTTTCCCCTCTGTTGCAGGTGCTCCTCGGAGGCCCGCGGCGGCGCGCTTGTCGTTCTGGAGATCGCGGATCTTCGGATTCCTCGAGGCTCCAGGCCCCTGCATCTGGTTGGCGGGTCGGCGCCGCGGATCTGGTGCGCCGGGGTTCTGGTCCCTGGGCTTCTTCGCGTTGCGTCGCCGCTTCCTCCGGCGGTGGTGCAGAGCCTGGGTGGTGGTGTGAAGGAGCTAGAAGCGGCGTTCGCGAGGAGGCTCTGCTGGCTTCGCCGGACTTGGTGGCTGACGGAAGGTGGTGCGGCAGGCGGCGGAGGGCACTGGCTGTGTTCGTTTATCGAGCAAGGTTTCGTCACTGTGTGGCGGACGGATTCTGCAGCCCTTTCCATGCGGAGGTGCTCTCGGATGGAGGTAAGAAGGTGGTTCGGCTTCTTCGTCTCCGGCGTCGACAGCAGCGTTTTCCTCCTCGTAGCTTTGCTTCCTGCGTATGTTGTGCTGTATTTCTCGAGTCTTTGTACTCGTTCTTGATGTATGCATATGCAGTTCTCAAAAAAAGTAGGTCTGCTTTGGGCTACCGGTGTCATTGGCTTGCCTATGTCAGCTATGCATCTTTGATTTTCAAGTTTTCATTCGCTCATAACATTTTCATTACTGAAGTTCACATGGAGCGCTCGGTCGAGGATTCTGAATTTCTGATACGACATATTTGAATGCATTGATAGGACCACTATAGAATTTCTCGTTTCAGTTCGAGGCACATTGCACTGGGTAGTTTAGTTGATTATGCCAGAATTTATTTTTCTCCCCAAATAATATTTCCGTGTGTGATGCCAGCTGTGTTTAAAATTTGGCATCTCGTGATATCCATTTGTGCTCTGAAATCTGTTTTTTTTTTACTTTGAATGCAAGAATCTTGGCCGTGTCGTGATGGCACTTGCAGTAGACACTTCTCGCTTCGAAGGAGTGCCAATGGCCCCTCCAGACCCAATTCTTGGGGTTTCGAAGCATTTAAAGCAGATACAAGTGATCTGAAGCTCAACCTTGGCGTTGGTGCCTACAGAACAGAAGAGCTACAGCCCTCTGTATTGAACGTTGTCAAGAAGGTAAGTCTAATCATCCTAGCATTTCCTGATTAATTTGGATTCCTATTGTGATGTTTTATTGTTCACGTGGTAGGCTGAAAATCTTATGTTGGAGAAAGGAGAATACAAGGAGGTATGGTGCATCCTTGCAATTAAAATGATTTGGGCTTGGTCTTAAGCAATCGTGTTTCCTTTTTAGTTATCGCCTAAGTTGAAAGTATATTTTGTCGTGCAGTATCTGCCTATTGAAGGCTTAGCTGCATTTAACAAAGCAACCGCAGATCTATTGCTTGGAGCTGATAATCCTGTCATCAAGCAAGGACGGGTACGACTATGTAGTACTTGACAACGTTCGTATTATATTGGGACTGTCTGATGTTTTCAGTTAACCTTATTTAATAATTGCTCCTACTGTAGGTTGCTACTCTTCAGTCTCTCTCAGGGACTGGATCATTACGCCTTGCTGCAGCATTTATTCAAAGATATTTCCCTGATGCAAAAGTACTTATATCATTCCTACATGGGGTATGTATGGCAAATTGGCAACACGATCTTCATGGCTTAAAGTGCAGGAGTCTATGTTTCAATGTTGTTTCTGCTGAATCTCATTTGGGAAACTTCTAATTTTGTCCAAATTTACATGTTTACAGGTAACCACAAGAACATATTTAATGATGCTAGGGTACCTTGGTCAGAGTACCGGTATTATGATCCAAGACTGTTGGTCTGGATTTTGAGGGAATGATAGCTGACATACAGGTACTTGAATATCTGTACCGATGAATGAACTGTAATCCAAATATAGTGCTATTTTTAATGGAACAATTTCGTTAAGGGTAGTTTTTGTTCCATTGGGTTACACTCATCATAAGAAACTTGCAATCTGGAAATGAGCAGTCACTTTTCTTTTTGCTATTGTTAATGTCTTATATGCGTGGTTACTCTTTGTGCTGTTAATTTATGTGTTTACTCTTTGCAAAATAGGCTGCCCAGAAGGGTCTTTTGTTCTGCTACATGGTTGTGCTCACAATCCAACTGGAATAGACCCAACTCCTCAACAGTGGGAGAGACTTGCAGATGTGATTCAAGAGAAAAACCATATGCCTTTCTTTGATGTTGCATATCAGGTGAATAGGTTTAATTTGAACCTCCTTTTCCATTTTCAAAATTTGTCTCTTACTGACTGTTACATTTGCTTTATAGGGTTTCGCCAGTGGAAGCCTTGATGAAGATGCATTTTCTGTCAGGCTTTTTGTTGAGCGTGGCCTGGAAGTGTTTGTTGCACAGTCTTACAGCAAGAATCTTGGTCTATATGCAGAAAGGATCGGTGCAATAAATGTCATCTGCTCAGCACCAGAAGTAGCAGATAGGTAATCTTGTGTTCTAAGTGTTGCCTGAATAACCATTTTTTTCGTTCTGTTTTGGTTCCAGGAAATACTAATGTTGATCTTCTGCACCTTAGTTTCGCGCCATTACACAGTAGTAATCTACTTTAGGTCAACACTAACCATTCCATCTGTAACTAGTTCTTCCTAGTTAATAATAATGATAGAGTAGGAACCAATGTTTGCAATGTTTGGTTAATTTGTAAGGACGTGTGAATTGTCTTCATATCATATTATATGACACTAGAAGCTTTGCAGGGTGAAGAGCCAGCTGAAACGACTGGCGCGACCCATGTACTAAACCCACCTGTTCATGGTGCTAAGATCGTCGCCAACGTGGTTGGAGACCCTACCATGTTCAGTGAATGGAAAGAAGAGATGGCGCAAATGGCCGGGCGGATCAAGAATGTACGGCAAAAGCTTTACGATAGCTTGTCCGCAAAGGACCAGACTGGCAAGGACTGGTCTTTCATTCTGAGCCAGATAGGCATGTTCTCCTACACGGGCTTGAACAGAACCCAGGTGACTTGCCTTCAAATTCCACAATTGCGCACTCAATTTACAGATCATCTCTGAATAATATGTCTGTGAATACTGTGCAATTGGCACAGTATACTGATGTACAGTGCATCATGTTCTAAATTCCCTTTATTGTGCTTGCAGAGCGATAACATGACGGATAAATGGCACATATACATGACCAAGGACGGGAGAATTTCGTTGGCAGGACTGAACCTGGCGAAATGCGAGTATCTCGCCGACGCTATCATCGACTCCTTCCATAATGTCAACTAGATTATAATTGTGGGCGAGATCATTTCCTTTATAGTATATATGCTGGGATTTTGTGTCCTTCCAGCTTGAGTTTTCAGTCAGGATAGTGTGTTCGGTTTTGTGTAACTCGTGAGGCAATAAAGAAATTTCTGCCAGTGTAGAAAAACTCAGTGTAAAGTCAGCACGGTGCTTGCGAGATTGTAACACTGATGAAGTATAATGGCATCTGCAGTTTAATGCACATATCATGGTTTTAGATACGTGTCAAGAACCTGCAGTGAGTATCATGATATCTGGTCATAAATCAATTGCAATACCCCTAGTGAGTCCTACTGTTGGAGTACTGGCCAAGAGGCAAGTCTTGGCTTGACTGATGTAAGCATGTTCGACCAGTGGCCAACACTAAACCCGTTATTGGCTATCTGATGATTGATGTAAGAATTGCTAGCTTATAGAGTCCACATTATTATTTTTAAATACGTGGAAGTTGCAACGAGAGGAAAGTTAAGAATCCAGAATGAAACAAAAAAAGATGAAAAAAGATGACCCGACGACAAGCAAAAGTGGAGCAATGGAAAGAATTATATTATAGGAGTTTCTGTGCATATATCATCCCTCTGTATCTGAGTACTACAGATTGCAGAAGTAGGTCTGTAGAAGCACCAACATATAGATGGGATCTGTATACTCTCAATGTGACTACAGAAACAAAAAAATCAGTATGCATGGGTGGGAACCTTTTCAGGCTGTGCATACTCTCAAGTACACCGGTATCTTCAGAGATGGGATCTGGAAAACACAATGCAGATTCTTTTGGGAGAAGCTCCTTGCCTTCAGAACAGACAGCAGCGCCATGTCTTCGAATCCAGTCAACGGTTTCTTGAGCTCCATCAAAAGCCAATATACTTGCAACATATGTGAGTGGCACATTCTGTGTATAGGCCTTTGTGAAGCATTTTAAAGCCTCGAACCGCATTTTGTCAAAAGACAGTCCTATAAAATTGAAAGCATGATACCATCAATTACGATTCACATAAAGCAATCACCACCAAAAGCATTTAAAAGAGAAATAATAGGAAGAATATCAATTACCCATCAGCTGGCCGCTCAAGTTAGGGGCTGACTTGTATAGCTTAAAAAACTGGACGTAGTTCCCATTTCTCATGCTTTGCGTCACTCTCTGAGCATGTTTTACAGCCTCGTGTTGTTTCAGCGATGTAGGAAGCCTGGGAAAAGGAAGAATACCTTAGAAATTTAGTGGGTTATGTCAGAAGTCTGTAGTGAGCTTGGGCAAAATGTGACAGCATGCCACCTGCTAGTAAACATACTAAGAAACAACAAAGACTGCATAAACCTGGAGCCAAACTACTCGGTCACAATTCAACTGTATACTGTGTAGTTGGGGGCACTGGACTCTGTGACAGTGCAGTACGGAAATAACATGTAAGTGGGAACAACATCATAGACTAAGCTGTCAGGCAAACATCATAGACTAAGCTGCCAGGCATTCAAACATCACATCTAGAGCCCTAAAATAAAAACTGTAGCACAGGAACATTTGCATTGTCGCCATATTTGGCAGTAAATAGCAAAGGCTCTGGTAGTATGTACACGTAACATTAATCCCAGCAGAGAATACTCAATGGTAAAATGAAGAACTAATATAACTCTAAGTTTGAATAACTGATTTTGATCAACGCCATTTAGAATTGTCAAGTTGAGCATAAAACATGAGTAGAAAGAAGGCAAACTATGTCCAACAATGAGATCAGAACCTTAACAACCATGTGGGTTCTTTAACTAGTTTGGAACTGAGGGTACCTCTTCAAGTCAGTTTACTAGAAGATGCACAAAGAAATGTTGATTCCAAACATGAGGAGGTGCTATTTCTAATGAGCACAGGCAAATGGGGCAGAGCTAGTAATAAATAATTATACTAAGAATCAGCAGGGGCAGCAAAAGATGGAGCAAAACTGCTTAGTCTCAGCTAATGGACTATTGTGTTGGGGGACACTGTACTTTCCTCTGTAATAGTAGGATCATCATTTAATTCAGGGTATAAAAATCACATGAAAGTGGGAAATCATCAAAGAGTAATCTGTCAGGCACTCAGACATCACATCTAGACTCTAGAGTTGTACTACTTGTTACTTGGGGGCACTGGAGTTTCCACTGTAATAGTAAAGTTGAATCACATCTAATAATGCATGGTATGAAAACAGCATGGAAATAGGAGAAAACATCAAAGACTAAGCTGTTAGGCGCTAGACATCATATACTGAATCATAGTTCTGGAGCAATGAAATATCACCACCTGGCAGTAACTACTGTGTTTCGCAACTAGCAAAGGTTTTTGCAGCACACAAACATAACGGGATCTAAGATTCCAGATAAATGTCTGACCATAAATCTCAACAGTGAAATTACTAGGCTTGTACATTTATTGATATCTAAATTGTAGAATGAGTAACCAAAAAACAGAAAGTATGAACAAACCAATTCATTCTGTTACATCGTGCAAGCTGCCAGCACCTTCCTTCTTAGCTTGGACATGAGCTCCAAATTCTTCCCTTGGGTAGCAGACAACAGTATATCATCCGCTAGGAACTCTCGCTCTGATCATTCAATTTCATCCCATACGCCGTTGCCTGACATGAACTCTAGCTCCAGTCACCTTCCAAATGGGCAATGTGAGACCAGGAGAGGGAAGAGGTGGCTATAAATACAGAAGGACGCAACCTAGATAAACTCACGGCGACCAACGGCTGCGATATACATAAGAACAGACAAGTAAGAATTGCCAAGTACCTGGCCAGCAATGACCGACGGTCATCCACATCTATGACATGTGGATTGTTTCGAACCGGTGGCTATGTAGACGTTGTGCTACTGAAATGTAGTAAGGTCTAAATTTTTCTCCGGTCTAAGTAAATTTATACCATACCCATCAAAGTTGAGATGATCGACTTACAAAATGATATGGCGAATCTTTTCCTAGTTACTGTTACTCTACATGGACAAGTTGCAGTTGAAACGCATGTCGCTAATTAAGCGCCTATTGGCACCAGCTCTATTGTGTACTCAAAAATCAGTTGCAACCAACAGGTCAGCTAGCATTGGCATGGCAATTCACTCCACAGAACTTGAGCCTGGTGCCGTTGGACAATACTGCAAGTCAAACAGCATTCCAACACTCTGAAGCCATCAACAAGACAGGAACCGGCCAAGTGAGCAATTTTTTGACAGTAGTTCAGTGCAACATTTCCAATTGGCAACAAGGGTACAACACTAAACCAACTAGGAGCGACCAGAGTGATCCATGTAAACACCAGTAAGCTATGTGCAAGTGACGCAGCAGTAACAGTATAAGCAGAGCAGCAGCATGCAATTTATTTTTAATTTTTTTGATGCGGCAACAAGATGCTAACCAAACAAGCAGTACATGGGCATGCACGCTGATGGTACTAGTACTAGCAGCGTGTACAGACACTAGTAGAAGCTCAGACAGTCATCAGATCCTAAGCATGGTTGCAAGGGATACCCGCGCCCCTGAGAGATTATGTCGAACGATTGGTGTGCACGCGCTCGCAGCTAATGGTCTCTGTCGACATTGCACACAAGAGGCTACGGAAATTGACAATAGGATCGGAGAGAATTGGTCGAGGGCCGCGACATCCAAACAAACGAGGGAAGGGCGGGATTGCACGATACGAGCACCTGGAGGCGGAGGAAGAGCGCTGCCAGAGCTTGCCGATGTGGAGGGAGAAGACGATCAGCGCGACCTCGGCATCCCACCGAGGATGGCGCGAGCTCCAAGGCCATCTTAGGCCTCCCGCGCGCCAATCGATTTCCCTGTGACCTGCCGGATCGCCTTGTCCTGGATCCGCCGCGGGCCGCAGCACGCTCTGAATCGCGACGACGGCGAAGTCCATCCCTTTGGTTTTGCAGACCAGTGTTGTACTGTTCTAGTCGTACCTTTCCTTAATAGGAAAATGTTGCAGTCGTACGTGTAATAATGTCGTTTCAGTAATAACGTTCTTTGAGTATAGTGAAAAATCCTTAGTCGAATAAACTTTGAGACTTCTTTAAAAAAACTAGGTTTTTCTATTTTTTTTGTCGCTTAAAAGGTGTAGCTCCATTATAAACAAGTGTGTTCTATAGATGGATGGGGCCTTTCTCTCATGGACACTCCATGCATCAGCTCTCCTCCCTTCGCCCTCAGAGTCCCCTTTGCCTCCTCGGTTCCTCTCTCATTTTCCTTCTCCTTCGTCGGCTTCGCGGACAAAGTGGGGATGGGGTAGGAGGTCGGATCTAGTGGCGTAGTTAGTGGGACCAGCAGGTGCCCTGACCCTCCCTATGGCATGCTGCAACAAGATATTTTTTTATAGAACAAGCAAGATTTAACTATTGTTAGGGAAAATCACCATGGTTGCCCCTCCCCACCAAATGGATGATTACCATGGTTGGCCCCTCTTGAGCTATTGTTGCCTTTGCCCCTGGTCGGATCCCCTCTCTCCATAGCAACAATAGGGTTAGGTCTAGGGTTTTTGTTTTGCGCGGTTGCATCTTTGATGACTCTCTCCGGCGAGGTTTCAAGGAGAAGGCTTGGCAGTGGAGGAGGATATGTTGATTCCTTCTTCAATAAGTGTGGTTATTGACCTTGATGTTGGATCTAATAAAATTTCGTGTTATTTGGATTATTCGTTTATGCGTTAATAGCTTTATAAGATCAAAATTTGAATAGCTATTTATTAATGATAAATCAATTATCCAAATGAACCGAAACTTTCTCAGAATACACAATGGACTATATTGACCTTATTGGAACTCTTTCATTTTTTTTCTAAAATGTTTTAGTTTTGAGCTCAAATTTGGGTCATTTTCGTCCCTTGGATGAAGATCGGATGGCACGGCAGTGCGATGGGGCATGTTACATGGTGACATACCATGGGCATATCACCTGGCCTCAGTCCCTTTTCTCTCATGACCTCAAGGTGACGGGGGAGAAGGGAGACGTGGAATCCTTTTTGGTTGGTGTCCATCTAGTCTGTAGCGGGGTTAGTGTTATGTTGCAGGTAGTGAAATATTGAAAAGGTCAGTTAGATGGGGTGAATTGGCGGAAATTCACTCTCCCAAACTCATATGCTCGGATCATGTCCGTGCACACGAGGGGGAAGAGTAGCGAGTGCCGGTAGATCTGAGACACGGCGACTGCCGTAGACAACAGGGGAGAGCAGCACGCGCTGGTGGATCCGCGACTTGACGACGAGATAATTACGGCGCGTCCAAGATCGGCAGTATGTGGGAGTTTGGACTCTCGAGAAAGGGATAGAATTATGGGAGGACACGTCGTTTCGGGTCACGAGTGTTGATGCACCCGTTGTGGAAAACATTTTTAAAACTTTTCAAAATGTCAAAATTTTCAAAAAAAAATCGGATATACATTAGAATATTTTGTGTTAGCCCAAAAAGTTCGCTGAGAAAATAGATTTTATGTGACCTATGCTAAAAAGACAAATCTGACAGCTCGTCTTTTTTGCACAGGTGACAAAAAAAATATCTTTTCTCCGCAAAATTTTGTATGGTAGCATAAAATGTTTCGAAGTATATCCAAAAAAAATATTTTAAAATTTTGACATTTTAAAAAATTAATTTTTAAGCAGTGGTGCATTTGCACCCGTGAGTCCGTGACACCGATATGCATTTCCGTGGGATTATAGCGATTTGAAGCTCTGAATCCGTGGCTGACTGCTTTGAGACCTGTGGTCTTACGTGTCATTTGCCCGAGGTGGTCCAGAGATCGGGAGCCACGACCCAGGTCGTACAGGTTCTCCTTGCATAGTTGCATGTCCTAGTTCTAATCGGAAACATACACGACGCCAATGTGGCAATATATTGCACCCATGCCGTGTTTTTGTATCTTGTTTGATTGAGAAGAGAACACCGAGAGGACATCATCTTATCTTACTATATATAAAAGACGGAACAAACCGCTGCCAATCCACTGGGCCACGTCGCGGGCTATTTCTGGCCGTCCGATCCACGCGATGGACGGCCTGGATCAGTCCACGTCGCCTCCGCGGGCGTACTGTACCCGCGAATATCTACCAACACGCTTGCGACGCGTGGCCCGGTCACTGGCTGGTTGCCCAGCTCCAACCGGTTGCCCGCGTGCACGATTCTTGACGCACAAAAAATTGCAAAAAACCCCTCGAAAGGACCTAAACGCAATTTCCAACAAATTGAGGGCTCTTTCTGCAAAAACATCATCGACCTCCTCCTTCCTCCGCGCGACGCCGTGGTCGCCGCGGACGCCGCCGTGCCACCCCGCCGTTCCGCCGCTCCCCGTCAAATCGCCGGCCGCGAGGAGGTGCGCCGTCGCCGCCTCCCTCTCCTCCCCGAAGATCGGCCGCCACGCCGCCGCACGCGCGGGAATCGCCGCCGCGGCGACCGCCGCCTCCGCCGCGTCCGTGCACCGCCGGCGCCACTCCGGTGACCCAAAGGTGGCGGCGCCGCCACCAACGAGTCGAGCGCAGCGACGCGCGTCGTTCGCGCCCGCGCCGCGTGCCGGAACGCGGCGGCGCGCCGCCGGCGAGCCCACCGCCGCCGCGGGCGGTGGAGCTAGGGTTCCCCACTGTGACGTCAGCACGACGTCACAGTGGGCCCACCCTGTCAGTCTTCCTTTAAAAAAAAAAAGCCAAATTTGATTAAAATTTGATAAATCATAACTTATTCATTTAAAATCAGAAAAATAAGAATAATATACCAAAATTTTCATAAAAATGCAACCTTTCTTTTAATGCCATAATCATACCCTTCCTTTTTTTATAATTCAAATAATTCAAAAAAAATCAAAAACATCTTCAAATCAATTCAAAGTAATATCTAAAAAATAAAAACAAAACAAAAAACAGCATTTCAAGCACTGTTGGAACTTTCAAAAATTATTTCCAATCTTAGAAAATTCAAATAATACATAAGTCCCCCTTAATAGATTTCGAAAAAAGAGAAGTGTTAGAAACTTTAAACTTATTGATTATAATAATGCAAAACATACATACAAATTATAATAATTCATAAACAAAAAAAACAATTTTTTTTTGGTAAGTTCTAACATAAAATTCAATAATTCACAAAATCAAATTCTTCAAATTTATGAAACACACAATGCACCCCATATGTAAAAAAAAAATCACAACAAAATTATTTCCCACAAAAAAATTCTCTCCAAAATATTCATTTCCTACCTACATTCCAACATGGATTTCAAAAACTCAACAATAACTAAGAACTTTAATTTAATAATTAGAACTATGCAAACCTTGCATAAAACTAAAATGCAACCAAAAAAAAAACCCGAATAATTCTTCCTCCAGAAAAAAAATAACCACAGGTTCCAATTAGTTTCAAAATAGATTTCAAACAATATTTGTTCAATTTTTAAACAACAAATATCCCCCCTCCCCCCAATAAAATGTTACGCATTTTCTATAAGTTCAAAACAATTTGGACACACGATTTGTTACAAATATTTATAGGAAATAAAAATTCAAATTCCCTTAATTATAAGTACATTTTAAAAATTCTCACAATAATACATTCCCTTTGATTACGATGGCAAAAAAAAAAAAATACAACATCATGGAACTATATTTTATGGGAGAAACTATCACAATTTTAAAATACTTTATACAAACAATATATAAACAACTATAAATAAAATATTGAAATTAAAAAATAGCAATTACAAAAAATACTTATATTCAAATAAAAATAAATAATACACATACCATACATATCTTCCAACATGCAATTCAAAATAACAACTATACAAAAAAAATAGGACTCAAACAAAAAACGAATTCTTCAAATTTACATCCCAAAATAATGCAAACAATATGACAAAATTTCCTAGCTTTAACAAATTCTCAAACTTACCACACAAAAGTTATATTATACGTCCTCTAATTATGAAACTCAAACAAATATTCCAGCAAAATACAAACATATATAACCATTTCGATTTTCTAAACATTTGACGATCCCGTATATCATATAAAGGCACTCAAAAAAAATACTACCTATTTCACAGTGTTCCCCTTTAAAAAAAAGCACATTCGAAATAAATGTTCAAAGAAATGCAACACATTTGAACATTCCGAATTGCTAGAAAATTTAAAGCACTCTAAAATATAACTGATAAAATGCATTAACCCTAACTATGTAGTCAAAACAAATGGTTATGATATACTTCAAATATATCCAGACATCCCAATTTTCTAAATATCTGAAAATAATCAATATGACAAATTGCTTCTTCTACGATAAAACATATCATATTTCTCACCCAAAAAAAAATATACATGCAGCAAATTTTTAAAACTCAATTAGCTAAAAAAAAGGAAAACTCTAAAATATAAATACTTCACGTATTATCTCACACAGCCTTTTAAAAAAAAACTAACACATTTGAAGTAGACGTTAAAAAAATGCAACATATTCGAGCATTTTAAATTCCTAGAAAATTAAAAACGCTCTAAAATATATCTAAAAAATTGCATACACTGTAATTATGACCTTCACACAAATTTTATGTTATATTTCAAAAGTATGCAATCATCCTAATTTTAAAAATACATAAAACTACTCGATATAACAAATTGCTCCTTCTACGATTAAATATTAGTATCACAATTCTCACAAAGAAAAATAACAATACATGCGAATTGTAAAATTGTTACAGAATTAAAAACATTCTAAAATATATCTTACAAATTGCATTTACCTTCATTATGAAGTTAAACCAAGAGCAACACATTTAAGCATTCAAAATTGTTAAAAAAAGCAACACATTTAAGCAACCAAGTCTATAGAGTTACCTTATAAATTTATTTAAAATGCAAACATATGTGACAAATTTACCAAGTATTTCAAAATACTGCAGACGACAAATTCCGACGGAAATTAAGAAGGGAAAAAAAACCATATCACAGCTTTCCAATCCAAATTTCAAAATTAATCCCTCCAAAAAAATAAAATTCTTTCGAGTCCACGGGCGCGGCTGAGCCCGCGCTTAGTCTCCTAGTAGAGTGAATCGTATCGCGATGGAAGCAAATCCACGCAAGAGGAGAAAGCTGTGCGCCGAAGAGACGGCCCCGGCGCTGGCGCTGCCGGACGCCGTCGTGCTGGACATCTTGAAGAGGCTGCCCCTAGGCGACATCCTCCGGTTCCGCCGTGTGTGCAGGGCCTGGCGCGCCATGATCGCCGGCGACCCCGGCTTCGCCCGCGCGCACCTGCAGCGCTGGCGGACGGAGATGGTCGTGGTCTCGCCCTGCAGCCCCGAGTCGGGCCCGTTCCTCAAGATGTACCGGTACCGCGAGTCCGGAGGCGAGCTGGCCGCCGGGCCCGTGTCCCGGCTCCAGCTCCGCTCTCCGAGGAGCTACGACCGCAGCATCGTGCACTGCGACGGCGTCCTCGTCGTCTGCAGCGCGGCTGAACTGCTCGCGTGGAACCCGGCCACCGGCGAGTCGGTACGGCTCCCGCGCGGTAAACCCAGCTGCTGCGGCGCCGGCATCGATCGCCTCGGCTTCTGCTACGACGGGCGGCGCGCGCGCTCAAGGTGGTCCGGTACTACTACCGCGTCCACGACGTAAAGGCCGGAGCGTACAGCCTTGGCGTCGAGGTCCTCGCGTTGGGCCAAGGCCAGGGCCCGCCGTCATGGCGCCCGGCCGCCCGCGACCCGCCGTGCCCGATTTACGGCACCGCTCCCGCGTCTGTCGGCAGCGCCGTGTACTGGGCCATCGACGACCGATTCCTCGACGGCGGCTCACGGTCCCAGCCTGGAGTGTCCACTCTCCTCTCCTTTGACGTGACGACCGGCGAGTACAGCATCGTCGATGGCCCGCCGTGCCGGTGGAGGTGCCAGGACGTGGCGCTGGGCAACCTGGGCGGCGCGTTGTGCGTTGTCGTCACGCTGAACAGCCTGCTGGGCATGGTGTGGCTCCGCACCGCGGCGAGCGGCGGCAAAACCGGAGCGTGGACGCAGGTGCTCCGGGTGCGTACGCCCTACATCCTGGCGCGGCTGGTCCCGGTGGGGATGTGCGGGCGCACCGGGGACACGCTGCTGCTCGCCGGAAGAGCACTGCACCACTGCTGCGCCGGAAGCGGGAAAGCGCGCACGGTGGTCGACGTTAGAGGGCAGCTCGACCACTCCTTCCTCCGTGGTGGACCGGTCGCCAAGACGCTCGTGTTCATGTACACACCGTCGCTGATCAAGATTAGTCCTGGTTGATTTGAATTGATGGATTTTTGTCACGCGCCGAATTAACATGTAGTACTCCTATTAGGTTTATCTTGTAATCCATCCGTTCACAAAATATGTCTCAGCCTATCTCAAATTTGCATGTATCTAGACATAATTTAGTGTGTAGATACATGCAAATTTAAGATAGATCGAAGATATCCTTTTGTGAACGGAGGGAGTACAAATTAGCATGTCAAACGGTCAGAAGTGGCCAGGCCATCCAAGTACCTTGACGCGAATTCCTATTTGCCAACCTAGCCTCTTTGATTCGTAGGACAAGAAAGAAAGACGTAGGAATAGGAAAATCATATGATTGCAATTGCAATGTCATGCACACTCCAAAACTATATGATTTGCTCTATATCAAAATTTGTTTGATTCCATCAAATGAATTTTAGAGAGAGATTGGAATGAATAGTAGATTTCTTATAGAAAGTAGTACAGATGATTTCTTAACAAAATTCCTATTGGATACAATCCTACAAATCAAACAAGAAAGATAGGAAATTTCCTATAAGATTGAATCCTCCAAAATTTCTTCCTTTGAATCAAAGTAGCCCTAAGCGGCCTATGGGGAGCTCCTATTCAGCACGTTTACCATCACCGAGCACACTGACGCCAATAAAAAATTACAGTATATGGGCCAGACCACCCCCATTTATTGTTCCATTCCACCCAATCCTTCACCGACTCCATCTCTTCTCGCCGTCGATAACCTCACGGGTCCACTACGTGGCCGGTTTCCCTATAAAACTTTTCACCAACATTCTTCTATGTAACCGGCCACCCACCGCACTCACACCACGATTTTCAAGTTTTTCCTCACCTTCACATATGTCGTCATGGTGAACCGCGTCTACGATGAGTTCCTTTACTCGCCTCCGCCCGCGACGTCGACGTCGTGCGTCGATTCATGTCCATGTGTTTCTTTGGTGGCCGGTCACTCTCACTTCACCTTTATTATTCTATTCTTCGGTCGTTGCCGCTCTTAACGGGCCAGGACCAAGTACTGTTGTGGTGTACACATCGCTACGCCAACAGCCATAGCGAGCGTCGAGTAGAATTCACTGACGCTACACGCCATCGTCGGCGGATAACGCACGCCAATAAGCCGGCCCATTAGGTGGGTGTTTCGTTTTTCCTGTTTTCATTACCTTTTCTTTTTCTCTTTTTCTCCATTTTCTGTCATTTTAATTTTGTTTTTTCTTGTTTTCTCCTTTTCCTTCTGTTTTTTCTTTGATTTCTTATCATTTTCCATATTTCTTTTATATTTAACAATTGTTCACGTAGTATGAAAAATGTTACTGAGGTTTATATTATATTTATGGTCTAACAAAAAGGTTCATAGATTCAAAAAATACTCAAAAATTGTTCATGGGTTAAAGAAAGTTACATTCACTATTATTTTTTCAATTATTTCATAACAAGAATGTTCATATGGTTTGAATAATATTCGTAGATTAAAAATAGGTTCTTTTATTTGAAAAAATAATTTGCGATGTTCCAAAAAATGTTCATGGCGACCGGATAAAAAATGTATCATTCACATATAAATTATTTGACGTAGTTTTAAAAAACTCACATGGGTTTAATAGATTGAAAAATAGCTTCACACATTAGTATAAATATCATGGTTTTGAAAAAAACAAAGTTCACGGGTTCAATAAATATTCATATTTTTAAATATAAAACAGAAGTATATAAATAAATGACATAAAAATAATATTTAATAGTTAGAAAGATTGATGAGCAAGGAAAACATAAAAATGGGGATTTGAGCAACGCAGTTAAAAATACATAAAACAAAATCTAGAAATAAAATCTTGTAAAGAAAGAAAAAAGCTTGTGCGCCGGCCCAACATGCGAGCTTAGATGCACGGCAGCACGACATGTCCACAGCCCACGGCGCTATCTAAGGCGGCTTATAGAAGCTACAATTGTTTTAGATGAGAGGCATCATTTGTTATTTATTTTTTGAAAAGAGGGCTCGTCCTCTGATTTCCATTACTAGAAACCATCAAATTCGTCTATGTACAAACTACCAAAACCAAAAGCAAAAAATAGGACAAGGAAAGAGAGGCATCAAGATGCCATGCTTTAAATTTATAAAGCACCATTGTTTCAGAAACATCATTCATTCAATCATACAGGTGCTACGGCATACATCTTATCTTAGCCTTAAGGTGGCCAATGAGGTTGCACATGAGGTTGGTAGGCATAGTTTTATGTTGATTGTTTTGGGGAGTATGATATGTCCCTAGTTCTGTTTTGCCTAAACTGATAAATGATACTACCTCCGGTTCAGAAAATGTGTCGCTGGAATTGAATTGTACAGTACGAGTTTTAGGTATGACTCCCGACACATTTGTAGGATCGGAGGCAGTATATAAGTTTATTTCCTTATCAATCGCTTTCCATAGAGAAGCAGTGACTTGGTTTAGAACAGATTAACAATGACTTTTCGTGAACAACACGTCAACTGATCTTCATGGCGTCCATGATGTTCTTGCCGTCGAGCTTGCTGGAGAGCACGAGCTTGACATACTCCTCGACGCTGACGCTCCTGTACCGCACCTCGTCGTCTCCGACGACCTCCTCCAGCGGCCCGTACGTGGTGCCGAACATGCCGCTGTGGAACGCCGCGACGGACATCCGCTCCTCTCGCGCGTTGACCACCGCCCTGTGCTCGACGCTCTTGTACTTCCCGTTGGTGAGCACTTCGACGACGTCGCCGACGTTGGCGACAAGGGCCCCAGGGAGCGGCGTCATGGGGACCCAGCCGCCGTTCCTCCTGATCTGCAGCCCGGGGACAGAGCCAACCTGCAGCAGCAGCGTCAGCCCGACGGCGTCCGAGTGCGGCGACAGGCCCAGCACCCGGTCCACGTGCGCCTCCGGGCAGGGCGGGTAGTAGTTCATCCTCATGGACTGCGACGCGGCGAGCCTCGTCATATCCGAGCGGTCCCGCACGCCCAGGTTCTCCGCCATGGCCTGGAGCAGATCGCCCGCCACCCTCTGCACCTCCGCGGAGTAGCTCTCCAAGCAATCCCTGCAAATCGATGGAAGTCGGCAGAGCTACCACAACTGAACTGATGCATCGACATCACCTGATCGACTGATGGATTTATACTTACTTGAACGTGGAAGGGCGGGACGGCCAGAGGTGGAGGTCGCGGTAGCCGGGCGGCTGCGTGATGAGGAAGAACATGTCGGCCCAGTCCAGCCTCTGCTCCTCCGAGACGACGAACGCCTGCCCGTACCCCTCGATCCCTCCGGGCTCCTGGGCCAGCGCCGCCTTCTCCGCCAGCGGGAGCGCAAAGAACGCCATGAGGTTCCTCTTCATCTCCTCCACGGTCTCCTCGGGGATCCCGTGGTTCACCACCTGGAAGAAACCCCAGTTCTCGCAGGCCGACCGCAGCCTGGCGGCCTCCTCGGCGAGACAGTCCGGATGGAGGAGCCGGCCGAGGTCGACGACGGGGACGCGTTCCTGCTCGTCGTCAGCAGTGGCGTCGATTAGCAGGTCCGCCGTGTTGGACTCAGGCCGCAGGTAGCGGTGGAGGAGGGTGGGCGTGAGGGCGAGGTCTTCGGGCCGGGCAGCGAGGTCCTGCACGTTGGGCACGGGCAGCGAGCCGCCGAGGTTCCGCGGCTTGGCGTCTTGCATCCGAACTGATTGATCCATTGTTGTGCCTTGTGCGTGCTCACCAGCTCACTCTCACCCGTGATTTATTTTGCAGGTGAAAGCCGGCCGGCCGGCACGTTTGTTTGTCTCCCTCCGGTGGTAATGGTGTTCACCGATCAGCACGTTGACTGGGTCGAGGAAGACGACGAGATCGGCCCACAGAATTCGATTGCAACAACCGAGCTGCTCTGTAAATGGCACCAGAAAGGGTTAGGTGCCGAGTCATCATCTAATTTCACTTTCGTTTGCTTGTGACCCTGCTCATATCACATCATGTCTTCCCTTGTGCTGCGAGCACACCACATCCACATCTGGATTATTGGTGGAAACTCTCATTCTAGCTTTCTTTCAAAAACTATCTTCTTTGGAGAAACTACCATAGTTTCGTCTTCCTGCCTCGCCTCCGCGGTAAGGTTGTTATCTCCATCATCACCCTCGTCTCTTCCAAGATCTACACCGAGAAACGGGACAAAAGCTTTGCCTTTATATTAACTAGCACAGTGGCCCTCGCAAATGCGAGGGCGTCATATGTAGTTGTTTGAATGTGTTCAAGAAAAAATTGTGGTCTCATTGATATCACATTATTTTTGAAAAAAATATCATCTTATTTTCCATTATGTGAAAATAAACAAAATAATTCTACACATATGTGAGTAACATTTTTGGCAATATGAAATTTGTGGGAAATAATTATAATACCATATGTTGAAACACCAATGTAAATGATATTGGATATGTAAACTAAACCATAGCTCTTATATGATATTAATTATCTTAAAATCGCTGAATTAAGATAAACTGGTTTGTCCTCCTTAATAGGTAGGTCAATAAATAATAAGAATTATCTTATTCTGATGTTTCATTCTCTCATTTATCAACTTCGTGTCATAATGTACAACACTTTAGAAACATGAACGTGGTGAAACTGACTTTTTTTATATGAATATACTATTAAATATCTTCTAGGCATACTCTTCAGCATGTTTATATATCAATAGTCAAAGTTAGAGAAGTACGACTCTAAGTTTTTCAGACTCTAACTTATCCCGATTTTCATTCAATGGTTCTACACTCGGACACATGTATTTTATGTGTTATGCAAAATGGCTATGTAGTTTGGATAGCATAGTTCAAGACTTTTAATAAGTCGTCAATTTACTATGCAGTTTAGTGACATGTGCTCTGATGTTGATTTTGTTACCTGAGAGACGAAATATATTTACCATATAAACCAAGCAATATATGCGAAAACAATTCATAAGAATTAATTTACGCATTTTAGATCATTGGATTAGAAATATTATTTACATATTGTCTAGCAACTTAACCCTATGTGTATCATCGTCGATAGTGTGTCGATAGATGTCGTATCTTCATCCATTTTTAAGAAAATGACGCTTTCTGACTCATTAAGTTGTATTGGTTCAATGGAAAGGACATTTTCATCCTGAAGACAATATGCCTTGACTCAGCACCGTGTGTATCATTAAGTCGTTAATATTCTTATTGTGAGAGATTCTCCCATCGAATGTGCGAGTAATGTTGTGACTTCATTAATATTATAATTCCACGACTCTGAATTCCAAACTTTCGCAGCCGTTTAGGAGACTATTGCTCTTATGGCGGCCATTTTTTTTATTTATGTGTACTAAATAATAGAAACAATATACGTATAACGACTAATGTCGTGACTTAATTATATATAAAATTTCACGCATATGTTTTTTGATTGTGTTGGTCGATAGAAATCGAATAAATTTGTCATCTATATATGTCTACTCAATCATAGAAACAACGTACAACCTTCATTCACAATTTCCAAGTGTTTTGGATTTAGTCAAAACTCAAAATTCTAAAGTATGACCAAATATTAGGAAAAGATTCAACATTTAGAATATAATTCATTATTAATAGAATTAACATAAAATGCATTTTCATACTATACGAATTTGGTATTCTGTACGTTAAAATTTATTGTTACATCTTTGATCAAACTTAACAAAATTTAACTTTGAGCAGGGTAAATAAAACAAAGGAAGTAATTACTGATCAAGTAATTATTTCATAAACTGTCCATTATCCTACGAACTGCTACCCTTTTCTCACCACGTACCAGCAGTTTTTCTTTTTTAGTTTTTTGTGTTGAAGCTGTCCACCACGTACCAGCAGGTTTTTTTTTTGTCTTTTGTGTTGAAGCTGTCACGTTCTATTCTAGCCAAAGTAAGTACGTGTGTGTTGTTTCGGAAGAAAAAAAGTACGTCTGTGTTTTTCTTGTAGCTATTTTTAAACGGATCTAGTACATACGTTTAGCTTACTAGCATAATGCCCGTGCGTTGCTACGGGATAAAAAATAAATTGTATTTGAATATATGATCTGACTTGGTTTGCAATTTTGTGGATATTTCCGTCAGTGCAGTTTGAACATATTTGGTAGTTGAATGCATGTTCGGCTTCTCAAGTTTCTTTGTTCACATGACATGTCAATAATTTTCGATAACATCAAGGTTCCATAGCACTTAAAGTGTTATTGGGTAAAGAATACAATTTTACATCATATGAAAAAGAAGCAAAACCCAGCTAATAATCTCTCACTAAAGCCAACGAATAATTCTATAAGGATATCCACGTTTTGTCGCACTGGCAGTGTGGTTTTTAATATAACATCAAGGTTCCATAGCACTTAAAGTGTTATTGGGTAAAGAATACAATTTTACATCGTATGAAAAAGAAGCAAAACCCAGCTAATAATCTCTCACTAAAGCCAACGAATAATTCTATAAGGATATCCACGTTTTGTCGCACTGGCAGTGTGGTTTTTAATATTTTTAAGGTGTCTGGGCTGTGATGGAAACTTGCACTGCTCAACATTGGTTGTGAACCGACACCAAGCTGGAATGGGTGCATGACAAAATAAGTTATATAGTTACTTGAAGAGAAAATAGCTTACCTCCTGCATCTAACTATATTCCATTGGAAAACATACAGTGACAACGAGTACCCAGGCAGACATGTCATATGCCTCTTGAAATGTGGCTCATGTTTTCTTGGAGAACATACAGTGACAACGAGTACCCGGCCAGTCATTTCATATGCCTCTTGAAATGTCAAATTGCTTGTAAGGTTTCTCAACTGCGTCTGCAAGTACCTAATGTCATGAACAGCTCCATGTGTCAAAATTCTTTTAAATACAGGAAAGATCCCACCCATCTGATCAAAGAATTTCAAGGAATGCGGAATGCCACTCCTCAAAGAAACTCTACAGTTCTGGCCATGATCTTGTGGCTACAATAGAACACATTATTGAGCCAACGCTTGATCCTGAAATAATCCTGGGTAGGAGGTTCTACCAAGGTTTTCACAACACCCACATGAAAAGTTCCAAATGAAGCACCTCCACTTAGCAGTAAGGCAGATCTACCAAAGGCACGTCTTGTCTCATGCATAAATGCCAGTTTCTCTTCGAGAGGTAACTCGTCTGAATCAGAATTGCAAACCATCTTCAGTTGAGTAGATACCTCCTCAATGTACTCCTTGATGAGTTTAGGGACCTAGCAAATCATTAATAATAAGCATTTCAGTGATTCTTGATTGTATGTCCATTCTGAAATAATGTGAACGAATAGTCTGACGAACAAAGCAGGTTTATTATTCAGGATTAACTTACACAGTATGATACATGGACTGAACCCAGTTCAAAATCTACCTACTGGAATTACTGAAAACTGTGTAATTTTATCGAGTCTTAGATTACGGGAAAGGGGAAACATTTCTAATACTCCGGCAACAAACGTTAACATGATCAAAGCCAAAGCAAGCATGAGATGGCAACAGATTTCTAGCAAGATGGACAGCGCAGTGCCTGCAGCCTCCCTTTGTGGAGCTCCGGGTTGCACATGTTCCCAAGGTTCCTGAGCAGGTCGGCGCGCATGCAGAAGACGATGTCCCTGAGCGAGCCCTCCTGTCGTCGGTGCCTGAGCTCCCGTAGCTTGTTCAGCACGAGCTCCTCGTCGTATAGGTCAGCGTCGGTGGCCCGGCGCGGCGTCTCCCTGTCGAGCATCCTGGCGGCGTGCACCCACTCCTTGTAGGTGAGCGCGGCGTGCATCATGTTCCGCCAGAACTTGTCGCGTTAGGCGGACTGCACCCACGCAGCAGGAGCGTGACGGCGCAGACGGCCAGCAGGATCCCGCGCGTGTTGTGGCGCGGGTGAAGCCACGCCGCGTGAGCGAGCCGAAGAAGAGCACGCGCAGCGCCAGCGCGCGGCCCAGCGCCGTGGACGGGCCGGTCGCGATCGCGCCCACCCGCGCCTCGTTGGTGATGTCGTCCATGGCGACAGGCAGGCAAACGGACGGCGTTGAGAGGTTTGTCACTGGGTCACCGTTGCGGCAGGGTTGGGATCGGAGCAGAGCAGAGAAGCGGAGGAAGAGGCGTGTCCAGGCGTACCTGAGCGCGCGGGCATGTCGTGTTGGGATCTGCCGGGAATGGAGGGGATCAAGAGAGGACGAGTCGGGCTTCTTCTCCCTTCCGTGCTGGTGCTGCCGTGGATGGGCGCGTGGGGACAAAGGCGGCGGCCCAGTCGGTCAGGGAGGAGATAAGGGGGAAGGTTGCGCGACGTGCCAACCGAACTGGCGACGGCCGGGACGGAGATGCGCAGTGGCGACGGCCGGGGACGGAGATGCGGCGGCGTTGGTGGCCGTGAGGTCTCGTCGGTGGGGTTGCCCGCGACGGTCGCGTAGCTTTAGCCCGTGAGGAGGCCGAGGTTGGAGATGCGGCGGCAGCGACGGCTGCCCAGTCTGTGCGCCGAGATGGAGATGTTTAGCAGCGCGACGGCAGCGTCCTCGGCGGAGGCGGGCGTGGAGGAGCACGTGAGCTGTGACCTTTGGCAGATCACGGCGCCCGCGTCAGCCAGCGGTGCACGCACCAGCGGCAGCGGGTCATCCTTGGAGGCGCGTCGGAGCTCGGCGACGGCCGTGGCGGACACGTCCCGCAGGCGGCCCACCAAGGTGCTACGCTGCTGTGTGGATGCCGTTTTGGAGCTTGCTTCCGTGTAATTAATGTTGATTGATCGACGGAGACGGCAGGGAATGGTATGATTTCGCGGTAGATTTAATGTCGCTGATTGATTGTGTAATGTAATTAATGTTGATTGATCGACGGAGACGGCAGGGAATGGTATGATTTCGCGGTAGATTTAATGTCGCTGATTGATTGTGTAATTATTGCTGATTGATTGGGTAGTAACTAATTGATTGTCTTAATTAGTGCGAGGGAGCGTGGATGCGGGAGAAAAATTGCTGGAGGAGGCTTGACGAAGGAATTGTGTGGAGAAAAAACAAAATCATGTGTGGAGAAAAAACAAAACCAGAGGCTTGACAAAGAGAAACTCCGTGTCTTTTAGACAGGAGAGAAGAGAAGAGAAGAGATACAGTATTAAATAATCAAGGGAGTCCACGTCCAAGACGTGAGAGACGTGACTACATAAATCATGTCAAGCAGGGTACAGGGTACATACGTAACTACTAATTTTTTACAAAATCTCAGCCATTTATTTTAGATCTAACAACTAAAATTAATCCATATGATGTGGCTTAACGTGGTGTCTCGAAAAACTAACTCATTTTGCTTTTAGTATATAATAGATATAGAAGGAGCAAACAAGTAACGGTGTTCTATTCGAGATGTCATGGTGTTCTGTTCTATCTCACAGTGCGCATATGCAGACATTAAGAGGCCAAACTCTGTGTGAGTGAGGATACAAAGTACTTGTTATGCATGGTTTTCCTATGTTATTTTATTGTGATCCAAATCCAGTTAAGATAAAGACTAACCTCTGGACTCTGGAGAAGCGAATGGAGGCAGAACGTAGTAGTGCAACTCCCACGTGCGAAGCACGGCCAGGCGTGAGTGTTGAGGTGTGTCCGCAAGGCAGAAGGCACTGTCCAGGTGCAATAGCTAAGACTCCTGGCCACTATGCAGGTCGGACCAGATAGGTCCAAGCGACAACAAATTCAACATGTGAGCAAAACCAGGCTACCGGCCGTTGGCCGTCGGCGACGACGAGATCGTGAACAAGACCATACCGATAAATTGAAGGGGACGAAGACATACTTTACTCGGAAATATAAACCTTTCTCTTTGGTCAGTCAAGAATCCTGATCACATTTACTAGTTGATATATGTCTTGAAATTTCACGGTGCATGATTATGCTCTTCTCCGCTCAAAATGGTCTATTTCTCAATGTGGAGATGCCGCACCTAGTTGGATATTCACCAGATATCATGACCGTCAAATTTAAATTAAACGAACGGTATGATTCTTACTAATTGATGTATTGATAAAACTAAAAACACGTTAATGTGTGTTTTTTTGTTAATACATGTCCAGAAATTTATTGCTAGGACCTGAAGCAAATAAATAAATTACATAGATCCTAAAATTATTGCTACTGCATTGATATTTGAAGAACAATTGATAAGGTGTGCACGAGTCGTAAAGTAGTTGGGCATTTTTCTCTTCTCAAATCCAACTACGTGTGGAGTTGCATTTTTCTCTATTTCTCATCATTTTCGCATCCACATAGTGTGGGCGTGAAAATAAGAAAAAAAAATACATTTGAATGTACCACCGCATCCTAACAAAATGATCAGTTCAATCTTAAGCTCACACTCAAAGTGTTCGCACATGAAAATAGCATGTCAAACTCTAGCTAGTGGTATTGGGTAGTATATATATCATTACTTTATGTGAAGCCATCCAAGTGTGTTTTAAGGTATAACACTATCCTATCATATTCAAATATTTTCGCCATGAGATATTGGAGACAACCAAGTTCCCATGAACCTATAAATTGGTGATATTTCTATCTAGGATGTTAATGGTCATCAGCTAGTACACATACCGGCAGCCAAGCGTTCGCCTTCTTTGCGCTTATTGTGCTCACTAGATGACCCGTTGCGCGACTGCGCAACTGCCGGATGCAACTACTACATTGTCGCCACACGCTTTATTTGTTGGTGAAAAGTAATTAATTTTATTTGCATTCATTTAGCTTACACCATATAGAAACCTCCAAGAAATAACCAAGATAAGAGAATCAGTGAGGCATTGAAGACTGAATCAATGAATAAAGACTGAATCAGCTATAATAGACACTGAATCGATGACATAAAGGGCTGAATTAATGAGAGAATAATAGAGATAATGACTGAATGAATGAGATAATTAACTGAATCAATGAGAAAAACAAAACATTGAAAGAAAAATAACTTAAAGAAATACTGAGGAAATAAGAATGAGCAAGCTAATCATTTACCATCTACAGAGGTATCAAAAACAAATTACTTGGCAATGGTTCATGCAACAATAAATACTATCTTAGTCTATTACAGAACATAGTTGAGGGAAGTCAGGCTACAACTTTTCAAATTTAATAACATAGTTACATTAGAAGGGTCGGACAATAAGATTGGGTTCATTGGCCTGAGTAGAAATAGGCACACGCCACCTACTTCACGCAGCATGAAAGTCCAAGAGTGAGCCGATGATTGCCATCAGGAAAGTGTCCCTGATGGATTAGATTCCAGGCAGAACAAAATAATCCTGCATCACATTGTAACCAGTCAGATTCATTAATAAAACAAATTACCAAAAAAAAGCAAACAAGCTTGAAAAATATAACATTGTTAACATCTAATGCAAACCAGCTGATCAGATGGTTGTAAATAGCAGCCTAATGTTCAGAAAGCAAAGAGATTTATGTATTCTGAACGCATCATTTATACCTAATGTGAACCTGGAGCCATATAGACTATGGCTTGGCTTTCTTGGAAGATGTGCCGACAACCTGAGAAAATATAGATGTAAGTTTAGACACCACAGTTCAGACAATTGAAACATCTAAAAGTAAAAAGCCACTACTCAGGCTTTGTTTATCTATACCATTTGAATGACCCATTAATCAGGAACAGCATACTACCTCATCAGTTTCAGTTATGACCCATTTGAATGATAATATGTCAAAATCCTATGCTTGTACTGTTGTACATGCTAGATTTACTCAATAATAATTATCTACCCGACCAGAAGAAAAGAATATTGGTTGGTTATGCTTAATTTAGAATTGCAAGGTAGTATGGCTTTACAATAGAACTGAAAAAAGGACAAAGGAGACATATTAAAAGAAACAGTATCTATTGGAATGCTTACATCCAAATTAAATTAATCCAAATTTAATCAGAAATCGATGTCTCCAGCTTATTCACATATTACATATATATTGACCACCACAAGTCAGTTATGTATAGCACCACAATAACAACAACAACAAATTAGAGGATATTTAAGTTTTGACCTGAACCTATTTGTCGAAACAGTAAGTGCACACGCTTGGGAGGGCAAAGGACATTGAAATCAAGGGGAAATGGATGCATTATTATGTATAACAGAGGGGATCCCCGTAAGAATACATGAGGGAAAAATAGAATATACCAATCTGAAGTTATCTTAATCTATATGTACTGTTGTGTACTACTACCTGGACTAAATAAACATACAGTAGGAGAATCCCTGGCTGGGGAACCATCTCATATTTGTATAGAAATAAGAGAACAAAATAAACATGTAGTAGGAAAATCCGTGGCACGGGAAGTACCTCACGACAGACGATAATAAAATCGAGCTTGCGCAAATTTCTCTACTAACCTGAAGTTATCTTAATCTATATGTACTGTTGTGTAATACTATATGAACTAAATAAACATACAGTAGGAGAATCCCTGGCTGGGGAACCATCTCATATTTGTATAGAGATAAGAGGACACAATAAACATGTAGTAGGAAAATCCATGACACGGGAAGTACCTCACGACGGACGATAATAAAATCGAGCTTGCGCAAATTTCTCCGTGTGCGCGGATGGGCCAATCATCTCAGAAGCAATGCGAAGAGCAAATCAGTAACCAGAAGAAGAAGACAGAGGAACATCTGATAAGGCCGATGGCAAGATAAGATTGACTCTGTTTGATTCAGCAATTGTGATTCACACATAATTTTTTTAGAAAAGCGTATCTCGACACACATACTGCAAAGATAATTGACTGACAAACTCTTTGTTGTGCTAAACTGAGGATTTAAGAATCTTTACAGCACATAACGTGACATCAATAATTGTACCTTGTAAACATGCTAGTTCCTCACTCCCTTCCCAATCAAAATACCTGCATTAGTCAACAAGCAGTTTAGTTTTTGCATCAAACCAGCTTAGATTTGCATTCAAATTATTAAGCAGCCCTCCATTCAAACTACTAACCACATCTAAGCAACCATAAATGATAATTATACAAAGCACCTTAATTTTGCTGGTTATTTCAAAGATACATAAGAGTCTTTAAAATAATAAATTATATGTAATAGCTTGATCTAATAATAAATAAAAAGCTATTGGAAAGAGAGGCAGAGGTCTACTTTGAGCCACCAAGCAAAGCAAGTTGAACTACGTCAAGCTTGTGTTTCTATGATTTCTCCCTCAGAAGGAAGGTCTACTTTGAGCCACCAAGCAAAGCAAGTTGAACTACGTCAAGCTTGTGTTTCTATGATTTCTCCCTCAGAAGGAACTTGTTAGCACATACATCTTAGAACAGAACTCTAAATTTAATTGCTTTAGACAACATATCATCCTAAATAACCTGTCAAACTATAGCTGTTCATTGGCCTCTTATAGTTTTACAACAAAAAATACTGCAACATCATCACTATTCTGAAAATTCCAGATCTGTGACATTTGGTTGAGCAATATTTCATTATGGCTACAGTTCAACAATGATAACTTTGTATTTCAGCAAAATGTCATCGCAAAAAATTCTAGCCATCATAACCAACCTGCAGAAATAATCTCTTCATCTATTCTTGACTAAAGAAACATGAGAAATAATCTCTTCGTCTATTTTATGTCAATGATTTTCCAACATGTTTTCTTAGATAACTCTAGGCGTACGACAAACATGCAACCTGTGTTTTAATAACTGTGTGTAGTAGATATATTGCTGCCTAGTTCAATAACCGGCACATCACAAGATAGACAATACATTGATATGAAGTGTTTTGGATTTTCAAGCAAAATGCAAGTAGTGAACATACAATGGCCTTAAAATTTGATTTTCGATTAACACAAACACATACTTTAAGATAACATTGTTACATGGATCTGCTCTATCAGTAGTACAACGAAGGCAAGGCGAAGTGAGACAGGTCATAACATAAGCAAGGATCAAGCACGCCTTAGGCTTTCTTCGAGCAATTTTTTGACCCATTTGATTGCACCTATCATAAATAGGCAATAAGGGGATAAAACCAAGCTAAGCATCATTTCCTAGCCTTACAGGACCAAACCAAGCTATCAATTACTAATTCAAGCCTACAATTACATATCTGGTTATTTCTAAAATAAGAACCTTCTTGAATTATAGCTATCATTTGCCTCTTTTAGATGTACAAAAAATCCGGCAGAACCTACAATGAACATGAACCAAAACCGGTAGAGCAGAACTAAAAAACAAATGAAAGGGTTCTAATAGATTATGCCACATTATCATAAGAAAGGTTCCATATATATTCAGATCAAAGGTTCTAGTAACACAAGAGTTCCTATTTTAACTGAATGGTCCTGGTGTTATGTGAGATTCCCTAAAGGTCTGGAATATCGATACTGATCAGTCCGTACAAGTGCTCTTTTAGCATGGAATGTATGGCCTAGCTACTTATGAAATAATTTAGTTTTTTTTGTTAGATTCCCTAAACACCTGGAATGTGAACAAACAAAAATATAGAATCCAATATCACGAACCACAGCACCAAAACCAAAACTGAAACCATTGCACAATAACCAAAAGTTGTAAGCCTATCTAACAAAAAAGCAAAAGAAAATGTAGAAGATCAAAAACCATTTCAGATAAGCAGTAACTTCGGAATGTCACCCAGGAAATAGTCGAGCCCTTGTCCTAAATGCAGTCATCGCTTAATCACCTCCTCTTGAAGGCGAGGTTGCCAGTGTCGACGCCCTGTGGGAAAGCACAGCTCCACACGATTTGTCTCCCAAAAGTAATAGTCAACTGAAAGTAATGTTCCAATAGGTCCATATCAGAATTTCAGTTCTATATACCATGAGCCACGATTTTGCTGGTTATTCAAGTTCAGAAAATAGTGAGCCACGAGCAGAAAAGCAGGCGAATAGGCATGTCCCTGAGAGAAACTAATTGAGCATAGATTCAGTTCACAATCTTCTACAGGAGCGAAGGTAAGGTGAAGAAACATATTAAATATCAAAGGACGGGAGCACATATTAAATATACACATGGATTACTGACCCAGGAAATCTCCCACGAATTTGGAATGTCAAAAACAAACAAAGTAAAGGGATTACTGACCTAGGAAATAGTTGCACCGCTGTCCTAAATGCAGTCATTGCATACATCACCCTCCTCTTGATCAGCATAAGCAATTCCAGTACCAAACCAAGCAGGAGGAAACGTTCCGTCTAATCCTGTAGCTTTGCTGATAGGAAACGTATAAATGTAAAGAAATTGCTTGTTTATATATATCGTATCTGCATTTAACACCAAAGAGCCGAAAAATGGGCAGCACAAAAGAAACAAAACTCTAAAATGTAGCAGCATTGATACGGCTATATTAATTTGATGACAGATAGCTCATCTCCAGTAAGATAGTGAAACTATATATACTATTAGGCACAAAGTAAAAAAGACATTCAACAGTGACCTTGATGCCTGGACGAAGCTTGTTGAAAAACAGGGTACCCGTGCTTCACTGTCTACACTTTCAGGACCGAGAAGCAGGGGCCTTAACAAAACTGAATCAAACAAGCAAACAAACAAAGACCTTGAGAGCTAACCCCATTACTTTAAACATCAGGTGATGTCTGGGTATATTTTTATCATATATGAAGATTGGGCCTGACAAAAAAGCACATACTGAAAATATTTACTACATGTCCAAGTGGTGCTAGCAACCATTTGTCAAAGGTCTAAACTTTGTTTCCGACTGTTTAAATTTTTTCGTAAGAATTCGCTGGTCAGTTTTAGGCATTCTTTTATTAGGCTACTGCCTAACCTCCTTGAAATGAATATGTGCTTGTGAAGTGGCTCCTTTTTCTTTCTTATTCTCTATAATATGGCAGTACTACAGTTTGGGTGTCTAATATAACTAAAAATAGGAGAATAAGAAGTGAAAACTAATATAGGACACCATATTAGCGTTGGATAGTGCAAATCAAGCAACTGTGTCTTTCATTTCCCTAAAAGGTGTGGGGATGGGAATTTAAAGGTGACATTGTTTAGGAATTTTCTGTACATATGTTGGCTGCTTAATTGGTCGATCCCAAATCATGAAGATATGGATCTGCCAATGTTATTACACCTGATTTTTCATGGCTATTTTTACTGTCTAAAATGAGGAACTGCAGGTATGCCTTATTCCAGAAAATTTAGTGCTAAAGACTGGATTACCGAATACCAATCAAAGTCGCATATCGATTTCTCTAATTTGGCAGCCACTCGATGCTCAGCACGGTGTTGTAATCCAATTTCCCCAGAGTACCACCAGCAGTACGGCTCCACCGGCAAGATATTAGATAAACACCGTAAGAGCAAACACGATGGTCAAATTGCATTGCTTGAAAAGATGCTCCCAAAGGAAAATATCAGACCATAAAGAAAAGATATTATGTCACAAAGTTACAGTTCTACTCGCCTAGCTTGGTATTCATGCAGCACAATGATAATCATATAAGTAAATGGTGCAAAGCTACAAAAGATGTAACATTAAGCACTGAGGAGTGAGGACCGATGAAAACACAATAGGAGGTACTTTGTGGCAGTAAGTGACCGTATTCTCACATGCACACCATCTAATGGAAATAATAACCAAATATAAAGGATAATGATGGTTAAGCTATAGCAGTTTGAGATAGAACCCAACTGGGAGCGGTAAAAGAACATCAAACTGTATCCTACCGTTACACAGAGGAAAGTAAGCCACTGATGAAATCTGGAGCGTTTTATTTACCTTCAGGTGTTGATTTTCCATATATTTCTGATTTCCAAATAAGAACCAAACTTAAGCCAAAATTTCATGACTCATGGTCACAGGGCATCATCGACCACTGAAAAAAGAAATTATCAGAAGTAGCAATGATTTATCTTTCAAAGAGCAACTTGCATACATCTTAGGAAAGAACAACCAGCCAAGGAACCTGAAGGAAACATGACAACCGTATAGTAAATAAAACGTGTAAATATGTACATACTGAAGCTGAGGCATGCACAACCTATAGTATCAAATTTAATCATTGCGATGTTACTGGCTACAAAAATGGAGAACAGCTGAGATCTTGTAATTTTGGAACAACAGAAATAAATGGCAGGTTCAAAAGAAGAAGAATTGTAATTATGGAACAATAGAAATAATGGGAAAGAGAGGCTCACCTTGGCATCTTGACTGACGAACACCGCTTCCCGGTGATTGCAGGCTAAATCATGCTTCAGTTCATACAAAGCTAAACATCAGCAGCAACAAAGGTAAACATTTGGTTGCTCATCTCCTTATCGTGTTTCTCCAAGCAGACTTGCTGCTAGCTGCAAGGAAAAGGCACAAACTCCCTTGCTGAGGCCTTTCGTCCTTCCTGCGAGGCGACGACCCGCTGTCAAGAAAAATATGATCCCAAATCAAACCGTTATACGACTGGTACCACATCTGCTTGAAAAGGATTAATGCAACAGAACAGTCAAGCCTCAAGCAAAGCTCATCCAACCTTGACTTTAGTGGCTGTTTCCTAACCAACATACTCCATTTAAAAAATATATATTGCCACACAAAACAGAAATCAAAATCAGCAGTTGCCTCCTAACCTATTTCTTCCACTTCATATGTTAGAGAATAATCTAACTCACATGTTATAGAATTCAACTATGCTTCAGTTTATACAATAATTTAAAATCTCAATGGTTCAGTTTTCTTTCCAAATAATGTAATGCATTAACGCGGTAGCATATGAAGAGATGCACGAAGAAAGGGAGCCACGGAAATTGCACATACCTATAAAAACAACCCTGCAAGGGAGTCTTTAAGCAGAATAATAAATGACCCCTAGGATCGACAACCTGATAAGGGAGCACATAAAATAACTCTTTAGCATCTGCCAAAGAAGTGAAGATATGGTTATTGGGCAATGCAAAATATCCTACTAACCGAGTTCATAGTATAGAAACTGAAAACATATATACATGGAATATTTAAACCAAGTTCATTTCTAAATTTAGTCAAACAGATAAACTGGAGCTGAAGAAAGAATTCATCTTCGGACTTACTTGGTTGCAGCTATGTGATTTTGAGAACCATGGTGCTTCTCTCTTTAAATTGCAAAGAGGAGACGAATTTATCTTTCAATTGCACACTTCCAATGCTCTGCAATAACCGCTCCTCACTAAGTCAGATCTACGTCTTCTCTCATCAGCACTGCAAGGGAACCAGCGTGCAAAAAGTTTTAAGTAATCATAGTTTTCAGCCCAAAACAGTAGATCTGACTCACGAAAACATTCTTAACTGGTAGGTGGCTATATTTAAGTAAAGCTGGTAAAAGATCATAAGGGAGTTTGGACTGTTTTAAGATCAGTCTTCTTACTGAAACTTTGTGCTTGCATGGGAATTGCAACACATCAGGAAGGATCGAAGGAGCATCAAGTTCAAGCTTTTAACTATTTCCTTTTCTCTGTACAAATGAATTGGGTGAACTACGTGAGCACAGAGCTAGCTCCAATCTCTCTAAAGTCCAAGAGAAACGGTCATCACAGAGCACAAAGGACAGCAAATTACCTGAATCTTTACAGCACATAATGTGTCATCAATTAAACATGCTAGTTCCTCCCTCCCTTCCCAAGCAAAATACCTGCAATAGTGAAAGAAAATTAGCCTCCAGTATTGCTGAGAGGAGCGTGTATACAGATTACACCAATTAAACATCGGTTCAAGTGTAAATACTCGATCTGGTACAAAATAAACTATTTGCAGCATGGATTTATTTTATCCTCTGTTTCTATGGAGGGGAAAAAGAACAAGGAAATGATTGACAATGGCAGTTCAAGCACTAAATGAATCCATATTTGGCAACATATCAAGTTACCAATTATAAAGCATAGGAAAGGTCAGACACGGACAGACACCTCTCACAACAATGCTGAAACAATCTGGAAACATAATTTGCACCATGCAGCTCACAAAATGTTTAATTTCGAGCAGTGAAGCTTGCCATTATGTGGTAAATACAAGATATAAATGACCAATACGCTATTGAGTAGATTAATTTTTAGAGCTATTGAATGGATCAATCTTCACCTACAACCTGGGATTAAATTAAAAGAGAATAGTGGAAGAGAGAGGGGGAAATGACCTTCACCAAATCAAGTGGTCGTGGGGCTAGAGCCAAGCCTGTGCAAAATCAACATCTTCCTTCGGATCTCCCTTCCTGCCAATCATAAACGACCATTACCAAATCAAACAGGCTACAAAGTCAAAATAGAATGAAGAACAAAGTTGATTGAGCCGCGTCCTGGTGCACGGCTCGTGAACATCGTCCTCCTCAACTCTGGGGTCCAGAGAGCTTCAACATGGGGAGAGGCACTTTCAGCTCCTCCATGGCCGTCCTCCTCAAATCCTCACTTGAGCAAACAAACAAGAAAGAGAGGGGACGGAGACTCACCAAAACATAGAGGATGGGCGTGCTGCTGGAAGTGGAGGACGCTCCGTCCTACCTTTTCCTCCATCTCGCCCTAGGCCCGCACCAGCTCGGTCTGCTACCGGTTCCTCCAGATGCGAGAATGATTCACCTCACGTAACTCCCTATTTGAATCCAGGAAAGAGGGAGTCCCGGATCTTGTTCACCACGGTAGTGAGAGAGACGAGATGTGCGTGGACAACCTGGTAAAGGAGATAAAGTGTGGCCCATCTCGGGCAGGTCCCGTCGTCCAGCAGCCGCCGCCGCCGCCATCGACGTCCTCTACAGTAGCCGCCGCCGCCGTCCACTGCAGCAGCCGCCGCCGCCGACGCCGTCGTCCACTGTAGCAGCCGCAGCCGCCGCCGTCCGCTGCAACCTCCGTCGCCGCCGTCCGCAACTGCCTCGGACGCCGACGCCGACGCCGTCCTTGACCGCAGTTCTCGCCGCCGTCCGTTGCAACCTCCGCCGCCGCCGCCGCCCTGTCGGGTGCTAGGATGTGGTAGTCGAGGCTGGGCTCGCCGGATCCGGCCGGAATTTGCCGGAGAAGGAGGGGATTGAGAGGAGTGGGGTTGGGGGAGAGGGAGGAGCGGGGATTGGGGGAGACGGGGGAGAGGTAGGAGCAGGGATTGGGAGAGACGGGGGCGCGGGGGATTGGAGCTAGGGTTTCACCGCGGGTGTGGGGTTTTGTCTCACGCGGCTGAGCAGGCCAAACAGAGCGACGACAGGACGTGGTCTCGCACACTGATTTGTGGACCCGGTATGAAAAGGGGTCCACCCGTCATCGACCTACTACATGTTACTGTAGCCTCAAATGGGTGTAAAAAGTTTCCACAGCATCTAACGGCCAGCAGTCAAACACCCATGCGTTTTACCCTATTCAAACGACATCTAACGCACCAAAATCACCGCTCGGGGCAAATGCTCTCAGGAGGCGGGTAGTCATCAGGCCTTTATAGAAGTAATGTCGCTCTAATCGGCTAGCGGGTTCGTGATGTTCGTAAAGGCAGTAGTGCCCCAAGCGATGCTGGTGTACATGACTAACGTGTGTGCATACTCTCCTTTGAACCATTGGCTTCGGCCCCATACACTGTCGCCGCGGCCAGCCTCAAACTGCCGCCAACGTCCGGAATAACAATCTCAAGAAAAGCATTTAAGAGCTCCTCAACCTGTACATGGGTACATGAACGGATGTGTCGCCATCACACTCCAAGACAGGCGGGACATGGATGTGTCGCCGGCGTGCTTCACTACCTCCTCGACGGCAGGCTGAAACTCAAAACACCTAGTACCATCCAACTCAATAGGAATTCGGGTTGATGGAGTGAAACTACCTCCATGGACCCGTTGACTGTTTTACTCCATAGCATCAGACATCACACGGAGGTGCCACAACACTAAGATCAAGATTTGATATGAGTATTTGGTAATTTCTGCTTGTAATGTAGTATTACATTATTATTTTCACCGATTAACCTGGGATTAATTCTTCAGGAGCTTAGCTCGATGTTAGGCTTCTTGCGTGTGTATGGTAGCTTAACTCGTCTTGCTGCAAGTGATGCGTTCTGAGTCTCATGGCGTGACTTTGACATGCTTCTAGGTAGGCACATAGATACACCGGTTGTCAAAATTGAACCGAAATTATTGGGTAAATTTTAAGCAAACTTAATTTTTTGAATATATTTTAGCGAAATCCCCTTAAATACAGATGTTTTCTTCCGGTAAATGATCTTACCGGTCCTGAACGAAGTTGCTGAAATTCGGCCAAAATTCAAATTTTCCGGGCGAAATCCAAATCCTTTACGTGAATGGTGGGCAGAGAAAATAAAATAGGACGATCGTGTTTGCCTTTGTCCTCTTCGCGTCCGTGCCACGAGACAGCCGGGTCTGAAAGCGGAGACCTGTACAACATCTACTCATAGTAGGTGATGTAGGTGTTGGTAGATATCTTCGTTAGACTGATAAACTGATGTAATGAAAACGTACTCTACTCGAAATCTAAGGTATGTATCTTTGGTCAGTCTAGAACCATGATCAAATTTACTAGTTGGCATATGTCTTCAAGTTTGCACGGTGCCTGGTTATGCTCTTCTCTGCTCAACATGATCTATTTCTCATCTTTTTCAAACCCGCATTCGATGTGCATGAAAATAAGAAAAATCACATTTTAACACGAAAAATACAAGTATCACTCGCATCCCAATAAAATGATCACTTTACTCTCAATCGCACATCACTACGGGAAACCCACGATACGCCGACGGCCAGAAGCCGTCGGCGTAGGCGCGTTTGCCGTCGGCGTAGGCTTAGGCTGACGGCGGCCGTCGGCGTAGCAGCCCGTCGGCGTATACAAATAACCGTCGGCGTATACGTAACCGTCGGCGTAGGCGCTGTGGGACCCACAAAAACGGAAGCCGTCCGTCTCCGTCTGCTCCACCCATACGCCGACGGCAGCGCCGTCGGCCTAGCGCGCCACGTGGAGCGAGCTGGTGCGTCTGGGACGTGGCATACGCCGACGGCATATTCGTGACCATTTGGTCCATTTTAGCTGACGTGGCAGCACCCTGTGCGCCTGGGAAGTGCTCTACGCCGACGGCAATGCCGTCGGCGTATACTGGACCATAATTTCCAATTTTAGCTGGTTGTTGCTGCTGGTTTCTGGCGCATTTTAAATACAATTAAAATTGCACAAATTATAAAACACGACAGAAACATCACATATATATCCAAAATGACACAAACATGATTCGAATTCATACAAGCATTCATACAAACTCAAAATGACAGAAACATAGTTCGAATTCACACCCGGAACACCCGAACTAATCCTACATCTCGTGAGAGGTCGAGCCACCTAGCTCTGACCGCGTGAAAATAGGCGATCGACCGCGTGGGCCAGTCGAACCACACAGGGAATCCGGCGAGCCACGGGACTGTGTGGTCTCACGCGACGAACCCGACAAGGCACCACCAGTGCCATGCACCACGAGCGCGCGCGTCGAAGTCGGCGAGGCAAAAGCAGGATCAATGGGTACATTCCTCGAGCAACTCGATCCCTACATGTTTGAGTCCAAGTTAGCAACTTGGAAAGCACAGCATGGCGGTAACAATTTGTTTGGCAAATAACTTACCGGAGTCGTTTGCTTGTATGTGCGAGCGACCGACTCCCTCGTTGGGCCGACGGGCGGGATCCCCGGCCTAGGTGGACGCGTAGGCAGCGCGTCCCGCTCTCCAGTGGCAAAAAACTTCTCGGTAGCCTACAAGATAGTTTAGATGTCAGGAGTTGTAGAAAAACAAGGTTCAAACTAGAGGAAATGGGACTTGTCATATTTTGCAAATACAAAAGTTGAAACTTACAGCATCCTTCAACTCATTCCACTCCTCATACTCCTGGCTCTTCTGTACCCACAACTGATACTGTCTCTCATAGTCCGCGTAAGCGGCATCGAAGGCCGCCTCGAAATCAGCCTACAGTTTTAAAAGGGAACGCATCTCGTCAACTTAGCCACTTAGCTAGGAACGAATGTCGGAAAGAGAATGAAATTGAGAAAAACTTACATCGGGGCGAGCTCGGGAAGGCCGACGAGGCAGGACGGGAGGGTCGTCGGCGGTGAGGGTAGCCTTGACACGCGAGAGGCCCAACTCAGGAGTACGCGTGAGTACCGAACTAAGCATGAGAGGACGGCCATGCTCCCAACCGTTCCCGGCAAGGACCACCGCTCTCTCATCGGTGTCATGCCGAAGAGGGTTGTCCACAAACGGATTTATACCCTGGAACGTCTCGACGTATGCCTTTATCCCCTCCTTGGCAGTGCCGAAGTAATCGGGCTGCGAGGGCTGAGGCTCGTCAAAATTGGGCTTCTTCATCTTCATCCTCTCCCATGTTTGCATGTCCGTAAGAGGCTCCCCGAGATCGGCCACCTGCAATGCCAAAGAAGTGTCATGCGTATCAAGTAGGAACATGAGGGGAAATAAATGAAGATTGTTTCATGTATATATATACCAGCTTTGCCTTGAAGCGATCAAGGTTGCGGGCACCCGCACAATGTGTCCCCCCGCTCCCGCGGTTTAACTTGTTTCGCTCGCTCAAGGCCTTGAACTCGGGGTCCTCCCCAGCCCACCTAGACACCAACGCCCTCCACGCGTCATCCTTGCCATAGGCCCATGAGGGCTTAAACTGAAAAAACAATACTCATGTGAAGAACGGATAATGCAATTGCAACCTAGCAGCAACATGTAATCTCATTAACAATCTACTTACCGCAATGTAGTCATCTACGGTCACCTCAAGTGGGTTCTCCACAATATCATGCTTCACCGCCTTCTTGTGTAACGTCTCAGTACTGAAATGATTGATGATGGTATGCTTTGCATTGTAGAACTGCTGTCGTGTCAACTTCCTACAAGCCCCCTCCAAAGTCCTGTCCGCATCGGCCCGCTGCTCAGGAAGTACCCTATAGAACCTCTTTAATCATGCACAAAAAACAAATTGTGAGAGCATGGTGGGGACATCAAGTATGAACCAAATTCTAATAGTTCAACTTACCCAAAACTTGTTGATCACGGCGTCAGAACATTTCCCGCCGCTCGCGTAATTGGCGGCCTGATAGTCTGCCCACTGGGTGGCTAGCTTCGTCGCGCCGTTGGGGATGGTACTGTACAAGCCGGGCCAAAACTTCCTAATCAAAGCTCCAATCAGGGTGTTAGGCACACGGGCTCCCGCAGGATGTATCCAGTTGCTGCACAATAATTAAACATTACTACATGTCAAATTGTCCTGACCACAATGAAGTTACCATGTTCAAAATTAGTATATATAGTCACTTACTCTTTCCCATTAGGCGTAATGAGGATCTTCGCCTCCTCGGTAGCAGGTTCCTTGTCCTCATCAGGGACCTGGGATTCCCCTCGAATCCTTGGCTTCTTCGGCGGCGCGGAGGGCCTCGCCTCCAAGTCCGTGGAGGGGCCCGTCCCCACGTCCGTGGAGGGGCCCGTCTCCTGCGAGTCCGTGGAGGGGCCCGTCCCCACGTCCGTGGAGCCCGCAGAGGGTATGTCCGAAGACACGTCGCCCCCACCTCGCCCTCGTCCTCCCTCACCTCGCCCTCGTCCTCCACCTCGCCCTCCTCCTCGTCCTCGTCCTGCACCTCGTCCAGCATCTCCACCCTCACCTGCATTGAGAAAGGGTGAACAATTAAGCATAAAGACATGAACAAATTAAGAATTGCATCACCTCTACTCTCACCACTGTCAGACAGGTAACGCGGGTTCGGATTAGGTTGTCTTCCACTTTTAGTAGCTTTCGTCTGGCGCATCCTCTTCGACAAGGAGGCCGATGATTCCTTGCCTTGGCTCATCTTGGTCAATCACCTGCATTGAGAAAGGGTAAAGTTTTAAGCATAAATGACATGATCCAATTAAGAAGCATGAAGACGCAATGCAATTAATAAGCATGTTAAAAGACATGAAGACATGTCTTACTAGGGGTGGGTACCACTTTTGAAACCACTTTTGTACAACAGAAACCAACTTTTACTAGGAAAGCAAGCAAGAAGTTGATTTATATGGCTTTCATCGATGTTTTACTAGGGGTGGGTACGCACCCTCATATATAGGTAGCAAATCCATTCTCATCTTTTAATTCAATCATAGTTTGACTTTTGAAACCACTTTTGTAGCAAATCCATTTTTTTGACACACCGGGATCACTGAAATTTTCAAAAGTTTTTGTTTTCGTAATTGAGCCAGCTGATGACACTTGTTTTGCTAGCTAATTGGACGAAGTTGCAACAAAATCTCGAAGTTTACAATTGTTTTTAATTTTAACTTGATTAATTAATCTATCACAATTTAGGAAAAAATTGCATACTGAATTTCTTGAATCTTGGTTGAAATTTTTATGGACTATGAAATGTTGGATTCAATTAATTATCTTACCAAAATAAAAAAATAATTTGTACTCCCTAGCTAGTCAAAATTTCTCAGTATACACAATAAGTACCGTATTTGTCTTTGGCAGAACCAAATTTTGGTTGGAGTCTAAAAATGGGTTATCTGATCAGAACGAAATGCTGGAGTAGGGTAGCTTGACTTGAAATTGAAAAATCGATGCAGCGTAAGAACTCACCTGTGCGGGCAGTGGATCACGCCGTCAGCGTCGCGGTAGAGCACGACCTGCCGGTCGAACACGGTGAGCGGGAGCGCCGCGTCCTTGGCCACCTCCTTCGTCAGTTCCGCGTGCTGCAGCGCCCGGACGGCGGCGGGGGCGGAGGCTACTGGCACCGGCGGCGGCTCGCGGGGCTAGGGTTTCAGAGGAGCGCAGAGGATGGTGGGGAGCAGGTGGTGAGGGAGAGCAGAGGAGCGGCAGCGGCAGCAGTGTCGGGGGCGGCCGGCGGCGGGGTCGGGGGCGGCCGGCGGCGTACGGGGTGGGGCGGCGGGGTCGGGGGCGGCCGGCGGCGGGGTCGATTTAGGATTGAATTGGGGGATTTGGGGATGAGGCGCGCGAAAAAGAGATGGCCGGGTCGATTTGGTGAAGCCATGCAGGCATACGCCGACGGCTTTGCCGTCGGCGTATGATTTTGCTTTTTTTAGTATGGTTTTTTAAAAGAAATACAGGGTGAAATAAAATCTTTTGGGCCCCACATTCTATAAGATATTTGGGTACATATTTTTTTAATTATTAAACACAAAATTAGGTACATATTTTCTTCAATATATTTATTTAAATAGAAATATATTTGTTGATAAATGAGATGAATCAGTGCTAATTGCAAAACTATTTGCATCTTGAGGACCCTTCAAAACAAAAGAGTCACGTTACCATGGAACCAACTTTTATTTGTGTTAGGTTAGTCCATTGGGGCTTGTGAAACCAACTTTTATCAAAATTAATTAAGATAGAACAAACTTGGGTACATAGACGAATGACAACAAACTTGCACTAGTAGGAATGTGCTTATAGCCAGCAGTCTACATATTTATTTAATCCATAATACATCACGAATAATGTAACTAACTTTTGCCGGGTCCTAAGCCGCGAGGTGCTGAGCGGCCGGCGGCTTGCACCCAAAGATAAGGAACCATCACTGGGGCAATACTCACATGAGGAGGATCCCTATGAAGTGTATACCACATATTGTCATGCACCGCTTGCGTATCCAACCTAACCAGGTAGCGACGGACGTGCTCGTCCTCCTCTCTGATACGGCGACGCACCTCCACCTCGGGGGCCGGCGGCCTCTGCACCGAGGCTGGCCCACGCGACGGCCACCAAACAAGATCCGGGTCGACGACGTCACCCGGATTCCTCACCAAACTACGCGTCCCGGAAGACACCTCCCAGTGCCAGCCCGGCGGAGCCCAGTCCCGGACACTGCCCGTGTCCAACAAATGGCCGGTGGTCATCATCGATTCCCGCCGAGATCTGAAAAAATGAGTGGGGAATTTGATCAAACAACTAAGGTGCGTGCAACCTAGGTACGTAGGGGAGGGAGAGGGCAGCACCTTGGCATGGCGGACGGCACACGCGGTGGTGACGCCACGGGAGAGTGATGAGGGATCAGATATCAGTTTAGATGTGCTATGCCAATGGAGGCCATGACTACATATATATAGTGAGAAATGGGCTTCTGAGCTGTAGTATGCCCAATCAGGAAGAAGCACACGGATCGTGTGTTTCCTTCGTGTGCTTCTGAGCCGTCGGATCAGCGGTGTGTTTCTTTCGAGCGCTGGTGAGCCGTTGGATCAGGAAGAAGCACACGGATCGTGTGTTTCCTTCGTGTGCTTCTGAGCCGTCGGATCAGCGGTGTGTTTCTTTCGAGCGCTGGTGAGCCGTTGGATCAGGAAGAAGCACACGGATCGTGTGTTTCCTTCGTGTGCTTCTGAGCCGTCGGATCAGCCGACGGGTCCTCGGCAAATCATCATTGCGTCACCCTAATCCAGTGGCTGGATTCAACCTACCTGCGGGCTTGTGTTTCCAACAGCGTCGTTGTGTTGTCCTTATTCACCGACCTACAGGAGGTGGCTCCAATGGCTGGCCGGTGAACAAGGACGAACACAATAATGCCAGGGAACTTGCCAGCAGGTAGGCTAAATCCAGCCATTGGATTCGGTGGCGAAGGTAGAACAAAACACACGGTTTCTCCTGCAAATCGGCCTTCGATCCACGGAGCGGCAAGACGTCTCTGATGTTCTACAACCGTCCGGCAACACATCTCTGATGATCTGCAACCGTTTGGAACGGTCGCAGGTCATCAGAGACGTCTTGCCGCTGGTTGCCCAAAGATGCCTCTCCGAGTGACGCTGGAATGTTTTGTGTGAATGAGTAACCTGTCTGAGGAGGTGGGCTATATATAGACCTGCCTCTCCGAGTGACTCCCTCCAGCTAGCCAATCAGGAATAAGTACGCGGATCGTGTGTTTTCTTCGAGAGCTTGGGAGCCGTTGGATCAAGCGAAAGAAACACACCGCTGATCGAACGGCTCACAAGCGCTGGAAGGAAACACACGATCCGTGTGCTTCTTCCTGATTGGATCAGGAAGAAGCACACGGATCGTGTGTTTCCTTCGTGTGCTTCTAAGCCGTCGGATCAGCGGTGTGTTTCTTTCGAGCGCTGGTGAGCCGTTGGATCAGGAAGAAGCACACGGATCGTGTGTTTCCTTCGTGTGCTTCTGAGCCGTCGGATCAGCGGTGTGTTTCTTTCGAATGCACTGCAGCCCCTGTTGATGGAATTTTTGCTTCTGCATTGATATTAAACAAACCATGCAAATTACAGTGACAACATAAATTACACAGAGAACATTCTTGAACCGCCGATACATAATTGACTAAGAAACAAGTGAACATGCATGTAGAACAAATTACAACAATCATGAACAACTAACAAACTTCTCCACCCTACGCCGTGCGTGTGCTGCCACCCTTGCTCTTTGACGAAGATTATGCCTTCTTGCCTTTGCCCTTGGACGAAGCTTCAGCCTTCTTGCTCTTTGACGAAGATTCTGCCTTCTTGCCTTTGCCCTTGGACGAAGCTTCAGCCTTCTTGCTCAGTGCTTCAACCCTCCTTTCCTTTGACGACGGCATGAAATCGTCGTCATCATCGCTGTCAACTACCCAGAGACAGGAACGACCGTACGAATCACGGTCAGCTTCAGTTCGGTAGAACGGACTATTCGTAACTTTCCTGTCAAACTTATCTGCAAGCCTGAGCATTTCTGCACGAATTTGGAGCGGGGTCCTATACGGAAACCCATCGCGGCATAGCTTCGCCCCGAGTGAAGCGAGATGACTCTCAGTGTGCAAAATTTCTTCAATTGGAACTACCCTACCATCTACCTTCAAATTGCTTGAAAGCCTAGCGAGATGCTCGGATGCGGAAATGTGAAACCCAGACACACACTTCTCGCAAGGACCAATACACACCATGCTTGCGCTCAAGTGAGTACCATGCCTACCTTCGACTGGGTTATATAGAACTACCGGTGGCGGCATTTGGCGGGAAACGGTGGCGGGAACGATAGCGGGAAATATTTGGGCGGGAAACACACCGCTGATCCAACGGCTCACAAGCGCTGGGAGGAAACACACGATCCGTGTGCTTCTTCCTGATTGGGCATACTACTAGCCAATCAGGAAGAAGCACACGGATTGTGTGTTTCCTTCGAGAGCTTGGGAGCCGTTGGATCAAGCGGTGTGTTTCTTTCGAGCGATTCTGAGCCCTTGGATCAGGAAGAAGCACACGGATTGTTGTGTTGTTGCTACTACCGATATTTTGTTCTCTGTGTAATTTGAAGAGTACCATGTATCTTCAATTTTCTAATTTGCATTGTTTGTTTAATATCAATGTAATTTATGTTTAATATCCGGTAGTGAGTCTACCCCAAATCAACACCACGAGGCAGGATAAATTGAGACATATATTTAATTTATGTTTAATATCCTTTGTCTATTCACAAAATTTGAGAAACAATCCTCCACTAGTCGGCTTGAGTAGAACTTTCCCTCACGGTAGAGCTGCAGACCCACAAAACCAAGTTGTTGAACTACTTTTGACACCGAGGAGTCGCTCTTTGGGTCAATAAGAAGACCAAGATGAGAGGATTTCACAACAAAATCTGAAATTTGTTGCTTTAGATTGTTGTCAACCTGCATTTCCACAACAAAATCTGGTTAGCTGATTCTTTGCTCAACATGGTTCTTATAGACATGTGTTTCAGGGCTAGCAAACTGTCATTAGATAGCTGGAGGTTTACTTTCCCGTTGTGTGAATTTGTCAGTTGCTTCTCCACACTGAAAAGCTCCAAGGCTTCCGCTTTTGCAGCAAGTGACTGAGGGTAATAAATATGCACACAATCTCCATCGAAATCTGCTGACAAAGGAGAGAATATGAATTACAACTACATTAAATATTGCAGCAAGTGACCTAGGTTTTGGTGGTGTTCCGACGCTCCGGGGCCCCGCTTCGGCGAAACCCTAGATCCGCTGGAAAAACCCTAACGTTTTCGTCTACCCCCATAGACGTGCGTCGAAAGGGGGTAGGCCAGTGGACTTTTTTGCTTGGTTGTGTTAGGTTTGGCCATGGGAAGGTGAGAAACCAAAGTCTACCCCAAATCAACACAAGATTCCATCCGGTTCGCCCGAAAGGGGAGTTTTCACCTCTAAGCGCAGGAACTCACTAGAGAGAAAGTGAGGCCGGTGAAGCCGGTCACACCCCGGAGTAGGATATTGCACATTTACAACACACAACACACTTGTATACATGTGCTATGCCGCAACCTAGGTTTTGGTGGTGTTCCGACGCTCCGGGGCCCCGCTTCGGCGAAACCCTAAATCCGCTGGAAAAACCCTAATGTGCACGTCTACCCCCATAGACGTGCGTCGAAAGGGGACATCAACTATGTGTTGTAGGTGTATATTACATGTGTTGTTTTTATTTATTTTACATGTATATGTTGTAGGGGATATATACTATGTCGGGAACTTTGACCGTTATTTTATGCGGGTGGGATACCGGAAAACTCAAACCGTTATTTTATGCGGGTGGGATACCGAAATTGGGAGGGAACTTATAGATCCAATTTATGTATAAATTATGCCTACATTAAATATTACGTAGATAAATAAATAAAGAAATATCATATAAAGAAATAAATAAAAAAGGAACAGATATACGCCGACGGCATTGCCGTCGGCGTATGAACCCAGGGAATTCTTCCGTTCCTTCTCCGTCATGGCCGTTGCTACGCCGACGGCCAGTTATACGCCGACGGCGCCCGTCGGCCTCTGGATGGTTACGCCGACGGTGCCCTGTACGCCGACGGCCAGTGGCACGGCTGCCCTATCCCTGGTTGTACGCCGACGGCCCCGACATTTGGCCGTCGGCGTACAATCCGGCCGTCGGCGTTTTGGGGGATTCCCGTAGTGCATGGGAATAGCATGTCAACTCTAGCTAGTGGTTGTTGGTACTATATATATATCATTGCATTATGTGAAGCCGCCCAAGTGTATCTTAAGGTACACCACTAACCTATCATATTCAAATCTTTTCTTCATGAGATATTGGAGAGACAACCAAATTCTCACGATTCTATAAATTGGTGATATTTGTATCTAGGATGTTAACGGTCATCACCTTGTCCGCATACCAGCGTCCCAGCAATCGCCTTCTTTGCGCTTATTGTGCTCACGTCGTTCTACACGAGTAACACGACTAGCGGGTTTGTGATATTCCTGACAGTAGTAGTGCCTCAAGCGATGTTGGGGTACATGACTACTGTGTGTGCACACTGTTTTGAACCAGTGGTCGCGGCCCCATCCACCCCCGCCGCGGCCAACCTCAAACGGCCGCCAGTATTAGGAATAACAATCTCATGAACAACATCCAAAAATTCATCAACCTGTTCATTTTTTGATAAAGATCAACCTGTACATGGGGAGATAAATGGGTGTCTCGCCATCATACTCCACGAATTTCACGACATGGATGTGTCACCGGTGTGCTCCACAACCTCCGCGACAGCCGTGGTGATGCAAGTGTGGCCAAATCTCGAAACACCTAGTACCAGCCTATTCATTAGGAACGGGTTGATGGAAGGAAACTACCTGCATAACCTGTTCTCGTAGGAAAATATTGATGATGATTGTTTTCCTCCATAGCATCTGACATTACGGAGCTGCCACAGCAGCAAGTTGAAGATTTAATGTCCAGACTTGGAAATTTCTGCTTGCAATGTACTCCTCCGTTTTAAATTAGATGACTTCCATTTATCTATATGTGGATGTATCTATACTTCTAACATGTCTTGATACATCTACATGTAGACAAATGGAAGTCATCTAATTTGAAACGGAGGGAGTATTACATTAGTATTTTCATGGATCAATTACCCACGATTAATTATTTAGAAGCTTCACTCGGTGTCACTCTTCTCACGCATGTTTTTTTTTTAGAAAAGGAGGGTGCGAGTCCCCGGCCTCTGCATCGAGTGATGCACACAGCCATTCGCACTTATTAATTCCAACCAGATTTACAGAGTACAGTATTGAAAAACAAACTGAAGTCAACCTCTCGACAACAGGGTCGCTACCACTATTATGGGGGTGACTAATCACCAACGCACATCATCTAAAACCTTCAGCTAAACACTCAACGCACACCTATGCACGCTTTAGTCGCTGCCGCCGTCTTCCACGAACCCATCTTCAGAAAGGATCAACACCATGACCTTGCAAAACCGGTCTGCCGTCGGCATCGCCACGATGCCAGACAGCGCCACCATGCGCGAGTCCATCAACCCGAAGTCGAGACCCCGCAGCGCCACGCCGCCGAGACTCACCGACATCGACATCCGGCGCCGCTCCACAGACGATGCCCCCAAGAGGGAACACGACACCACAGCGCCGCCATCGTCCGATCCGTAGATCCGTAGGTCTTCTCACGCATGTATGGTAGGCATGCACCAATAACATGTCGTCGTAGCTTAAACGGACAAAAACTCTCGTCTTGCTGCAAGTGTTGCATTATGAGTTTCGTGGCGTGATTGTGACTCGCCTCGAGCTAGGCAAACGGATACACTTAAGAATCGGTGTTCCATTACATACACCCTCTGTTCTGAAATACTTGTTTCTCAAATAAGTGTATCCAGACACTTTTCATGTCTAGATACACTCATTTGAGAGCTAAGTATTTCCGAACGAGGGAGTATCATAATTGGAGAAGTGCCCCGTATTAGGTGGCTCCATAACAAATTCGGCCACGCGAGGAGATGTTTGGTTTTCGACGCTGACATGCTCGCGTAGTGGGCCAATGTCCCCTTCAGACCCGATGAAGTGCTGTGGGTGTGCCTCCTCGCCTCGATAGCTCTCGATTTCTTCTTCAGATCTCTGTGCTCATCGGCTGCAAGAACAAACATGCAAGTTTCATACCATGTGCTGCCCACAGCCCCACACCTCGCCTTCACAAATATGGTTGAAAGGTGGGCCGATGCGGTAACGGCTGACCCGTCAGGATGCAAATTTTGGACGTGAATGTTGGAGGGAGAAAATAAGATGACAAACGCTAGAAATCAGCCGGCTGTAGATGTGTAAATTATCATCCGCCTCTAGAGTCGTCTGATCAACTTAATTAAGTGAACAGGTCTCACGTGTCCGATCAATTTAGCAAAAACGTTTGACGTGTAACATTTTTTCTCCTTGTCTGCAACATCGCATATAGAAAAAAAATTCTTTCAGAAAATGATGCATCTGATCCATGTAGCAAAAAAAAAAATCCAAGCGTAACATGGTATGTAGCCAAAATCAAAAGCTTTTTCTTTCGCATGTAGCATGGCATGTAGCAAATTTTTATTGGTCGCACATTAATGTAACCAAAATTATAAAACTTGCCACTTGTAGCCAAAAAGAAAACTTTGTAGCATTTTGGACACATTAATGTAGCCAAAATCAACAACTCCTATGTAACAAATCCCCATTGGTCGCACAAGAAATATTGAAAATCGATCGTCGTTTGCAACATAAAAATGCCAACGCATCCAACAAGTATGTCCAGAAAATCCAACATTTTTGTAACATTAGAGAAATTATTAGAATACATCGTATCATTTTACATGTGAATACACAAAAAATACATACATGTTTGTAGCAAATCACAACACTGTATAGAAAATCAACAAAAATTCTCAAAAATTGGCCTTCGCAATTGACCAAGGACATGCGGTCTAAGCCGATTCGAAATCTCTGCTGACGAATCGGACTGGCGAGAGCAAGATCCGGTGACCTTGGAGCCATCCCTCTCGCCCACATCACCTTCGCCGATCTCGGTGTGCGGAGATGAAGCTCCTCCATAAGCATTCATGGTGGCAGCCGCTTAGCCCGTGGAGACGGCTAGCCAAGAAGCATGTCGCGTCGGCGACGACATCTGGCTGCGCGTGGCGGGGTGGGCTTGGCGGTGTCGGGCAAAATCTAGCGAGGGAGAGATAGATTGGTTATATTCGGATTCGTTTGATTTTCTTTTTTGTTGTCGTGAGATGACAATTGAAGTAGGGGTCTGCCTCCTTCAAAGGGAAGCAAGAGTCTCATAGGGAAGGAGATCTTGCACAGACCAATCCCAACCAGGAAGAGAGTCTTGTTGTCAATGAAAGCCTGCCTTCTCTTGGTTGGTGTCGGGCCCGAGAGTGATGGGACTACTTCCTTAAAGAGCCTTTCGTTTGGGCCGACAGGAGGGGCCCTGATCTATCAATCCATAGGCGTGAGGATCTTAATAGTCGGTCACGAATGTTGTCATAGTCAACGACGGTTGAACCAGGTGCCGAGGGTGGCCGACACACGACGAGCCTCGCAGGGCTATTGATGGCATACTGAAGATAGTGGTTCAGCGCGACGTTGCGTGTGTTACCTGGATCGTCAATGGATGGAAATGACGCGAGACACTTGCTGAGCGACACGTGCGTCTCCATGGAAATGACAACGAAAACGTGCATTACTCAGAAATATAATGCATTTATCTTTGATCAGTCTCGAAGCCCGATCGAATTTACTATAGTTGATATAGTGCTTCAAGTTTGCATTCTATCTTGATTAGGCTCTTGACTGCTCAACATGATCTATTTCTTGTTCCTTCTCGCTCAAGCATACGATGGGCATGACAATGACAACAAGTACATTTTAACACGAAAAATGAATTTGAATGTACCACTAGATGCTAATAAAATGACCAATTCACTCTTAAGCTAGCTCACACCCAAAGTGTTTTGCACATGGAAATAGCATGTCAAGCTCTGGGTAGTGGTTGTGGGTAGTAGTAAATTAACAGGTGCTCCCTGGTGCCCGGGCACCTGCATAGAATACAGTACATTTTGGGTATGTAGATGACACATATAACTCGGGTATGCACATGTTGGGTATATAGGAGGTACATATACCCTTGGATATGTGTATTCGAGGTATCTACATGTTATATATACCTTGGGTATGTGTGTTCAATTGTACGCGTACAGATCAGGTATATATATAAATAACTTAGGTATGTGCACATTATTAGGTTTGCATACCCCATAATGTGCATACCCAAATCATATGTACCTCCTACATACCTAAGGTATACATACCCAAGATATATGTATATGTCTACATACCTAAAACTGTTCGTATTCCATCCTGGTGCCCATGCTCCTAGGTGCCCCATCTGAGCTTCCTATATATATATATATATATATATATAACTCATCCTGGTGCCCATGCTCCTAGGTGCCCCATCTGAGCTTCCTATATATATATATATATATATAAAACTCAGCTAAAAAGGAACCTATTCCTGTTTAAGCTAAACAGGAACTTTCTGAACCTTCTCTGATATGCTAAGTGAACCTTCTCGCGCATGACATGTGAACCTTCAGACGGAACATGAAGTGAACTTTTTTCCTGAACAATTTTTCGGAACGAGGTGAACTTTTTTTTCTGTATCAAGTGAACCTTCTCGCGCATGACATGTGAACCTTCAGACGGAACATGAAGTGAATTTTTTTCCTGAACATTTTTTCGGAATGAGGTGAACTTTTTTTCTGTACCAAGTGAACCTTCTCGCGCATGTCATGTGAACCTTCAGACGGAAAATGAAGTGAACCTTTTTCCTGAACATTTTTTCGGAATGAGGTGAACTTTTTTTCTGTACCAAGTGAACCTTCTCGCGCATGACATGTGAACCTTCAGACGGAAAATGAAGTGAACTTTTTTCCTGAACATTTTTTCGGAACGAGGTGAATTTTTTTTCGTAATTGCACATGAACTTTTTTTTCTGTACCAATGTAAGAAAAAAGCAGTTCAGATCGAGTGATTATAACTAGATGAAGTGAACTGCAAAAACTAGCCATGAACTTCAAAAATTAATCAACTGAACCTTCATTTAAGCTTCTTTATCCTCCACTAAAAAAAGTAGGCGTGAACTTTAAAAATTCATCGACTGAACCTTCATTTAATTCATCGACAGGATCACGGCATGACCAGCAGCCTCGTAAGACAGAGCAACAGTGATCCGAACTTTAGAAAGTTGTGAACTAAACTTTTGTTTTGACTTGCTGTGAACTGAAATTTTGAACAAAAATCAGTCAACTGCACGGATTTTGCCGGGGCGCACTCGCGCGTCGTTGGAGAGCAGGAGGCGCCCGGGGACGGCGACCTCGTCGAGGAGGCGCGCCGGCCAGAGGAGCAGGAGGTTGACGAGAGCCGTGCCAGGTAGGAGGTGGCAGCGAGCGCGCCGGCAGGAAGTGGCCGGGAACGCACCGCGCCGGGTTAGAGGTGGAGGGACCCCGCCGGGCAGGAGGCGCGCAGGGGGCGGCCGGCGGCGATTGGCCGCGGTGGCGCGCCTGGGGTGCTTGGAGGTGCCGTGGATGCGCTCGACGGGAGGCGTCCTCGCCGGGACGCGCGTGTGGGCGTCTTCCTCGCCGGGAAGGCGCGCGGGACGCGGTTCTCGCCGGGAGCCGGCGACGGGGGAGGGGATGGGGCGCGTGGCCGCCGGCGGGGGAGGAGACGGGGCGCCGCCGCCGCCGGAGGTGTATAGGCGAGAGGCGCGCGATCGCAGGAAGGGGAGGGGTGGAAGCGCGCGGCCGCCGGCGGTGGAGGGGGCTGGGACGCGTGGACGCCGGCGAGGGAGGGGGCTGGGACGCGCGGCCGCCGGCGGGTGAGGGGCTGGGACGCCGCCGGTGGGAGTTTTGATCGGGGTAGGTAGACGGGGAGCAGTGAGGTGGGGGATCGGGTGAGCGTGGTGGAGCGGGTGGGCTGTAGGAGGCCGGGTCGGTGTTGGGTCACGGGTCGGGTAGTTTTCCAAAATAGGAATAGTTCCTACTTAAGTTAAATAGGAACTCTTAAGGGTAGGTTCCTGTTTAGTCCTGCCCTATATATATATATATATATATATATATATATATATGGACGCGCTATTTGACACCCAGGGTATAGAATAGTTATTCTTCACCCGGGCCAAAACCACGCCCGCACCGCCCGCGCTGAACCAGCATGCCCGCGCGCCAGGGCCCGGTCGCATGCGACGTAAGAAAACAACTGATCAGTCTAGGAACGTAAGAAAACTGCTCGCCCACTAAATCGGCCCACGCGCACATCGTGCAAAGTAAAAAAGGCTGCATGTGACGTAAGGAAGTTGCATCGGCCGAGTAATTCTTGCAAAGCCCACGGTTGCATGTGACGTAAAAAGATGGAGCCACCTTGTAAAATAATACTCGACGTTAGCTCAATCAAAAAATTACTTGAGAAATATGGCAGGCACGCTCGTGAGGATGTTTTCGCTCATAAAGTTGTGACATAAGTTCTCGAAAATGATATATTTCTTCAACATAAAACTCGACATGCATATGATCCGTCCGTAAAAAGCAATGAAATAATTGTTTGCGGTAGTCAGATATTAAAATTATCACAATATGGTGAGTAATTTTTATTCCCGGTTTATGCTACAAAAGCTACACCGTCTCACAATTACATCGAGGTGTACACTATTGGAAAATAATACACTTCGTGCAATCATTTGTACAGCTTCAATAAATCAGCTAGAAGTTGGCTTTTGCTTCTTGAGTGATAAGACTACAGCCGTCATGCTTATTTTTTTCCAATTGCCATAATTGCCCGGTTGCTAAATAGTTGCCTGACATTTCTCCTCTCAATGGTGTGTAGTTTGCTTTTGGTGCCTGAAACATCAGATAATATTCTATAAGAAGCATCTCAAAATGTTTCTAAAGCAAAACGTTACGAAGAGATAAGTACTCAGGAAAACATACAAGGTGATAACAAATTAACATATCCAACTAAACAACCCTATCCGAACCTGAACTGGCACAATAAATTACTGCACACAGAAAGATAAACTTCTGAACAAATATAAGTGAAATTACCGCTGAACACAAACCGTCCAAACAAAATGAGCAAACGAGTACTCCATGGAAACCTTGAAACATATTCTACAATTTGCATGTAGAGACTAACTCGAATCACGGACAAATAATCCCATATTTAAATCCAAGCTCACTGCACCAAAACACTACTACTAATTGACATCGGAAGCTGAAATCTTAAATTACCATCATGCACACCTCTGTTTCCGGTTACTAGCAGTGCACATGGCGTAGCATATCAATGGAATCTCTCGAGCCCATCAGACTATAGTGAAGCCCCGCAACTTGCTAGTTAATAACTCAAACACTAACAGTTCGGTTGGTATAAGAGAGGCAAGGTAATATCTAGCATTACTGCTCGTCATAGAAATGCTTGCCAAACATAGTCAGACAATAATTTAACTTGAGCACTATAGTTCAGAAATATATATTACCAGTTTACATCAGTGTCAGTAGAGACTCTGCATGCATCACTGTCCTGATTCAGTTCTGAACTTGTCTTCATGCAGGCTGCAGCTCAATTTGCAGGTGGCCAGAAATTTCCCGTTAGCTTTAGTTTTTCATCAATCCCTCTGGCGACTGAAACATTTGTGATCCCTCAGCTGCGAGCAACATAGTATACTATCACCTTCATGTTCACCTTTCCATCTAACCAATCGTAACTTTTGTACTGATTTTCAACTAGCTGAAGTTACGGTACAAGTAAAAGAACTAAAGTTTGAAACCCTAACAATACTTGCACCTAACACAAACTGGAAACAAGAAATGATCAGTGTCAAAAATCAAGACTTACTCCCACTGTGGCCCCTGTTTTTGTGTACTGTTCTTTCCACACTTGAAATGTGAAGCCGCACCTAGCTTTTTCATAGTACCATCTGATAATATAAGAACCTGATTGGCCACCTAACTGAACCTTCTTTTAGCAGCTATGTTGACCAAATGATCTAACCAATCGTAGAAACATGAGGTCTTGCAACTAAATCTACGTACACCGGATCACTGAGACGATTGTAGTTATATCAGTCCTACAATTATTGTAACTTACAGAGTTGTAATCTACCGGATGAAATAATTGATTCAAACTTGCATACACAAAGATGCAAGAAAGGAAAAAATGACGAAAATTAGAGGATTTTCCTATATCATGCTCGAAGCTTTGGTAATTAAGTGACCAGAATCTTGGAAACTCTCACAACTTGATGGTGCAAGCACGTTATGGCATAGCTGCAGCCTTGCAACAGGACATTAGCTCCGTTCACTTACTCAATGACTGCAAATACAATAATCAGTAATTCAGTAGCCCTACTTGATGAGCTGCTTGCCGGGTACCAATTGCAAAATACTCCACATAATAACGATAGGTCAAAACTAGATCAACTAAACTCAAGTACCGACATCAGTTTGACCAGCAAGAACAGGCTACAGAAGGCAATCGCGCCATGAAATTCAGAATCCTAAACACTATTGATGACAGAAGAAAGGATCAAGCGCCACGCCGTACCTTGAGATTGAAGCCCAACGGCGTGCAACGCACTTAGTACTGCCGAGGCTGCATCCGGCTCACCACGACGCCGATGCAGCCCAGCGCCGCCCGCAGCTCCCACACGCCGCTCCCACGCCAGGGGATCCACGGCAGCGAGGCCGCTCGCCTAGCCACTGAGGCCGCTCGCTGCTCAATACGCCTAAGCCGCCCAAATCCCCATCTGTAGCAGCTTGCCGCCCGTCGCGATCCAAATTACAGCCGGTCGCCGTACGCCGCAATCCCTGCTGCAGCCCACCGACCACGACGTCGCCGATCGCCCCGACAGCGGAGAGCCCACTCGCTCCTCGCCTGGACCTAGAGTCTGCCGCCGGCGAGCGGCCGCCGCTCACCCGCTCGTCCGCGGACGCGCACCGGGCCACCGCCGCCGTTGCTCAATTTTCAATCCCCAAACCGCTCGCCGCCGGACGCGCTGGATTAGAATGGCGAGAGAAAAAATTAGGTGCGATTGGGTAGTGCCGTAGTGGGCTAGCTCAGAAAACCGTTGTAGTAAAAAGCAAAAGAAAATTTACGACATGCGGTGGGTGCTCCGAACCGCTTTTGATCGAACCATGTAGACGTCCGGCTCGGTTGATGACGCGGGTGTAGAATTGTTATTCTGCACCTAGGGATCTGAATAGAGCTTCTATATATATATATATATATATATGATTCCATTATGTGAAGGCGCCAAAGTATATATGATTGAAGTTATCCCACTCTATCGTACTAAAGTTTTTTCACCATGGGATATTGGGGACAACCAAATTATGTTGATCCAACAATTCAGTGATATTTTTATCCATGTCATTCACGGCCACCACCTTGTTCGGACGGCTCCACTGCATCGTTTGCCTTAGTTGCACTTATAGTGTAGGCGTCGGTCTAGGAGGGTAGGGGTGTCGTCATGTACCGGTCGACAGTAGTGTATCAAGCTATGTCGGGGGTACAAGTATTGCGCGTACAAGCTCTCCGCCGAACCCGCAGTCATGTCCCCGTCATCCCTCAACGTGACCAACCTCACCGCCGCCAACGTTACTTCGGTGTCATGCTCGTGGTCATTGGGAACTGGGGTAGCCGACGCAAAGATGACTCGATGGACCCACTGGTAGAAGAGAACATTGCTGACTGAGCATGTGTCGTCCATACTGCGGCAACGAGGTTCCCCATCATCAAGACGAAGGATTACTGCTTTAGACTAGCCATAGTGAGAGTAACATAAGTAGTATCATACGTGCCACATAGGCAAAAAAGATGATGTGGCATTCAATTAATGAAGAGAGAAGCAAATGGAGTAACATAGATAGTTACCGTAACATCACATATTTCAATGCAAAATGAGTCTACAATCTAATAAATGCACACTTGCATGACACCACATATATGTTACTTTGCACTATGGAGGTAGTAACATAGAGTAGTAACGTGTGCATGTTAGCACTCTAAGTTACTCCCACTATGATGACTAGTCTTAGTAGTTTTGGGGTTTGCAATAAATAATAATTAATGATTACTAGTATGTTATTTGTTTTCTTTCCAGGAATTAATATAGGATTAGTTATTTGTAACTTGACTCTATGTCACGCTTCTTACGTTGTGTATGCATGCCCTACTAGGCATGCACAAAAAGCATGTCGTTGTAGCTTAAACACTCAAAAACTTTGGTCTCGCTGCAAGTAATGCGTTATGAGTTTCCGTGGTGTGACTTCGGCACGCCTCAGGGCACACAGGTACACTGACGAAAGCGGAGAAGTACGACGAGAAAAATGAGAATAATCGTGAGAACATGGGCCTGAAAAGAAATGCGGACACGACGAGACGTCGGACACACGTAATACCTGGGAAAGAGTATAGATTTCACCTTGAAATCTCACCTTCGGGATACATTTCACCCCAATCTTTAAAACCGGATAATTTGTACCCTGAACTTTGTAATACCGGACAAATCACACCCTGATAGTGGTTTTGCTCGATTTGGGGCGGTTTTCAGTCAATTTTGACATTTTCTTGGGATGACGTGGCGCAAAAAAAAAAAGAGAATCCCCAAGGGATCAGCCGCCGCCGGCCCACTCGGCTCCTGCTTCCCTGCATGCGCCGCCAGGCTTCGCCGGAGCTCGCCGGAGCCCGCCGTCTGGATTGCTCGCCGTCGGGTTATTCGGTTTCAAGTCAGGCAGCTGTCGTGGGCGCAGGTGGAGGCCATGACGGCGGGCTTCACCTCAGCCGTCGTCGGCGAGGGCGGCTTCAGCACCGTCTACCTCGAGCGCCTCTCCGGTGGCTCCAAGCCCCAGCTCGCGGCCGTCAAGGTCCACCGCAGCTGCAGCGAGCGCCTCCGCCACGCCTTCCGGCAGGAGCTCGACGCCCTGCTCCACGTCCGCCACCCACACATCGTCCGCCTCCTCGCCTTCTGCTTCCAGCGCGACGAGGGCGTGCTCGTCCTCGAGTTCGCGCCCAACGGCAACCTGCACGAAAAACTCCACGGCGACGATGGAAAGCTCGTGTCCACGACGATGCCGTGGGCGCGGCGGGTAGCGGTGGCGCTGCAGGTGGCCCGCGCGCTGGAGTACCTCCATGACCGGTGCGAGCCGCAGGTGGTGCACGGCGACGTGAAGGCCTCCAACGTGCTGCTCGACGCCGCCATGCATGCCAGGCTCTGCGACTTCGGGTCAGCGCGAGCGGGGTTCTCGGTGACCATCCGCCCGCCGCGTGCCATGCTGGGCTCGCCAGGGTATGTGGACCCGCACTACCTCCGCTCCGGCGTGCTCACCAAGAAGAGCGACGTGTACAGCTTCGGTGTGCTGCTCCTCGAGCCGCTCACGGGTACGCAGTCGTTCCACGATGGTCGGCTCCTGACGTCCATCGTCGCACCCATGATCAAGGCTGGGTCGGGCGACGTGCATAAGTTCGTTGACCAAAGGCTAGGCGATGCGTCTCCGCCGAGCAATCCCGACGGCGAGCTCCGGCGAGGCCTGGCGGCGCATGCGGGGAGGCAGGAGCCGAGTAGGCCGGCGGCGGCTGATCCCTTGGGGATTCTCTTTTTTTTTTGCGCCACGAAAGCGTCACGTCATCCCAAGAAAATGTCAAAATTGACTGAAAACCACCCCAAATCGAGCTAAACCACTACCAGGGTGTGATTTGTCCGGTATTGCAAAGTTCAGGGTATAAATTATCCGGTTTTGAAGATTGGGGTGAAATATATCCCGAAGATGAGATTTCAGGGTGAAATCTATACTTTTTCCTAATACCTGAGCACTACCAGCCCACCAGGCCGTCTTCTACCGCCCTAGTCCAGCCCATTTTGAAAGCGGGTGGGCAACCAAATCAGTGCGTTTGTCTCAAAAAAATAAAATAAGTGCATGCGTGTGGATGTTTTTTTGCGAAAAACTGTACAAATGCAGACGCTCACGTACACATGCATACTCACCCCTATGAACACACACACGCACACTCTACCCTATGAGCACCTCCGAAATACTGATCCGACGGGTCGAGTCTTGAGATTAACAAAGTCATCATGGGCGTCTCGCTGTCGACGGGAATGTCACCTCTCACTGAAGAATATTCCGTGTAAATAAGAAACATCAGTGTCCAGTCTGGAGTTTGAACTCTGATGGGCTGGATACAAACACACTCCTAACCATCCTATCATGTCACAGGTAGATTCTCATGCGCGTCAACTTAAAGCAGCGTCAGCACGACTTTGACGTGTTCCACGTAATGTGAACGTTACGGACCCACGAAAATTGGCCACGGTAGTACGAAGTATTTGGTGAACGTCATCCAACGAGTTGGTTTTTGAATTTGTGTCTCACGGTCTTTCACACGATTATTGGAATTGTTTAAGTTGGCATGGGACTTGTAGGCCGACTCTTTCTTTCCCCTCTTAACCAATGAAATGGCAAGCCTTTTGCCATGTTTCAAAAATAGTTTCAAAATCTTACTCGCTCCCAGGAAATGCTAGAGTTGATTTTCTGCACACTTAGTTCCGCACCATTGTACGGTAGTAATCCTACCGAGAGGCAAACACCTGGCTTTACGTGAGAACGTCGGCGTCTTGCACGTGTTGCTCGCGGATAGCCACGCCGTGCCCATGTTCACGTGTGGTTAGTACCAGGCTATCAGTTATTGGTGCGGGGCTAGTTCACGCGCGCTAGCGCTCGGTTTTCGACAAGCCCACGTACCCGTTCCAATAGTGGCAGGAGGAGGAAGACGAGCTCACCGCCGTCGCTGCCGCCTGCCTGTGCCCCCGCGACCGCCTCGCTGCCGCTTCCTTCTCAAATCACAACCTCCGCCCCTGACCATCCCTGTAAGCCCCCCCCCCCCCCCCCCCGATATCGTCGCCGGTGAGCCCCACCCACACCTTTAAGTCTAGTCTCGACTCCGCCTTCTCCGTCGCCGCTCCACCGCGGCGTTGCCGGCGCCGTCTCGGCTGGTCGCGGGATGAGGCAGAGATGGGGAAAAGAGAGGAGAAAAAGAAGAGAAAGGAAGGGAGGAAGAAGACCATGTGGGTGCAACCCACCCACGTATCTGCATGCCGAAGCGAGCGACGGCTCACGCGCTTGTACATAAGACGTTTCACAGTTATTGGTCGTTGGTGATGACAAGATTGTGAACGCCACTCGATCTATTAAATGGCCAGTACATATGAAAACTAAAGGAGTATGAGGATGATAAGAAGGTGCGTTTAAAATGTCACGCCAGATTATTGGTGAGACCATTTCAAGTCAGATGAGGGGACGGGAAAGTTGTCGAGTTTAGAAAGTTGAGGAAAGAATGTTGCCGCATATATAAGTTCGTGAACCAAACCTGACTCGACCGATAAACTGAGGCAACAAAAACATACTTTACTCGGAGATATAAGGCTCTGTCTTTGTGTCTTTGGTCAGTCTAGAATCCTGGTCAAATTTACTAGTTGATGCATGTCTTTAAGTTTGCACGGTGCATGATTATGCTATTGTCTGTTCAACATGATCTATTTATCATCTTTTCCACATTGCATAGTATGGGCATGAGAATAAGAAAAACCACATTTTAACACGAAAAATACATTTGAAAGTACCACCGCATCCTAATTCAATGATCACTTCACTCTTAAGCTCACATTGAAAGTGTTCGCACACAAAAATAGCATGTCAAATTCTAGCTAGTGGCGTTATGGGTAGTATATATATCACTGCATTATGTGAAGCTACCCAAGTGTACTTGAAGGTATACCACTAACCTGTCATATTCAAATCTTTTCATCATGAGATACTGGAGACAACCAAATTCCCATGATCCAACAAATTGGTGATATTTGTATCTAGGAAGTTAACGGTCGTCACCTTGTTCGCATACAGAAGCCACAATGTTTGCCTTCTTTGTGCTTATTGTGGTCGTGTCGCTCTAGGCAGCTAGCGGGTTTGCGATGTTCTTGAAGGCAGTGGTGCCACAAACAATGTTGGGGTACATGACTACTGTGTGTGCACACTCCTTTAAACCGGTGGTTACGGCCCCATCCACCGCCGCCGCGGCTAATCTCAAACAGCCTTCCGCATCGGGAATAGCAATCTCATGGACAACGTCCAGGAATTCATCAACCTGTACATGGGGATCTAAAGGGATGTGTCGCCATCACACTCCACGAACTCCGCGAGCCATGGTGATGTAGCGTGGCCGAAGCCCGTAACACCTAGTACCAGCCAACTCATTTGGAACGGGTTGACGGAAGGAAACTACCTCCATGGACCTGTTGTGAGAGGAGAATATTGGTGACGAGTGTTGTCCACTACAGCATCCGACATCACGGAGGTGCCACAGCACAAGTTTAAGATTAAATGTTCAGACTGGGCAATTTCTGCTTGCAATGTATTAATTACCTAGGATTAATTATATATTGGGGAGTTTAACTCGGTGTCACTCTTCTCACGTGTGCATGGTATGCATTTTTACGTATTAACTAGCAAGGTGGCCCTCGCAAATGCGAGGGCATCATCTTAATCCCACTCAATGTGTCCGAAGTGGGTTAGAGAGACGTTAAACGTACTGATATTTAAGTGATATCATTTGCTCCCTTGAAGCATAAAGAATTACAAGCCATAGAACGTAGAAAAGTGCATTTGACTACATCATGAAAACTGGATTTGATTACATCATGTAAAACACATTCGTCGGAGAAAGGTCTAGATTATGTTTTGTTTTAAGATAATATCGTTGTTTTTATATGGTTCATTTTAATCTATGGGCGAATTATTATTTTAAATTCCCCAAAATACCATGTTGCCCTAGTCATCTACCCGTGCACCTAAAATGAAATCAACTATTGTGATGTTTTGGGTAACAATTATTTATCTGAACACAATAAAAATTTGCAAGGGCATCATCTTTACCATATTGACCATGTCCAAGGATTTTATTTCAGTAAACTAATACCTATTTGAATTTTTTAGAACATATTTATTTTGTTGCCTAATATTAACTGCGACATTTTCAAAAATGCCATGCACCATCCATTTTGTAACGTAGAGGCACATGACTACTGTTCACTTCCTACCGTTCCTGACTCTTCAATCCATGTGATCTATAAGCTCACTCACATGTATGTTGTATGCAGACACTGATTCAGATTCCTCATAATTTTTTTTTTGAAATAATTTCACCGATGTACTACATATCCTGACATAATTAACCCTACTATTTTCAAGGCACCAAAAAATTCGTTTCAGCATATCATCAAAACTCCTTGGTAGAGTCATAATTATGCCCAATACCTTTAGGTCAATTATTTGACTCGCCTATCTAAAAGAGCAAATGTAAAATAAAACTTAAGAAACATTGATCGTAATTGTACAAATGCGTCCATTAAACTCTTAGAGTATGTTTTAAAAATTAGACCTAAAGAAAATTTTACATTTCAGTTTATGTGTGATCCATAAAGAATCATTTCTAAGATTTATCCAATGCAGCGAACATTTGGATAGGAACTTTTCAAAATTCTTTTGATTACTTTCAGCATGAAGTGAATAGACATACATTGTCCATATCAAGTTGAAACCTTGTGGATGAGTTGTTATCAAATCAATCGGATATGTTGACATTGATACTTCTATCGTAGAAACACCATTCTCTCAAATCGTGAATCCTAACCTCTATGCACATGTTGCGCCTGATTACTATTTTTTTGGTTGTCAACAAATTTGCTAGGAGGTTATGAACGACGTGATCAATTCAAATTGCTTCACCCCAATACTGTTCATGACAATGTTAATATTAGACAGAACAATTTGCCCCCAAAAAAAGTAAAAAAATATATATTACTATTTCAACGCAAAATTTGCATTCGTGGTAAACGGCTGGAAGACAATATCATGTGGCCTAACTATCTCAGTAACTATATGGATACAATTATATGCGCAAATTAGTTGAGAACCATGGATGATATGAAATACAATCTTATAGTATTTAATCACATTAATATTTTGTATTACAAAGATACTATCAACATCTGATATTTCATCAACAGATATCCAGATATCCAAATAACCAACTGAGACACAACTCAAGACCTGCCAGAACACTTTTTTTTATGCCTTTGGTTTGCAATTCGTCAATAATGACTTATAGTAGTGTTAGATTTTTTTAAATAATTTTAAACATCTTCTAGGTGCACCTTGAGATATATGGAAGTCCTAAGCACCTTATATTTGCAATAAATCATCTATGACAACAACCGTTTTTCTGACAAACTATATGTTCTTAAAGCCTTTGTGTTCTCCTTCGTTTTTTATTTTTATGTATCAACTATTTTTAATGGATCAATAAAGATAGATTATTGTTACCAAAACAAAAGGTGCATGCACACTCGATATAATTTTGAAAATGCTTTATCAGATTCACTACATATAGTAAAGTAGTATAGTCTATCCTCGAATTTTTCCACATAACCAGTCATGTTCCCGTGTATACCAATTTGCATTTGCAGTCTAGCATGTGCTTACCTTGCTAGGAGTGTGTGTAATTCCTTTGGAAAATTGCAAGTACAACCCATACGGATTACAAAAAAAGATCAATTCATGCTCTCCTCTACCTGTCATGTCATAAGACGCTTTCCATATCCACGTTCGGCGCACACACATACATGAAAAGGACTTCTTTATTAACATTTGTTTTGCACAGGGCCAGCTAGGAGCAAATCTATTGGCATAGATACAGACAGAGGGTTGTTTCCTCTGCCTAAGTCGCAGCCAAATTTGTGGCACATTTTTATTTACAACTACCACGATAAAAAAAACTTCAAGATTTTTTACTTAGATCTAATTATTACGATAATTTGGAGGATGTGGATGAACTTAGTGCCACTATTTTATTTTAGAGATAAATTGTGTCAATCTGGTGACGTGACTAATAATGTTTTAAATCCAATCTATTTATTTTAGACCTAACTATCAGGATAATTTGGATGATGTCGATCAACATGGTACCTCTATTTTAGACCAATGTATGATATAAGCAAAATACGCTTTAATGATTTTGTAAAATCATTAGAGTTTGTAAGCAAGTTATTTTTCGTATGTTTGTTTGGAACTTTTACGCTTTCTCTCGTGAAAAGAAGACGTACAGAAAAACAAATTGCTCATTAAGGATCCTAGCCATCCTCGACTCCATAATTCTATCACCAAGAACCTCCTCTCTGCCCTTTTACCTTTTCACGGAGGGAGGCCCTAATCAATCCCTAGAGTGTAGTTTACGTCAGCAATGGCGGCGGTTGACATAAATTGTCGAGGGGGCGAAATAGAATATATTAGTGTGTCAGGAGGGAGGCAAAATACTAAATTTTCCTTTCTATGCCCTTCCCAGTTTTTTTTTCTCGACTTAGTCCAAAGCCGAGTGCGGTGGCCACATCTAACTTACACTAACCTCTAACTCTGCATGATGGTATGTACATTCTTCACCACAATGTCGTGGTGGTAGATATGGCGTCGTACAAAATAGAAGCATAATGTATCCGTCTAATTATTTGTGTGTTGGTAGACATTTTGTCTTGTCAGGGTTTGTCCTTGGCACCACTACATGTGCCACAACTTCTTCTATACTCTTTAAAGTATATGTCTCTTGTAATTTTTCTAAAACTGTAAGATTAATTTAACTTTTGCAATATGTATTTAATTATATATATTACTATAGATGATATTCGTATATAGTGAAAATCAGTGGTGACGTTTTGACACTCGGGAGCATATGGTTCGGTTTTAAAAAAACGCACATTAAACGTATTGTGAGATGTCAGAAAATTTCGGACACAAAAAATTCTCGTGTACATGTCGATATTCTATATGCTCACAAAGTCGTCTCATGAAAAACCGATATTTTTTGTGTCGTGTGTAAAATGACAAAATTTGGTGCTAAAAAATGCTTTTCACGAAACATTTTTTGGTCTTTTTTACTCGTACTACTAAAATATTTGTTTTGGAATACGCGCCAAATAGAATGTCGAGAGATATGCACCAATTTTTTCGAATATTTTGGACATTTTTAAAAAAACGGTGAAAGAAGCATATACTCTAATGTCCAAATTAATTTTTCCGTGCAAATCATCTTTTACAGGTCGCCATCATGTTCTAGTACGGAGTATATAACTATTGTTCCTGACATGCACATGATGTTAGCTAGTAAAACTTGATCGGTCCGATCAGCCTATCTTTTAATGTGCGATCAGCTTTGTTGCTTTAAAAACAATGGAATCGATCAGCTTCTCGTATCCTGCCTGGACTCCATCAACGTAAATCTCTTCACCATAAATCTGACGGTTTATGACGTCATATTTCTAGTTAAGTCAATTGTATTTGGCATGGACTCTTGTTTGTACGTGTCAAAAATGACTTGTTTGTACACGATTAATATTGTACGTAACTTATTCATCTTTTAATCTCAACCATCACAACTAAAATCAACGGATTATATATTTCTAACCTATGTGGCTTAACGTGGTGTCTCGAAAAACTAACTCATTTTGCTTTTAGTATATAATAGATTACCTAGGATTACATTATTATTTTAACATGCCCTTAAACAAAAGACTCGTCTTGCTGCAAGTGATGTATTCTGAGTTCTGTGGCGCGACTTTGACACTCCTCGAGCTAGCTATAGGCGCATAGATACACTGAATAAATCGGTGTTCCGTTTACATATTATTACTGGTGAGTACCCCATAGCAGAACAAATTCCTCGCCATGGTCGCGCTCGGTTTCTTCTTCGGAACAAAACAGACGTACAAGTTTGATACGATGAGCTGCCCGCACCTTGCCCTCACAGTGCTCATCACCTCGATGTGTGGCTTGATGCGGGAGCCGCTGGACCCGCCATGATGCAAAAGCTTTGGACGCGAATGGTTGGCGAAGAAAATAAAAGAGGAGACATGTACATCTACTCATAATCGCTGATGTACACTGCGTACATGTTAATTTGACTCGTCCGGTTTCCCGTACCATGCCGAACTAAACCTCTCACTACACAGATAAACTGATGGAAACGAAAACGTGCATTACTTGCATTTGTCTTTGGTCAGTCTAGAAGCCCGATCAAATTTAAACTGATGGAGTAGTCCATGCATATAGTCATTCAAGTTTGCATGTTGGTTGATTAGGCTCTTGCCTCCTCAACATGATCTATTTCTCGTTCCTGTCCGCACACGCATAGGACGGGCATGACCAGAAGAAAAACTCCGTTTTAACACGAAAAAGGCATTCGAAAATGCTAATAAAATGACCAATTCACTCTCAAGCTCACACCCAAAGTGTTTTGCACATGGAAATAGCATGTCATATTCTAGCTAGTGCTTGTTGGTAGTATAGATATGATTGCATTATGTGAAGGCACCAAATTAAGCATATATGGTTGAAGTATACTAATCTATCGTACTAAGATCGAGTTGTGTTGCTGCCGGCGTCGCCATGGAGGAGGAGGCGGCTCCGGTGGTTCTTTTGCAGGTGGAGGTCTTCTTCCGCGGCGGCGGCGTTCCTCGGAGCTCTGGCGTCGTCCCTCCGCTGCTCCCGTGCTCGCGGCTCTGCGGACCTGCGGTGTACGGGCTCCCCTTCGCCGGATTCCGCGGGACGGCGGATTCGGCGTCGACGACTACCGTACAGGAGGCTGGCGAAGTCCGGTTCGACGATGGCGACGTCTACTGGTGTAGGTCCTCTGGGGCCGACGATCGGCGACTTCCCGTCCGTTCGGGGGTGCTCTCGATCCAAGGTTTGGAGAGCAAGAGCGGCGGCGCGCCACCGACGGCGCCGTGGACGAAGACGTCGTCGATTTACTGGAGGGTTTGGACTGTAATTTTAATCTTTCTGAGGCCCTTTCTGTAATTGCTGGATTTCATTCAGCCCCTTGTACTCGCAAAAAAAAAAAGAGATATTGGAGACAACCGAATTATGTTGACCCAATAGTTAAGTGATATTTTTATCCATGAGATTCACGGTCAACACCTTGTTCGCGCGGAAGCTCGCTGTCGGCCTGTCGTTCACCTTAGTTGCGCTTATTGTGCTGGCGCCGTTCGATGAGGGCAGGGGGGTCGTGGTGTTCCCGTCGGTAGTAGTGCATCAAGTGATTTTTCGGGTACCAGTAGTGCGTGTGCACACTCTCCGCTAAACCGGCGGTCACGTCCCCGTCAACCGCCATCGTGATAAACCTCACCACCGTCAATGTCACACTGGTGATACTGGTGATCTACAGTCTCATGGACAACATAAGACAGTTCCTTAACCTGTTCAGGAACATGAACGAATGCAATGCCAGCATGCTGCACCGCCTGTGTGTTCCAAGCTGAATACACCTCATACCGACCAGGTCACTGCGAACTGAAGTAGATACAGCTAAAATACTTCGATCGACCCACTGGTAGAGGACAACAATGGTGATGAGTATCTATCCTCCATCGAATACGGCACTAGTGAGGTGCCCCGTCGCCAAGATGACTAAAATATAATGTTTATTCTTGCTTCGTCTGTTTGCAATAAATATTAACTGAAGATTATGTTATTATTTTTCCCTTCCAGGAATTTATATGGGATTAGTTATTTCAAACTTAACTTGATGTCTCGCTTATTATGTACTGCCTCTGTTCCTAAATATAAGAATGTTTAGCATTTTTTTGATTCGTACATATCTAAATGTACTTAGATGCATTTTAATGTGCAGGCTCACTCATTTTGCTCCGTATACAGTCGGTCGTAAGATATATCTAAAACATCTTATATTATGATGAAGTGTATGGTACTATGCACAAATATCGTTCGTTGTAGTTTAAACAGACAAAAACCATGTTTTTTTTTTCATATGACTTCAAATGAAGCCCTGTTCCATTATTGAAATAACAGAGCAGTTGTCCAAACACAAAACAACCTACCGAAAGAAAACGTAGAACTAGATAGCTACTTCAAACTTTTCCCAACATCTAACCAAACCGAGCTGAAACGGCTTCACACCAGGAAAAGCCCAGCTAGCTCCGCATAAGTTTTGGAACACCACCACTATTTTCTACGGGAAAAAACAACCCAGCAAAGCGCTCTGAAACTTCAAAACGGGTGTAAACTTTATATTACAGGCCAAAACGCAGATGACCAAAACGAGAAACCATGGTCTTGTCACAAGTAATGCATTCAGAGCTCCGTGGTGTGACCTTGACACGGACCATGGCACACAAATACACTGACGAAATAACTGATTTGCTACAATATAATTGGAGAAGAATTCGGCTAGACGAAAAGTTTTTTCGTGGTGGTTGGCGTTAAGGCTGCAAAGCGGCGTCCCGCTTAGTCCCGCCAAAGCCTTACGTAGCACAAACTGAGCAATTTAGCATCGATATTCTAAAGCTGATCAAACGTTTTTTAAGTAGGAAGCGGGCCGGATCGCGCACCGCTACGAAACCTGAGTTGTCGTCATTGGTGACACGTTTGCACCTAAATGAAGGTCAATACGTGTTTCGCCACCGGCTCCGACGTGCTCATAGTAGGCCATCATGCGGACCTGGATTTAGTTCCGTAGATGTGCCTCCACGACACGGTGGTGTTCCATGTTCGGGTTCTTTTTCAGAGCTCTGTACTACCACACTGTCTTCCCAGTTTGATTGATACCATTCTCTGCCCACACCACAGGGCTCGTTGACGACGGGTGGCCCGGAGCGGGAGGCGTTGGACGTTGGCCACCGATAACATCATACACCCCATGATAAATTTACTTACGTGACATTTAGTTAATGAGAAGAGAGATGTTTATGATAACAAATATGTAACCGTAACATCACACGTAACGAAGCAAAATGAGTACATCTAATAAATAAAGTTTTACATGACATCACACATAAGTTACTCCCAATTAAAATTATACATGTAGTAAGATAGTTTAGTAACATATGATTTTTTTTAAACGGGGCAAAATATTTGCCTTTGCATTAAATAAGGAGCTAAAGTAGTTTACAAACCCATACGAGCGAGAAACAAGAGCTCGCCCGAAACAAAAAGCCTACTCTCACGGCATAATAGAACCTAAATTTTTAGCGCCAGGGAGTAACATATGAATGTTACTAGTCTACATTATTCCCCATTGTGGCAAGACTTATGCGAAAGGTGACCGGAGAAAATAAAAGAAGACAAGTACATACAGCTACTCGCCGTCGCTAACATACATAGCGTTCGTATTGATCGGTATAGTTCAGGTTTGTATATCACCCTGGGTGTGATGCATGAGCTGAACATGGGCCCCAAAAAAAAGGCGGGCACTTGTAGTACCTGGGCACCGCCCACAGTGGCAGGCAACCAGAGTAGTGTGCGTCAACACAATTTTTTTCGAGCAGCTGGCAGAGCTCTGCCATTTTCATTAAGATCTGTCCGGTTTGACCGAAAATCGAGTCTGCTTGATTAACGTGAACATCAAGGACCCAAAAAAATTCGCTGAATGAGGCGAAAAAGTCAGTGAACACGTACAGTAACGTGTTGTCCCGTATATAAGTTCAGGACCATACCTCGATACAATGATAAACTGATACGAAAACGTGTGTTCTCATCGGAAATATAATGCCTTTATTTTGGTTACTCTAGAAACCCGATAATATACGTTTGCAAGTTTGGATTGTGCTCTTGCCTGCTGAACCCCGATATCTATTTCTTGTTTTTTTCCGCGCATGTATGTTATGGCCGGGCATGACAATCAGAAGACACAGTGGCGGACCAGAAAAAAACTGGAGGGTGGGCACAATTCAAAAAAAAATGCATGTAACATGTTTTAGAATTTGTCTACATCCACATGTATATAGACACGTTTTATTTTATATATTCACTCAGTTTAGTCGCATCTAGACAACATATGCAATACCTTAAACATCTTATATTTAAAAATGGAGTGAGTATTTGCAAATATAAGAATGTTGAGGTCACTTTCAGCTGGCTATTTCTCACACAACTGATTAATGACTTACGCTAAATCAAAGGTGTGAACCAAATGACTTTTATTGATACTAGTGCATGTCCAAAATGGTGAGGAGATCTCAGTAGGATGCTATCAATATCAGCTGAGAAATACTCCTTCCGTATCAAAATATAAGACTTTCTAACCTTTTTCTGCATAGGCTAGAAATTTTATATTTTAATATGGAGGGAGTAACAACTAAGAACCTTCCATTATATACTGAGGTTTGTCTAGGTACAAAATGGTGAAATGTTTTTGGCTGAATGACTATCTGTATCAACCGAGAAATGAATATTTCTATGTCGATCGGTCTATAATAAACGGAGCGTACAACCTATAAAACAACATAGGTTGTCGTCCAAAAACAAAATAGGCTTTGTGACTGGCCGATAATTTTTCATGATAATGATAGATTAAGCACTACTTACTGGGAGGTGAAGTATGGTGACGAGATAAATAGAGAAAAGTACTATCTGCATATTAATCATGATTCGTGAATGGTCTGACAGTAGCAGCCGACGCATTTAGGACTCGCACGCTGCAGCGCTCGCATCGCGCACACACATAGAATTGAGTCGGCCTCACCTTCGCAGCCAAAGCATCGAGAGGAAAAAGGCCAAACAGGACAACTGAGCCACGATATGAACTGAATATTAGAGGTAGTAAAAAATTTGCACATAATTCTGGGTGGGCCACGGCAGGGTGGCCCACCCTGCCCATCCGCTGGGTCCGCCCATGAGAAGAAATATGCTTTCGCACGGAAAAGGCATTTGAGTGTACCACTACATGCTAATAAAATGACCAATTCACTCTTTACTTTTTTGAAACGAGGCAAAAGCTTTGCCTTTTATATTGATATAGGAGAAGCAAACATGACACGGCCGAGGCCAAAAAGAAAAAAGTCCATACAAGACAGGGCGTGCTAGACGAAAGGCTCTCATCCTACACCGTCTAATCTCTCAGAGAGATATATCGTCATATCTGCAAAACGCAACTACGTGGCGCGATCAGAGGATCGGGAAGCAGATCAGGCGGTGACGTCCAGCGCCGTCGGTGGCGGGAAGTCGCTTCTCCCTGGGCCAGCAAGGCCAATCAAAGCTTCATCCGCTGCCGTCATGGACGGCATGTTCAGCCTGAGGAGGGTCCTCAACCCGTTGATTGCCGAATCAGAGAACGGAGCCTTCTTGCAGGTGTTCGTGAATTCTTTCGTAGCCTCCACCATGGACATATCTCCAAAGTCGAGCCCCATTTTCTTGTAGAGGACACGCTGCGCTTTGCCGACCGCTGGGAGTTGTGGCTTCGCCGCGAGCCTGCTGCTGCGACGTTCAGGGTCGGGCAGGGCCGCAAGAGCACGAGGCATTGGCGGAGTAGGCGTGGGCAGCAGCGGCACAGCCGGCAGGCTGAACAGATCCGCGACGCAGCGTATCGCGATGCCTGCTGAGGGAGCGTCATCAATATCGGCAGCGAAGAGGTTCCCGATCATAGCAGCCTCCGCGTCAGCGTCAAAGACGTCCGAGACGAGCTGAAACTCCCTCCTCGCCAAGTCGCCGTCGTCATCAAGGCTGTCTTCGTGCGCCACCTCCTCGCCGTCCAGCAGCAACTCAACCTGATCCAGCTCGGCGAGGCCTGGCAGAAGCTGCTCCATCTTCCCGTCAACAACCTCATCCTCATCATCGTCACTAGCAAATCCCCCGTCGCACAGCTCGTCGCAGCCGTCATTGTCTGTCCCGGACAGCACAGGCGGGTTTGCAGGAGTGCCACCCATGCCAGACCCGTGGCCGGTAGCATCCAGCACGGACGACGCGGTGGAACCGACAGGCGTGCCTGTGACATGGTCGTGACACGGCGAGCTTGGCGACTGCCGGCCTTCGTGCGGGGCTTCGTTCCCCTGCTCCATGTCCAGACGGGCAAGCAGGCCTGCCGTTTCATCCATGACGCCCTTGTCACATCTTGTCGCCGCCGCATCAATTGGTTCAGATGGCACCGGCCCCAGGTCGGCCCTCTCGTTCTCCGCTGAGAGTGCTCCGTCCACGCCCACCTTGTAGCACCTCTCGCTAGCCAGCACCACCCACGTCGATGTGGAGTAGCACATGTCCATCTCCGGGCACGCCGTGAGCACGTCCGCGAACGAGCGAAGCGTGCTGACCGGCGCCGCGCGTTGCCAATGGGGGCTTGTCTGCCGGACCCTAGATGCAACCGTTGGCGAGGTGTGATAGCGTTCGTGACGATTAGAGCCACCCCCATGCCGGTGAGGAGAGCGCTCGCACGCGCGCTCCCGGTTGCCGAGTGCGAGGTCGCTGTAGGTGGAGCTTGTCGGCGCGCCCCGGGAGTGGCGAGAGTGGCGAGCTGGAGCTGTCGGAGCGCGTGTCGCAGATGGAGCGCAAGTCGAAGGCGTCGAGGTAGGGCTCGTTGGTGTGCCGCGGGAGTGGCGAACTGGAGCTGGCGGAGCGCGTGTCGGGGCGGAGGGGTGCTGGTGCGGTGCAGGCGTCATGGAGACGGTGTCCTCAGTCGTCCTCGTCTCCAGAGCGCCAAGGTATGCCGTGCCGCCGAGCTTGCCCGAGGTCGGAGCAGAAGACGCCGCGGAGAGTTTCTTGGCCGCAGATGACGCGGGCGAGGAAGCACGAGCTGGCGAGGCTTGAGCTGGATGCGGAGGTGGAGTTGAAGCTGAACCGGAACAAGCAACCCACGCTTGGGCCTGGCAGTCACGTCGACGGTGGCCCGAGCGCCAGCACTCGAGGCACTTGACCGGGTCGCGGCAGACGGCGACGAGGTGGTCGCGGGCGAGGCATCGGTGGCAGGGCCGCAATTTCTGGAACTTGCGATGCAGGTTTGTGGAGCGTGCAGGGGAACGGGGTGGGTGTCGACTCTGATGGAAATGGCGTGGCCGAGGGCTTGAAGTCGAGCGGCGCTGCTCCCGCTTCTCCTGCTTGGAGAGGACGAGAGTCCACTCCGCGCCTTCCTCGCCGGGCATCGAGTCGCCCGCAACCTCCACTCTTGCGCGGACCGCGCCATCCGCGGATCCCCAACCGAGGAAGGCTGGTGTGAATCCCTGCGGGATGAGGGCCGGGGGCGGAGGGAGCCGTGCGCCACCGCCAGGGCGCAGGGAGAGGGCCGTCGTGCCGAGAGGCGCGCGTGCGGCCTCCGGGGGCGGCGAGACGCCGTGGGCGACCAGGAAGGAGAGGGAGCCGAAAATCATCGATCTTGGGGCGGCCCCAGATCGGGACGACGAGGGCGTGGCCGCGACGCCGAAGGAGGCCGGCTTGAAGCCGTCGGGAATGGACGCCGACCCGCCATGAATTGGGCTTGCAGGTGAAGCAGAGTCGACTTGAATGCTCGGGGCTGGGATGAGGAACGAAACCGAGCGCCGCGGCCTTGTGGTAGCTGTGGCAGAGATGGCCGAGCGGTGGCGCAGGATGCCAACGGGGAAGCTCTTCACACTGGGGCAGCCACGCGAGCGCCAAGCAGCGAGGGCCGCATTCACGCCGCTGCAGACAGCCCTCGGTGGCGTGGGGAGGACAACAGTCTCCGCCGCGCGTTGACCCATGGCGCGGCGCGCAGCAGGGAGCGCGCAGGCGAAGGACGACGCGGAGCGCAGGGTTGGTGTAGAGCGCGGTGTAGCGGCAGGGACCCGGCGCGCCGGCCGGGCGAAAGGAGCAGCAGAGTCGACGGCGGCCACCGCCCCCGATCCAGATCCAACGCGCGACGGTGCAAGACCGAGATAAGTTGGCTGGAAATTTGGGGGAATGGAAGCGGGCGGCGGAGGGAGCTGCCTGGGGGTGGCGTCGTGGCTGGGGAAGGCCCTGGCGGCCGGCAACGGCGACGGCGAGCGGCCGCACCGGCGGTCGCCCCGCGCGACGCGAGAGCTACGAGCAACCGTCATATTTTTCTTGCTCTAATTCACTCTTTACCTCACACTCAAACTGTTTTGCGCATGGAAATATCATGTCAAAACTCTAGCTAGTGGTGGTGGGTAGTATATACTCCGTATATACCATTGCATCATATGAAGGTGGCAAAGTATGTTTGAAGTTATACCACTAACCTGTTGTAATCAAATCTTTTCACCATGAGATATGACATATTGGGGACAACCAAATTTTCATTGATATGACAATCCAGGGTATTTGTATCACTGACATAGAGAGCCAGTAACTTATTCCCCACGCTGCACTACATAGTTCGCCATATTTGCACCTGTCATGTTGGTGTCACTCTACGAGGGTAGCCTGTCGTGATGTCTCTGTCGACAGTAGTGCATCAAGCAATGTGAGGGGGTACAACCGTACAAGTACTGCGTGTGCACGATCTCCACTGAAGAACTGGTCGGATGCACGTTCTACAATCTTATCGACAACATCCAACGGCTCCTCAACCTGTACAAGGACACTAAATGATGGGTCGCCAAGGCACTCCACAACCTCCACCGCGGCCGCGGTGCGTGGCCAAAACTAATGTGAATTGACGTTTATGGAGAAAAACACTATCCATTGATCCGGCCTCCGGCGCCCGGGGAGGTGCCGAAGGAAGAATCAATGTCACGTACTTCTTTTTATTTTGTTAGCAATAAATAATAACTGATGACCACGTTATTTTCTTTCTTTCAAGATTTAACCTAGTACTAGTAATTATTGTTCTGCCCAGCTCGATGTCACTCTATTTTTGAATAACGTGTCCTTGTAACTTAGATAGAAAAAAACTATGTCTTGCTGCAAGTAAGGCAAACTTGCGGTAAAATTCACTCTGCCCGGGTGGATATGCACCCACTATGTAAAAAAATATTTTAAAATATCGGAAAATTCTGAAATAGAATTTTGCAGATACATCTCCACATTCCATGTGTTCAAAATGTTGTTTCACGGAAAATCGATATTTTTTTTTGTGTCCAGTGTAAATGACAAAAACAAGTCTCGTGAAAAGCCATATTTTAGCACCAAAATGTGTCTTGTTTACATAAGAGAGAAAAATATATTGGCTTTTGTTACACGATTTCGTGAACACATAATATGTTAAGATCTATGCGTGAACATTTTCTCTATTTTTTTGCCATTTAAAAATACATTAAAAATGTGTTCTAAATAAAAGGTGCATATGCACCTGGGAGCCCAAATTCCACTTCAAAAGTCATGCCTCATGGCAGATACATACATTGGCAAGAAAAAACCATTTCGATGCGATGGCAAATCACGAAAACTGCATGAAACCAAAACCCCTGAAAACTGGTGCTCGGGAGGCAAAAACACTTTTCACATTATTTTTTCTTTCAAGATTTAACCTAGCAGTAATTACTGTTTTTCCCAGCTCTCGATGTCACGCTATCTTTGGATAGCATTTTTTTGTAGCTTAGATAAACAAAAAACATGTCTTTGCTGCAATTAAGGCAAAGTCACGCCCCAAGGCACATACATAAATGTGAGCAGCTTGATGAGGTCACGACGCCGGAACTGGCAGAAGCGCTGGCGTTGCGCCGCGCTCTCTCCCTCGCTGACAGTGAAGGCTTTGGCAAAGTGATACGTCTCAAACGTATCTATAATTTTTGATGTTCCATGCTGTTATTATATCAATTGTCACATGTTTTATTTACACTTCATAGCATTTTTATGCATTTTCTGGGACTAACCTATTAACAAGATGCCGAAGTGCCAGTTCTGTTTTCTGCTGTTTTTCTCTTTCAGAAAAGCTAGTCGCAAAATATTCTCGGAATTGGACGAAAATCAACATGTGCAAATATCTCATCGGAAGACTCCAGAAGACAGAAGGGGAGACGGAGTGGGGCCACGAGGCAGCCACGCCACCCTAGGGCGGGGCAGGGGGTGGGCCCGCGCCCAGCCCTGGCGTGGCCGCCTCGGTTGCCTCCCGACGCCGCCCTTTCGCATATATATTCCCGATGTCCAAAAATCCTAAAAACACCGATCATATTCCACGAAAAGTTCCGTCGCCGCCGCCGTCGTCAACCCTAGATCGGGAGGGTTCTGAAGCTCTTCCCGGCACCCTGCCGGAGGGGAGATCCTCACCGGAGGCCTCTACACCGCCATGCCTGCCTCCGGAGTGATGCGTGAGTAGTTCATCCTTGGACTACGGGTCCATAGCAGTAGCTAGATGGTTGTCTCTCCACCTTGTACCTCCATGTTTAGATCTTGTGAGCTGCCTAACATGATCAAGATCATCTTATTGTAATGCTACATGTTGTGTTTGCTGGGATCCGATGAATATTGATACTATGAGCAAGTTGTTTATCAATCTATCTATTTATGTTGTTTATGATCTTGCATGCTCTCCGTTGCTAGTAGATGCTTTGGCCAAGTAGATGCTTGTAACTCCAAGAGGGAGTATTTATGCTAGATAGTGGGTTCATGCCTCCAGTAATCTGGGCTCGAGATGACAGAAACGACTAAGGTTGTGGATGTGCTGTTGCCACTAGGGATAAAACAATGATGCATTGTCTACGTGTCATTTGCATTGTTTACATTACACACTTTACTTCATGCAATAATCTGTTGTTTGCAACTCAATACCGGAAGGGGTGCGGATGCTAACCGGAAGGTGGATTATTTAGGCATAGATGCGTTGGATAGCAAGTCTATGTACTTTGTTGTAATGCCCAATTAAATCTCATAATAATCATCTTGTCATATATTGCATTGTCATGCGCTCATTATTTGTCAATTGCCCAGCTGTAATTTGTTTACCCAACATGTTAGTTATCTTTTATGGAGAGACACCACTAGTGAACTGTGGACCCCGGTCCATTTCCTCATACTGATAAAACCACCAACTGCAATCATTTGTTCTCTGTTACTTTCTGCACTCATTACTGTTTTCCACACAATACGTTTAATCCTTTGTTTTCAGCAAGCCGGAGAGATTGACAACCTCTCTGTTTCGTTGGGGCAAAGTAGTTTGCTTGTGTTGTGTGCAGGTTCCACGTCAGTTGCGCCGCTGACAACCTTCTGAAGAACCTCCGTGTCCTCCTGGTTCGATAAACCTTGGTCATATTTCAAGGGAAAACTGCTGCTGCACTACATCATACCTTCCTCTTGGGGTCTCCCAACGAACGTGTGTTGTCACGGTCAACAAGCAGATCTTCTGGTGCTGTTGCTGGGAAGTAATAAAACACTCTACCGTTAACACGCCATCAAGACATTTTTCTGGCGCCGTTGCCGGGGACACTGGAATCTCCAGATAGGGGAGTCTCACACTTCCAATCTCATTACTTTGTTTTTGTCTTGCTTAGTTTATTTTATTTTATCTTGTTTGCTGTTAAAACCCAAAAACACAAAAAAAAAATCCTGCACTTAGTTAATTTTGAGTTGTTATCTTTTTGTTTAGTCATCATGTCTGGTTCTGCGTATTATGCTTCATCTCCTGAGGTTGAGGTTCGTACTTTTAAGCAACAAGGGGGAGAAAGTTTGAAAGATGCTTGGTATAGAATTAGTAATGCTCATCATAGGTGTGCTAAGAAACATTCCACTACAATCCTTCTTAGGAATTTTTATGTTGGCATCACCAATTGGTATAGGTATGTTTTGGACACTTTAACAGGAGGGAACTTCCTAGGTACCCCTGCTTTAGAAGCTAGTTACATCATTGAAAGTCTAGTTGGGATACCACCTGTTAATGAATTTAAAATTGAAATTTCTCTTGAGGATGTCATGAAAAAACTAGAATCTATAGAGAAAAGCCTTCCAAGTATTGATAAGATCAATGAGATAGAAAAGCTCCATGATAGTACTAGTAAACTTGGTGAATCTTTTGGAAAAATTAACAGAAGGGTTACTGTTTTAGAAACTAGTGCTATCCATGATAATCAAAATTCTAGGATTGGAGAATTAGAGGAGGTTATTGATACTTTGAGTTCTACTTTTTCCTCACTTAAAACTAAAAAGCAAGAGCATCTATTAGACAAGGGGAAGAAATTCATATATGTGCCCAAAGTGCCTAAACCGAAACCAACATTTGTTGATTTGTTTGAAACTGAGAAAGAATTTCGTGGATTAGTTAATGAATCATGCAATGGTTTGTTTAAATTTTCTTCTCAAGAATCCCTAAACTTAAAAATACAAGCTGTGTTTTTGATGAAGCTTTTGATGATGTTGATGTTTCTAGTCTTGACAATACTTGATTCATGTTTCATGCCTAGCTAAAAGGCATTAAAGAGAAGCGCTTATGGGAGGCAACCCATTGTTTTTACTTTCTGTTATTTTTTTTTTGAGTCAAGGAGCATGTTTACTTCTGTAACAACTCCTTTGTATCTTTTATTTGCTGTTTTGTTGTGCCAAGAAAAGTCTCTTATGACAAGATGGTACCTATATTTGGATTACTGCACAGGAACAGATTTCTGGAACGTCACCGTTTCTCGCCGTAGAAAATCAGAAAAATTTGAAAAATCTGCCAATTTTTGTGCGTGTTCCTGAGATATGTACGCAACTTTCGTACGACTAAAGTTTTTCGATTTGAGCGACGTAAGTGTCCCGAAAAAAATCATCTTTACGGACTGTTCTGGTTTTGACAGATTCTGTCTTTGTTTTGCATTCTCTCTTTTACAAGTGTTGAGTGGTTTCTTTTAAGGTGAAAGAGCATCACTTAAGCCTAGTAACAGTAGCTAATGTTTGAAAATGATTGCTTATGAATTTGTGTCCTTACAGAATCAAGTGAGATTATTTGTTTTGATGCACTAACCCGCTAATGAGAAAAATGTTGAGTTTTGGTGTGAAGGAAGTTTTCAAGTGTTAAGAGAGGAGGATGATATTATAAGATCAAGAAGAGTGAAAAGCTTAAGCTTGGGGAAGCTCCCATGGATCTCCCCAATATATTCAAGAAGACTCAAGCGTCTAAGCTTGGGGATGCCCAAGGCATCCCCTTCTTCATCAACAAACTATCAGGTCATCTCTAGTGAGACTATATTTTTATTTCTTCACATTATATGTACTTTTCTTGGAGCGTCAGTGTGCTTTTGTTTTCAGTTTGTTTTTGTTTTGTTTGCTGCTCTATACTTGTTGGATCCTAGCACTCTTGTTTGGGAGAGAGACACGCTCCGCTTTTTCATTGGAATACTCTTGTTCTTCACTTATATTTGTTGAGTATTCTTGTCTAGCTACTGCTAAAGCTTCTAGCTCTCTGTTTTCATATATCTCTTGTCAGAGCTATTAGTTTCTTTTGAAGAAAGTACTCTCTTGCTTCACTTATATTTGTTTGGAGAGTTGTTCAAATAAGTTGATTGGTGTTTGGTTGGAACAGAAAATGCTATGCATGTGGTAGTGGTATAAAATGCTTACATAAGTCTTGTAGATCACTGTCTTGAGTAATTTGATACTTGTCAATTGTTTTGAGTTACCAAGTAAGTAATGTTTAGACTTGTGCATCATGTAAGTAAAGGCTATTAGTGAAGAACTACTGTAAAGCTTGTTGATATTTGATTTGTATCATTGGTAGTTCCAAAGTCTAGATATTTTCTAGTGAAAGGTTTTGGTTAACAAGGAAGACAATGTGGAGTCTTGTAATTTTTCAAGCATGTTTTTTATATGAGTTCTTGCTGTACCGGTTGACAGTCTGTGTTTGCTTAAATAACCTTGCTAGCCTAAACTCTGTACTAAGCGGGAATGCTGCTTGTGCATCCAAAACCCTTGAGCCAAAATCCATGCCATCTGTGTCCACCATAACTACCTATTATGTGGTATTTTCCTGCCATTCCAAGTAAATTTTTCATGTGCTACCTTTAAAATATTCAAAACTGTTACAACTCCTTTTTGTGTCACTGTTTACAAGCTCATGAGGATGTGGTAGATGGTCTTTATTTCACTTGTTGATCAGACTTTACACCTGGACTAGTGGCATATACATCCGCTTATCCAATAATTTTGCAAAAAGAGCTGGCAACGGGGTGCCCAGTCCCAATTAATTACAACTTTAACCATTAATTCTCTTCACATCTTTTTGCCCCTGAGAAATCAGTCAAGCAATGTTCATAAGTGTGTAAACAAAAGAGAACGAGGGATGATCTACCCGCTGGTAGAAATAACGTCCTTCATGGGAGCCGCTCTTGTAAGGTCTGGTTAACTTGTGACTTAAAGTATTGTCTATTTACTGATTCGTTGACCACTAACACACACCTCTCAAAATATATTTTTATACTCTCTATATGCTTTCAAAAACTTAAAAAGCTCTAGCACATGATTTAATCCCTGCTTCCCTCTGCGAAGGGCCTTTCTTTTACTTTATTGTTGAGTCAGTTTTCCTACTTCTTTCTATCTCCACAAGCAAACACTAGTGTCAACTTTGGTACAACAGTTGTTATATAATGATATGTTTGACTTATTGCATTACTTTGCCTTGACAATATCCATGAGATAAATATGTTAAAGTTGAAGCCAGTGCTGAAACTAAATCTTCCTTTGTGTTAGTCAAACACTTTCATTTAGAATCTATTGCTTTGTGAGCTAACTTTTATGCAAACTCTTATAGCTCCATTGTCTCCAAAGTATTATTCATGAAAGTTTGCACTTGTATGATTCATTTTGTTTACTCCTTGTTTACTTGTTAGCAAACTATAGACCATTGACTTGGATCACTTCATTCAGTTCATGTGCTTTGCATTACTATTTGATCAAGATTATGTTGGTAGCATGTCACTTCAAAAATTATGTTGTTTTTATCGTTTACCTACTCGAGGACGAGCAGGAACTAAGCTTGGGGATGCTTGATACGTCTCAAACGTATCTATAATTTTTGATGTTCCATGCTGTTATTATACCAATTGCTACATGTTTTATTTACACTTCATAGCATTTTTATGCATTTTCTGGGACTAACCTATTAACAAGATGCCGAAGTGCCAGTTCCTGTTTTCTGCTGTTTTTCTCTTTCAGAAAAGCTAGTCGCAAAATATTCTCGGAATTGGACGAAAATCAACGTGTGCAAATATCTCATCGGAAGACTCCAGAAGCCAGAAGGGGAGACGGAGTGGGGCCACGAGGCAGCCACGCCACCCTAGGGCGGGCAGGGGGTGGGCCCGCGCCCAGCCCTGGCGTGGCCGCCTCGGTTGCCTCCGACGCCGCCCTTTCGCCTATATATTCCCGATGTCCCGAAAACCCTAAAAACACCGATCATATTCCACGAAAAGTTCCGTCGCCGCCGCCGTCGTCAACCCTAGATCGGGAGGGTTCTGAAGCTCTTCCCGGCACCCTGCCGGAGGGGAGATCCTCACCGGAGGCCTCTACACCGCCATGCCTGCCTCCGGAGTGATGCGTGAGTAGTTCATCCTTGGACTACGGGTCCATAGCAGTAGCTAGATGGTTGTCTCTCCACCTTGTACCTCCATGTTTAGATCTTGTGAGCTGCCTAACATGATCAAGATCATCTTATTGTAATGCTACATGTTGTGTTTGCTGGGATCCGATGAATATTGATACTATGAGCAAGTTGTTTATCAATCTATCTATTTATGTTGTTTATGATCTTGCATGCTCTCCGTTGCTAGTAGATGCTTTGGCCAAGTAGATGCTTGTAACTCCAAGAGGGAGTATTTATGCTAGATAGTGGGTTCATGCCTCCAGTAATCTGGGCTCGAGATGACAGAAACGACTAAGGTTGTGGATGTGCTGTTGCCACTAGGGATAAAACAATGATGCATTGTCTACGTGTCATTTGCATTGTTTACATTACACACTTTACTTCATGCAATAATCTGTTGTTTGCAACTCAATACCGGAAGGGGTGCGGATGCTAACCGGAAGGTGGATTATTTAGGCATAGATGCGTTGGATAGCAAGTCTATGTACTTTGTTGTAATGCCCAATTAAATCTCATAATAATCATCTTGTCATATATTGCATTGTCATGCGCTCATTATTTGTCAATTGCCCAGCTGTAATTTGTTTACCCAACATGTTAGTTATCTTTTATGGAGAGACACCACTAGTGAACTGTGGACCCCGGTCCATTTCCTCATACTGATAAAACCACCAACTGCAATCATTTGTTCTCTGTTACTTTCTGCACTCATTACTGTTTTCCACACAATACGTTTAATCCTTTGTTTTCAGCAAGCCGGAGAGATTGACAACCTCTCTGTTTCGTTGGGGCAAAGTAGTTTGCTTGTGTTGTGTGCAGGTTCCACGTCAGTTGCCGCTGACAACCTTCTGAAGAACCTCCGTGTCCTCCTGGTTCGATAAACCTTGGTCATATTTCAAGGGAAAACTGCTGCTGCACTACATCATACCTTCCTCTTGGGGTCTCCCAACGAACGTGTGTTGTCACGGTCAACAAGCAGATCTTCTGGTGCTGTTGCTGGGAAGTAATAAAACACTCTACCGTTAACACGCCATCACAAAGTGATGGTAGCTTTCGACTGCCTCTCTCTCATCCAACGGGTGAATTCGTCTACCGTTGATCGCAGCATGGTTGGAGTGGTGGTTCAGGACATCAAGGATCTGGCCTCCAACTTCACGGAGATTTCCATGTTTCATGTTCACCATCTTTGTAATGAGTCGGCTCACATTTTAGCACGCTCTGCGGAGCGTTTTATCTCTACTGTTTTCAGAAACTTTGCACCGGAATGTATCCGGCAGACCTTATGTAATGATGTGATTTAATCAATAAAGTAGTGCTTTACCTTAAAAAAAAGGCACATACATACATCATTACATCGGCAGGAAAACAGGCACAACGACAGAAATAGATCACGGTTGAGCAGCTATTCAAAGTCACGCCTCAAGGAGTCAAGGCCCATAATACATACAACAAACATCAACCGTGATCTATTTCACGCCGAGCAGCACAGGTTGAACGACAGACTCATTACATCATTTTGCATGCATGCTCAACCGTGATCTATTTCTTGTTCCCTTCGCACCCGCATACTATGGGCATGACATTAAGGACACGAAACAACATTTGAATGTGCCACTACATTGCTAGTAAAATTACCAATTCACTCTTAATCTCACACTCTAAGTGTTCTGCACATGAAAATAGCATGTCAAACTCTAGCTAGTGGTTGTGGGTATATATATCATTGCATTAAGTGAAGGCTCCAAAGTATGGTTGAAGTTACACCACTAACTTATCGTACTCAAATCTTTTCACCATGAGGTATTGGGGACAACCAAATCCGGTTGATTAGGCGAGTCTGTGATATTTTTTATCTATGACATCAAAGGTTACCAGCTTGTTCATCTCGCCGCACTACATCGATCGATGTATTTGCGCTTGTAGTGCTAGTGACTCTCTAGGCGAGTAGCTGGTCTATGATGTTCGTGCCGGCAGTGATGCTTCAATTGTTGTTGCGGGCAGCAATTTACGCGCGCACACACTCCATCAAACCCGCGGTGGCATCGCTATCAACCATCGTCGCGAGCAACCTCATAGTCGCCGCCACCAGGTCAATGACCCTTGCGTTCATTGTTCTTATCAACAACATCCAACAGTTTCTCAACTTGTACAAAGACACTAACATATTGGTCGCCAATATGCTCCAGAACCTACACGGCAGCTGCGGTGACGCGGCGTGACCGAAGCTCATGACAACTCGTACCAACCAAGTCAATGTGAATTGACGTTGTTGGAGGGAAATCACCTCCATTGATCAGTTGGAACGTGAGACCAATGGCGCTGGAGTGTATGCCCTATGTAACCTCCGGCACTAGGGAGGTGCCCCATCACCAAGTTGACGAATTAATGAATGATGCTTGTTTTTCTTCTGTTTGCAAAGATAATAATTGATGACAACGAATGATTTTTCCTTACTAGATCTTTTTTCTTACTAGAATTAACCTAGGAGTAACTATACATTTACAGCTTAACTCCATGTCACGCTCCAATGTGAGTGTGTCAGTGTATGTTCGAATAACATGGTGTTGTAGCTTAAACGGACAAAAACAGCATGTCTTGCTGTAAGCAACGTACGCATTCCGAGTTCCGTGGTGGTGTGACTTCTTTCTTTGACCAACCGTGATGGCCTGACTTTGTCACGCCATAAGGCACATAAATACACCGGCACATAAATACGCCTGAGTATTTGTATCTCAGGAAGTGAACTAATACAAAATGCAGTTCACTTCCTGAGATACAAAACAACCAAAACTCTTGGTCGCCAAAATGTAAAGACAAGATATTGCGATAACTTTGCTATAATTGTTCACCAGAACCATCACACATGTTTATTTGTTATATCAGCACAACCATAATTTTATTTATTTTCTAAAAATCAAAAGTCAAGCCTTAACAGTGGGCGCTGATGCATGTCCAAACTGTTCCTAACCAAGATCTTCTGCCCCTCTGACCACGGGTAACTGTTACCTTGCCGGCGGCGGTATTTACACTCCTCCTTGGACGCTGGCTTCTCATGCAGATATATGTCCTTCAAATTGACTGCTGCTTCCATGACAGTTTTGATATAATCAACAAACTTGTCTTCTGACTGGAACCCAAAGATCCTGAGCACGGAAAGGTTGCGGTGCTTGAAATCAGATGATTCCCATTTTGCACCAGCGTCCTTCCTCTATAGGCTATACCTGTACTTCTTCCTCACATCCTCATCCCATATCCCCAAACAGTCACATACCTGCAATGATTCTCATCAGGCAAACATTTGCATCCAACAATGTAAAAGAAGAAACAATTTTACTTTATTACTCAACCCATTTAATCCGGCGCTGTAAGTTTTGAGTAGAGACAGTATAGCAAATCTAACTTGAGCATGCAGAAGGAAAAATATTTAGAGATATGGTAGAAAGGCTTTACCCTGATGCATAGCTCCTCGAGAGAAGGTGCACCTTGCAGAACAAACATCGTCCAAGTCAAATCACATTCTTTTGAAATGGCGGACAAATTCACAAGCCTAAGTTTGTGGAACACTTGCCCCAGTTCTCTTGGACCTTCAGGTTTAACCCAAATCTGCAAAAGAGAGAACTCAAAATTGAATGACCAGAGAAAACTACGTGCATCATCAACAATACTGTAACCTTCACTAACCTTTTCTTTTTCAAAGCCCAGATGCAGGTTTCTTACGGTGGCCTTGCCAAGCAACTCACTTAACTTGAGCAAATTGTGCCGTGAAAGAGCCATATTCCGGATGCTCACGGTGTGGAGCAGTGGGACATAACCAAAGGATAGCGGATTATCCCGAGACAACCATGAAGACAAAGTCAGCTTTGTTAGCTCTGGCAGCCAGTTCAGATCAACCCTCTCAAAATCACACCTGGCGATCTCGATCTCACGGAGATGCGGGTGTTCCACCTCCAGCAACGACCGAAACCCCATGTCACAGTTGTCCAAACGAAGGAACTCCAGGAACTCCAGTCGTTTGCACAGTCTGAAAATTATGGGGAAATCTGATTCACCCAGTCTCAAATTCTCTAGCTTGGGTCGTGTGAGATGACTGAATGCGTCCGGACAATCGTTAATCAGTGACTTTAGCTGCCTCCCATGAGTGAGCACATCATCAGCCCTGCATCGTTTAACTTCCTTCTTGGTCAAGATTGTGAACTCAGCCACATCAACCTTCAGTGTTGCCATGGTATTGGAAAAAGTCCGGCCAATGCTAATGGATCCATCTCCCAAGAAGAACTGCATGCATAGGCAGTGAATTGTGTATGTACTTGTACTCCTGTTTTCCAGAAGGTATATGTCGCTCCAAGTATGGTTGCATTGGCCCGAACAACATCATCCCAGTTCTGCCCAATTGGGGGAGCTTTGATTCGTGACCACCTTGGTCACATTGACACATTACACCATCTACCTGTGGACTGGGGTGTTCTACCGAGCAGTGATAGTGCCAAACCCGCAGAAGCACTAGCGTGCTTACAAGCAGAGTAATCCGATTGTATATATTTTCTTTTCTCTTTGTTACCCTTGTCAAACTCTCTCTTAATTAATGAAATGCCCCACTTTTCGAAAAGAAAAAAGAAACAAGCTATCAGCCTTGTGGACACTCGGCTGATCATACAAAAAATGTGTTTGCGCCTCCATGGTCGCAAAAGCTTGACTTCGACTGAGAATTAGTCCAGAGTAATCACTGATATTCAACGAGTTTTTCGCCATCTGCCGGAGTATAGGTTCGATAAATATCTAGGGAAGACATCAGACCAACGCATGAGCTTGCTAGAATTAGTCGTGTGGAGTGTTGTGGTGGTGTGTTGCAACTTACAAGGTTCAGCCCGTCCCTACGTGTTGGAGCTGGCCTCGAAGGATTGTAATCAAAATCTCTTTATTAATTATTGCAAACCACCATTTCAAAAGAAAAAACACCTTTGAAGTCCACTAAATGATTTTATTGTCTAGCTCAGTGTCTACAAAATCTCAGTGCACTTAAATAGTATATATTGTTTTCCGGTGTTATGACTATTTTTAAAGACCTCAATGATATATTAAGGTCTTAATGACTAATGATGCAATAAAATTGTAGTTTGTTAATAATATAGTTATAAGAAGAAAGAGGACACCTTCTTGTCTTCTTAAGATTTGGGGGTTAAGATGTTACGAGGTGTCAAATGGGAAAAGTAAAAGGAAAATATTTTGATTGTTGTTTTTGATGTTATACTCCTACATTGGATTGTTGGTCTGTGGCAACGCGTGGGCATTCAGCTAGTACTGATAGCTAGGCCTGGGTGGTAGATTTACATTTGAGGTACCGATTTTACGGGACCTTTCCTATCGGAGGTCGCATGATACCGTAGAAACAAAAACATTTTAAGCTTGATCATGAACTGCATTTATGGTTCTCGTGTTTACGGGGAATGCTAGAGATGCTCTAATAGCATGTCGTTGTAGCTTAAACTCACAATTACTTTGGTCTTGAAGTAGTAATGCATTCTTAGTTTAATGTGAAAAAATGCATTCTTAGTTCCATCGTGTGACTTTGACACACCTCAATGTAATACACCGATTTTCGGTGTTCTGGTATGCATATAACTGAAGAAGCACCCGTACCAGGTATTTCTCCAGGAAGAATTCATCTACATGAAGAGTTGTTTGGTGCTTGGTGCGTTAGCATGTGTGTCGCCGATGGTACCGACGTGCTCGCGATAATAGGCCGTCACGGGGACCTGAGAAGTGTTTGCGGACATAATTCCCAACACAGTGACTTTTGGTTTCTTCTTTAGAGCTTTGTGGTACTCCTACACCGTCTCACTCATCGTGCCCAAGAATAGACGACGTGCTTGTCCTTTTGTCTTCTTCGCGTTGTTGGCACTGACAGTCAGGCCTGCGTCGGTCGATCAGAGATTTGTACAACTACTTGCCATCGCTAATGTAAATTTTGTGCGTGAATGTTTATCGCGCATCGCGGGTTAACAACATGACATAGCAGGCAAAGCCCATATCAGAGCAAGTCTAATAAATCCTAGTCAGCTGGCTACGGTCTTTGCCATGTCACCAAAAGTCTATGTGAAAGAGAGAGAAAGGAGGAGAGAGAGAGTGGAACGGGCGCTCCGTGTGTAGCCTGGTTGTAGCGCATGTTCCGATGAAGAAAAGCCAGCTTGTAGCCTGTGGAGCTATCGATAGCTTAGCACTTAGCTCTTTCCTTCAATCGAGTGAGCCTCGGGAAAAAAATCCTATGCGACCAAGCAAAGGAACGACCAAGCGGTGGACCATGTTAACCATCCTACACGTGGTTCTTTCCTCGATCAAACCCCAGCGATGGACTTGCTTAATCAAATCATGTGGTGCTGAATGTGGTCCACCGCTTGGTCGTACGCAGCTGAGCCTCGAGCATGCAACATTAATATTTACATTATTAATAAAGCTAACTTAACAGCCAGCTAACTCTATTATTATCCTTGCTCTCATGTTTTTTCAGAATCCCCATATGATGGGTACGAGTACATAAAAAGATCAACCTTTCGTGTCGGTTCAGTTTATTTCAATGTTTTCAACGAAACGTGCACAAAGATTTCAAGTACAAAATCTTTGAAGTACAAATATCTTAAAGTTTAAAAATATCGTAAGTAAAATAATTTTAAGTACAAAAGTCATGAAATACAATTTTTGAAGTGTAACATTTATGAAGGACAAAGTACAAAAATCATGAAGTATAAAATTTCTGAAGTCGAAATACAAAAATCTCGAAGTGAGTACAAAAATTTCAGGGCAAGTAGGCAACCAAATTAGTGTGTGTGGACTTAGACAGTCTTTACCGCAAAAGAAGAATTGTGCATCGTCAGCCTGACTTTGACATGTTCCATGGGAAATTAATATTATTGACCCACGAAAATTCACCAAAGGACGTCTCGCCAATTGTGTGCCACCAGAGAAGCAGCCGAGTAGCACAGGCACAACGAAACCCATACGTCGTGACCGCCAAACTATATCATCGCAGACCTTTGTATTATACTCGTACTATGTAGTGTTGTATTGCAAATTAAATAAATCGACATCTTTGCGTAACCATTTTTTTTTTGCCTCCTCTAGATTGATAAACCAATGGAACGAAAATGTGCGTTAGTGCTCAGTCTAGAAGCCCGATCAAATTTACTACTAGTTGATACAGTTCTTCAAGTTTGATTAGGCCCTTGCCTGCTAAACACGATCTATTTATTGTTCGTTTTCGCACGCACATGCTATGAGCATGACAATAAGAAAATAAGTGTTTAAACACAAAAGGCATTTTAATTTACCATTGCATGCTAAGAAAATGACCAGTTCACCCTTTAGCTCACACTTAAAGTATTTTGCACATAGAAATAGCATGTCAAACTCTAGCTAGTGGTTGTGGGTAGTATATATACCATTGCATTATGTGAAGGCGCCAAAGTATGATCCAAGTTGTGCCACTAATCTATCCTACTCAAACCTTTTCACCCTAAGATATTGGAGACAACCAAATTTCCGTTGATATGACAATCCGGTGATATTTGTATCCATGACAAAGTCAGTCGACCCCTTATTCGGCAAGGCACACAACATTGTTCGCTCTCAAGCGATGTAGGGGACACCACTACTGCGTGCACACGCTCTCCAATGCAGAGAGGGTCACGCACCTGTCAACCGTCGGTGGCGATCAATTTCACCGCCGCCGACACCACATCGACACACTTGCGTCGTACGATCTTATCAGCATCGTCCAACGGTCTTTCGACCTGTTACAAGTACACCAACACATGGGCCAGCGCGCTCCACGGCCTCGAAGTAAGTCGCGTCGAGGTGGCGTGGACGAGCGTGAAGACCCCTGCTTCCTCGTACCAACCACACAAGAGTTGAAGAAGAGGAACTGGCTCCATTGGTCCGTTGGCCAGATGAGACCAATGGCGCCGAGCGTTGGCCATCCATAGCATCAAAGAGGTGGCCCCATCTCCAAGATGAACTACTGGTCTGTCTTTTGTTGATATAAACAATAACTGATGATCATGTTAATTTTTCTTAAGACTCGACCTATGTGTAACTATTTACGGCTCAGCTGGATGCCATGCTCCTGGGAGTGTGTTATGTTCGAACAACATGTCGCTCGCTGTAGCTTAACCTGACAAAAACTATATCTTCTGCTGCGAGTAAACGCATTCTGATCGAGTTCCGTGGCGTGACTTTGTCACGCAAAAAATGCTGGGAACATGGGCTTGAAAGAAAAGAAATGCCAGGCGCACGCCGAGAGAGATGCCGGGCGCTTGTAGTACGTACCTGGGCTGGGCTGGGCTGGGAACTGCCAGCCCAGCAGGCCGCGTTTCGTACCTCCCATTCGGCCATTTGTGCAGTGAACACGACTGTTAGTCTGTGACATGCCGCGTGGACCTAGGCTAGGCACGACTTTGACGTGTTACACGTGATGTGAACATCACGGACCCACGAAATTTCGGCGAAGGAGGCGAGAAAGCCAGTGACCATCTTGCCCATAGCCACCGGAGAAGCAGCAGAAGACTGTCACGCGCGGTGCACGTGAGGCGAGGCGGAGGGGAGGGAGACGCTCGCATGTCGGCATCGCCCTTTCGTCTCTGCGTCGCCTTCATTCAGCTTTCTACGTGTCCCCGGGCCCGGCATTTCTTTTCATCTCAGCAAAAGCAGTGAGAGCCCTTTATGCCCCGTTCGGATGTTGATATTGAAGCTCTATATTGGATATTCGGAGCCCAGCTAACCCGAATATCTAGTTTTGGTCTGTTTAGATGTTCTAGGTATTGGACCGTGGTATTCGCGTAAGATATCGCGGGAGACATCGGTAGAGCAAAAAATGGCCCAGTGAATGTCGAGCTCAACAGCTCGACATTGGGTTGGATATTCGCGTCGCCCGTCCGCACCCTCGCCTCGCCCGTCCGCACCCTCGCCTCTCTTCTCCAGCGGCGGCGGCGGCGCATCGGTGCGCCTCTCCGCCATCGCCCGCCTCCCTCGCCCGCCGCTCCTCCCTCGGCCTCCTCTCCTCCCTCGCCCCCGAACCCTCGCCCGTCTCTCCTCCAGCGGCGGCGGCGGCCCATCGGTGCGCCTCTCCGCCCTCGGCCGCCTCCCTCGCCCGCCTCTCCTCCCTCGGCCTCCTCTCCTCCCTCGCCCTCGGCGGCCGGCATCGAGTTCTCCGCCCAAGCACCTCGACGCCATGACCGCGGCTGCTGGAGCTCGTTGCACTGCCGCGTCGCTCGTCCCCAAGCTCTGCGGGGTAGCAGAATCACTCCGCCTCGCCTTCTTCATCGTCTCCGTGCTCCTTTGTGGCCAGCATCCCCGCAGTGAGCTCGAACTGCTCCTTTGCCGGCGACCTCCTCCCACCGCCGTGGACGACGCACCTACCGCCACCGGCCCGATGACCTACAATTTGCACAGAAGGTGTTTGATAACATTTGTCAAAGGCAATTTCTATTTCGATTTGAATTATTTTGTTGTAGTGATGTAGTAGGAGTAGTTTTATTTGTGTTTAGAATCATTTTGATATGAGTTTCATGATATTTTGTGTCACATATGCTTGAATTTGATTTAATGGTTTGATTATACATTTAATTTGATTTAATTTGATAAACCAGCTGCTTTGAATTTGAAATGGTTGTTTGTCTAGCTGTTGTTTGTACCATAATATGTGGTTGTTTTGCACATTTTGTCATGAATATAACAGTACAATGATCAATGTCTCGAAAAACTGCTTTTATAACATCCAAACAGCATTTGATATTCAAACTCAATATCTTGTCTAGGTCTGAATATCTAACACATCCAAACAGAAATATTGACATTCAGACTCAATATCAATATCCCATGATATTGATATTCAACCCAATATCAATATGAAGCTCTCAATATCAACATCCGAACGGAGCATTAATCATGAATCATGGCTTTTCGTTTGATACCGCACCACTGCTCACGCTTCGCATCGCAATGGGCGATGACGACTGGTGCCGGAGCGGGAGGGTCCATGACGGGTAGGGCCTGATCGGGGCCCGCCAGGCTAAGAAGCTTGGACGCGAAAGGTGAGCGGAGATAATTGTGATGATGATGTGATTGTCTTTGTCCTCTTACCCACCCACGGGCCCACCGCCGGGTAGCGACGCGCCGGGACGAGTTGTTTTTGTTCCGGTGATCAACAAGGTCCATCCAACACGGCATAGTATTTTCTTGTGTCTAATAAAGACCGTACAGAATGATGCTTAGACCTCTCCACGGGCACCACCCAAAACGTCTATTGAGGTTACACACGAAAAATGTTCACAGCGGCATTGTAGCTGTCCGGCCTGACTCACTTTCCGTCCGGCACGTCTAAGAGGGACACCAAACTTTGGGGCAGCATCTCCACCCGGCACCGCTTCAAACGATCCATAGCAAGGTTGGATATGAAAAACGCTCAAAGCGGCACCCAAGTCTCTCTCGCCTAACTCCTTTTCCGTCCGGCATGTCCGAGCGGGCCTTTAAACTTGGGCCACGGACAACGGCCAGACAAATCCTACACCCAGCGGGTCTCGAAGTCATAGACACGTGAGGAGGCAGAACGGACAGTCAAGGAATAATGGCTTCCTCGTCAGTTGCCTAGGCGGCTTCACTTCTTCCCACCACGGTGTCGACATGCTACCTGCCCACACGTCCACCCCCACTGTTGTCGGTGGCACCACGACCACTTCGCGTGGCCCTCCCGTTTATAGAGAGGCGCCTGCCCATCCACCGATCATTCTTCCAACTCCGTTTCGATATCCCCCCTCTTCGGATATGCCCAAATGGCGTAGAACAATGACGAGGCCATCCGCTCGAGCAACGCCTACCAGGGCCACGAAGAGGCCTGGCTGTTCGAGCGGTACGATGTATAAGTGCCGTCGGACTAGCGGCTTCCGAAGCATTGGCGGTTGAGCCCTGCGGGCCGCGTCTTGCCACCTCTGCCCAGCGGCAGAGAACTTAGCCTCCCCATTCTATAGTTGCGAGACTCGAAGATGCCTGAGCAGTGATACCACCGTCCCCATCCCCGCCATAAAAAAGGAGCGCGACAAGCTCCCCGACATCAATGGGGAGACAGGGACAAGACTCGCAAGCTCACCGTCAAGGAGGAGCCCGAGACGCGCCGCCTGCGGTAGAGCCGGAGCCTAGCGACGGTGTCCCGTGGATTAGGCATGGCCATCGCGATAGCCCAAGTTGGATCCACACGATGGCGGCATCATCGACATCTCTGACTTTGGCTAGATAGGGTTTAGTCCATTCAAATTTTTGTCAAATTCATGTAAATTCCGTCGAATTTGAATGAAATTTGATACGTTTTGTTACAGTTTGATCGATTTTTTTTTTTGGTTTGGGGGTTGTTGTTGTGGGCAGCACCCCAATATGTGCTTGACAAGTGTCCGGCTCCTTACAAAGTGGACACAATTTACGGTTGCCGGACAAAATTCCTGGTGTGGGTGGAGATGCTCTTATGATTTTATTATTTGCAAAGTATTTTCAAGTTCTTATCTCCACTAATATTAAAAGCCCCAGCCTGGCTGATCCAAATATTGTCAGCCCTCAGATGACAGTCATCCAATGATCCAGATTTAACTAATGATGAGCTCTCATTAAGTCGTACCCCCATCTCAAAACCGTCCATCTGATAAAACGAACGGACAGGACTTGCCCAATGATGAGCACCTCATCACGCCCACGCCCACGCCCACGCACCAAAAAAAAATCCCCACCACCTTCTCATCAAACAACCGCTTCCTATGGCCACGCGCCCATGCCTCCGCCGCCTCTTCCATCGCCCCACGCCCGTCTCATCCAAATCTCCAGATCGTCCCCGCCTCCGCCGCCGATGCCATCGTCCTCAGACGTCGCCCTCTGCAGCCCGCGTGGCCCCGCACTCCTCTACCCATCGTCGTTGCCGCCGCCGAGTACTGCTTGAGATGGTCGCGATCGGATCCTTAATCCCCACGGCCGCCGAGGACTTCCCTGGCAGCACCCGGAGCAAGCAGCGGCACGTGGTGGCCACCAAGAAGACTGGGTTACGCGGCGGACCGGCGGTGCAGCGGGCGGCGGCGCGGGATGCGGCGGTGGCGCGGTGCAGGGCGGCGCGCTGGATGCGGCGGGGCGGCCGACGAGGACGCGGGCTGCGGCGGTGCAGGCCGTGCGGCAGCGCAGGACCCGAGCTGCGGCGGTGCAGGCCGGGCATGAGCCCAGGATTCCAGCCTAGCTGCTCCTCACCGGCGCGTCCCCTGCTCCCCTAGCTCCGCTGCCGATGACGGCAACGTCCAGCAGCACCTCGCCTCGCCGCGGATTAGGCTCGGGTGCCATCCACGATGGCATCCCCATCTCCTCCGATTTGGGTGTTGTTGCGCAGCCGAGCGAGCCATCCACCTAGCCCCTGTTTTGATCCGCCAAGATCGTGCACGGATGCAAGCCAGCAGCTGCACTACAACTACAAGCCACCAAATCCATCCCGATCCGGAATTGGACACTGGTGATTGATGCGGGAGTTGGAGAACTGGGATTTTTTTTTTGAGAAAAGGGGAACTGGGATGTGTGTGCCTATTCGTGTGTGCGAGACAATGAGAGAAGGATGCAATCCAGGTCTGAGGATCCGGCCTGAAAACTTACGCCTGATAGGCCTGGCGTTCACGCCAGTCGACGCCCTTGCTGCCCGCGTGCTCGAAGCGGGTTCCCTTGCATATTAATCATGTGCATGCACGATTACTTGCAAAAATCTGCTGCTCCGATGGTAATCATGGTATGCCTCATCTCGATTCCCCACACACCTAATCTCTAATTTATTTGCTTCAAGCGGGTTCCCTTGCATATTAATCATGTGCATACAAGGATTCATATGAACATATTGCTGGTCGTTCACACTGAACATATTTCTTTGCACACTGAATTTAATATTTGGAGTGCAAGATCTTAAGAGCTGGGAGGTTAGCTATGATGTGATCTGTTACTACTAATATTTGCAGACAATGTTTGCTGCGAGAATGGGGAAGATCGTTTATTTCCTTGTATTTTGGTGGCTCTGTTTATCATTGAATGTGAAGAAAGTATATATATGCCTAAGTCTTACCGAAAAAATATTCAAAATGATCATGAAAACAGCATTGATGTGTGGGTATTGCCACAAGTCAGACGGTTGCTCTGGTTTGTACCAAATAAGAATGGGGTATGTCTATTTTTTATTGAGAAGGTGTGTATAACTATTTGAAAAAAAAGATTGGCAAGTCATATTTTTATGTTATCTGCTCTCACTATCATGATTTTTTTATACCATCTATGTCTAATTATTATAGAGAATGTGTGTCTATAACAAACCGAAAATAAAATAATTGGACAAAACATATTTCTGTGTAATAATCTTCTCGCAGTATCATGATTTTTACTATGCCATCGTGAAGATACAAGTGGAGAGAAACACATTTCATGAACTTGCAGAAAACCAACAAATACAAGGTAATTATTGCCCATTCATATTTTAAGTGATTGTAATTGTGATGATACCATCGTGAAGATACAAGTGGAGAGAAACACATTTCATGAACTTGCAGAAAACCAACAAATACAAGGTAATTATTGCCCATTCATATTTTAAGTCATTGTAATTGTGATGATGCCATGGTGGACATTTTGGTTCAGACAAATACAAGGTAATTATTGCCCATTCATATTTTAAGTCATTGTAATTGTGATGATACCATCGTGAAGATACAAGTGGAGAGAAACACATTTCATGAACTTGCAGAAAACCAACAAATACAAGGTAATTATTGCCCATTCATATTTTAAGTCATTGTAATTGTGATGATGCCATGGTGGACATTTTGGTTCAGATTGCCAGAAACATGATATTAGGAAGTTTCTAGCTCAGAGTCCGAGTTGAGAGTTTATGTAATTAATCGTGATTCTTTTTTGCTGACCTTTGTTGCTGAAATTATTTGCAGTAAGTCTATAATACTTGGTTCAAAATTCTATACATCGTTATAAGACTATTTCCACCTACAGTTTTCCTACTTCCAAGTCAGTGACCTTTGACTGAACCTATCCGCGGTGCCAATGACGAGAGGGACAACCGGCCAGCCTAAGTTGTTTATGTCGCCTCCATTGAATTGCTCCCCCAGTCTGAAGTGCCACCGTTCCGAGTGCCACGTCCATAGGAAATCCTGAGGTCCCCTTATAAGGTTAGCCTTCATATTTGATGGTCTCTTGATTTGTTTTCCTAAGGAGGACATCTCTTTAAATACGGCTACTCTGTTCTAGAAGTCTATTAATATTGTCTTCACAAATTGGCAAAATTTTATGGCTCTGTATTCCATATCTCACAGGAATTCTGTTATTGCTTCTAGGCGCTCGATGCGCTTACGTTGTAGGATGACTTCTGCCTGAGCCTCATGGATTTGTATATGCATAGTGGCTACTTGGGGAATGCATGCAGTAGCAAGGTGGGAAACCAATTTCATAGTGGGAATATGCTTGGGCTTGAAAAACAGTGTACCGAAACCATTGTACTCTGAAATAATTTAAACAAAATGTTGTAGACTGAAGCTGTTGCTAATGAGGTTCTGTTATGTAACATCATGGGACTTGTCTGAGACTATTGAAATTTTGTCCGTCGGCTAAATAGTTATATGATTGCTTGACCCTGTCAAAGGTGTCCTTATTCCTTACGAACCTCTGCTTGATAGAAATTTGATGTTCCGAAATGTTCAAAACCATTAGCTTAAGGCCAACCTTAATTTAGTATTTAACACTGCTTATTTTATATTTCTGTTAGCTTCAATACATTTGTTTGATAGACTTTGAATAATATTATGATTCTTGTGATAGGTTTGCAAAACTTACAAGGAATGATCATGCATATGGTAATCTTATTGCGAAAATTCAAAAGGAACTTCAACGGGGGAATGGGAGGATGCCACGGAGATTGCAGTACCACTTGGTCCGAGATGAGTTCTTGACTTGATCAAGTGATTTTCTCATCTGTAATACTGGAGTGACAAAAAAACTGTTCATAGTACTTTTGTGTTTACGCTTGGTTGCGTACTTGCTTGTAAGTAGTACAACATAAACCTATATAGCGACAATATTTGGAGGCTATTTGAGTATGACATGCAGCAACTCGAATTACTATGAATCTTGAATAATATTTCTAATTTTTGTATGACAATGTGAATTTTGAATTATTTTTTCAACCCTTCGATTATCTGAAGTTTTCTGCTGGATAAGATATGAATGAAAAATATTATCGTAATTTATATGCATGATTGAGTGGGTCTGAAAATAGTCAGGTACCTAAGTCTGATTATGCCTGTTTTTTTTTTCCATTTAGGACGACAATTTGGTTGCACTATTGTTAGACAATGATGGTGTGGTCAAAATTTTCATATAATGGAGTAGTTAGCTATGTATTCTATGCGCAAGATTTCTATCCAATTATGATTTTTAATTTTTGTCCATGATGAACTTAAATCAACTGGGATTATGGACTATTTATTTTTTCAACCATAGAACATGTATGGTTGATAATTTTACTTAATCTATTTTTGTTGACAGGGATTCATAAAATTTACTGTTCTAAATATATTGAAGGAGAAAATGGAATATGTAAATCGGGATATATTAAAAATACGTGCATTGCACGTGCAATATTACTAGTTATGCTAGAAATTAATCACGGTAGGTGCGAGATAAGGACGCGCCAGGGCCGGGAAACCGCCTCGCAAAGCCGCTGCAACGGAACCACACACAGCTGTTAGACGGGCCCACCACTTCGTCTATCCCACTTGCGTTGCGCGGCTCCCACGTCAACTGTTCTATCCTCTTTTCTGATATTCTATCTACTCCTCGTTTACCCTCAAAAAAAAAAAAAATCTACTCCTCATTTCTTTTCTTCAGTACGGCTAATTCCTCGCTCACGTCTCCTCAATTAAAACACCTTTGCCCATGATTCTTGCAAATATTTACGGTCGAGCCACACTTTATTTTTCCTTTTATAAATTTCAAGCAACAGAAAAAAAGAAGAAGAGTGGGGGGGCACCAATCGCGATGGCACGAGATGTAATTCGACGCAAGGCCGAGGGCTGGACCCAACTTTTGTGTTTACGCTTGGTTGCGTACTTGCTTGTAAGTAGTACAACATAAACCTATATAGCGACAATATTTGGAGGCTATTTGAGTATGACATGCAGCAACTCGAATTACTATGAATCTTGAATAATATTTCTAATTTTTGTATGACAATGTGAATTTTGAATTATTTTTTCAACCCTTCGATTATCTGAAGTTTTCTGCTGGATAAGATATGAATGAAAAATATTATCGTAATTTATATGCATGATTGAGTGGGTCTGAAAATAGTCAGGTACCTAAGTCTGATTATGCCTGTTTTTTTTCCATTTAGGACGACAATTTGGTTGCACTATTGTTAGACAATGATGGTGTGGTCAAAATTTTCATATAATGGAGTAGTTAGCTATGTATTCTATGCGCAAGATTTCTATCCAATTATGATTTTTAATTTTTGTCCATGATGAACTTAAATCAACTGGGATTATGGACTATTTATTTTTTCAACCATAGAACATGTATGGTTGATAATTTTACTTAATCTATTTTTGTTGACAGGGATTCATAAAATTTACTGTTCTAAATATATTGAAGGAGAAAATGGAATATGTAAATCGGGATATATTAAAAATACGTGCATTGCACATGCATATTACTAGTTATGCTAGAAATTAATCACGGTAGGTGCGAGATAAGGACGGGCCAGGGCCGGGAAACCGCCTCGCAAAGCCGCTGCAACGGAACCACACACAGCTGTTAGACGGGCCCACCACTTCGTCTATCCCACTTGCGTTGCGCGGCTCCCACGTCAACTGTTCTATCCTCTTTTCTGATATTCTATCTACTCCTCGTTTACCCTCAAAAAAAAAAAAATCTACTCCTCATTTCTTTTCTTCAGTACGGCTAATTCCTCGCTCACGTCTCCTCAATTAAAACACCTTTGCCCATGATTCTTGCAAATATTTACGGTCGAGCCACACTTTATTTTTCCTTTTATAAATTTCAAGCAACAGAAAAAAAGAAGAAGAGTGAGGGGGGCACCAATCGCTATGGCACGAGATGTAATTCGACGCAAGGCCGAGGGCTGGACCCAACCGTCGCCAATAATACAGCCGCCCACGTCGGCCACGATCCCAGCCCAACCCCAATCGAACCGCGTCCGGGGCCCACTCAGCAAAGGCGGGCGGTGCAGCCCACCCGCCCCACCTCACATCAACCGCACCGCACCACCCCGGCCGTCCGATCCCCACCATACAACGGCCGCACCACCCCACGTCACGCCAAAAGATCTCCCCGACCGAACCGGGTTTATTTACCCATCCACATCCGATCCGAAGAGGAAGAGGTAAGCGCACCGCGCACGCTTCCGGTCCGGTTCGTTCTATAAAAGGCGGCCCGTGGGCGCCGTGATATCTCCCATTGTTTTCTTCCTCCTTCTCCACAAATCTCCTCTCCTCTCTCGCGTGCGTTAGGGTTAGGTTCTCCCTCCCTCGATGGCGACGGCGGTGCTCAGATCCCACGACGCGCTCGCCAACAGCATTCACCTCGACGCCTTCGCCGCCTCCCCCGCCAACAAGCCCCGCCGCCGGCGCCACGCCAAGGCGGCCTCGCCGCCCCCCAAGGCCGCCGCGGATCCGGTTGCGGTTACTTCCCCGGCGCCCAAGATGGCGCCTTTGGCCTCGTCGCCTCCCAAGGCGGGTCGCCGGTCGCCGCCGCCCAAGCCGGCGCGCAAGCAGCCTTCCCCGACCAAGGAGGCGCCGATGGTGGTCCGGATCCTGAAGCGCGGCGAGGAGCCGCCGGCCCCCGCTCCGGTTCCGGCTCCGGCCCCTGTCCAGGCCCGGGCGCAAGCCCCGCCGGCCGACAGGCGCGTGCGGTCCCCTTCGCCCGCCACTCCAACCCCTTCCCCAGCCCGCGCGCCGGCCGACAGGCGTGTGCGGTCTCCTTCCCCCGCTAACTCGCCACCCGTCCCGGCCCGGGCGCAAGCCCCGCCGGCGGACAAGCGTGCGCTCGGCACCACCGCGCGGATCGGCCCCAAGGAGCCCACCGTCGTGCCGACCAAGAAGATGGTGCCCGCCGCGGCCACCTACGCCGGCCCGGCGTTCTCCGTCGCGGCCCCGGAGCCGAGCTCCCTCCCTCTGCCGGGGTTCTTCCGGCGCGCCGAGGAGGAGGCCACCCGCGGCCTCCGCTGCCTGCTCCGCATCGGTGAGCTCTCATGATGACGGTGGCTCCCGCCTGCGGCCGCGCGTGTGCGCCGCTCCCTCTAAAGGCCGCTCCTTTCTTCCTCTCCCTCATCTCCTCTCCGCTGAAGAAGAACAAGAGGTGGTAAATCCTTCCCTGCCTGTGGAATGGATGGATCTCTGGATGGTTGGTTGGTGGTTGGATAGATGGATCCGGTGGTAAAGCTTATTGTCTGGATCAGATCCCGGCGACGTTCCGATCAAACCCCTCGGTATTTTTTCAGAGGCAAGGTTTGATGAACGGACTCGCCGGTGGCAGGATTTGGTGGTTGCTTTAGGTTCACACGTTGCTGCAAGCTGTTTGGTTCGCCTTGATGTCGTTAGGTAGAGGAGATTAATTCTGTTCAGGGTTCGTTCTAGTTGGTGGCGTCTCCGCCTTGCTGGGTTAGGTGATCTGTTAGGAACTGAGTCTTGTTCAGGTAAACGTTAGTGACGTAAGTGTAATAATCGAAGGTTCGTCGTGTGTGTGATTCGAAGGTCAGGTTAAGATTAAGTTACATAACTAGTATGTGTAGCTGCATCAGCTGAAGCTGTATGTAGTTGATTCAGCAACTGAGATATGAGAGTAGTTGCATCAGCTAATAGCATCTGTAGTTGATTTAGCAACTGAGTTATGAAGATGTCTAGTCTTGTTTATGGTCCTATGTAATATATGTGTCAAAGTTTGTGTCTGTATCAGTCGGTCGATCGTGATCAAATGATATATCAGTCCTAGTTGAATTTTTCTGTTACTTCTACTGGCGCCGAGGATTTTGTTCACAATGAATTTGTGATATTAGTGAGGAAAGAACAAACTCTCTTCATTTGTTGTCTGGAAGTTGATTTTCAAAGAATTTGCTTGCTATACTAGGCATGATCTTTGTGAGAAACCCAGTTATATCATGAACTTACGATCCCAGAATGAGGCAATTGTCTGGTTTTGGGGCTACTGTTGAGTATTGGCGACCTTGCGTGTTCTGAACTTACCTATCAGCCAGGCTTTGCTTACTCTTGTGGACATCGTCAAATGCTATCAACATCCCATCTAGCTAAGGAAGCAACGCCTAGTCTAATTTGACTGCATCAGCTGTGCTATTGCTAATTGTCTATGCTTAACGTCGTCGGTGGGAGTTCATGCATCTAAGAGCCAACAACCATGAAACCCGTGATATTTATCAGAGTTTAACTGAAGGCAGAAGAAGACTTTGCTTCCTTGCGATAAGCACAAGAATGAACACATATAGACGGTTGACCCAAAAAGATGAAAAAATGTTTGAACTTGAACGCGTCTCCTGGTTAAATTCCGTGTGCTGGACGGCACTGGAACCTTCGAGGTGCCAGTGCCATGCCAGCCAGACGTGGGCAAGAGCTGGTAGCCCATCAGCCTCAGATCTTTGTGTGGTTGCCGGCTTTCAGGGGCAGAGCGTCTCCTGATTCCTGAAGGTTGTTTCCTCTACGTGGCATTTCTGCAGTGGTTGGTGTTTCTGGTAATTCCAAACACGTCCAAGCAAAAGAAGAAAAATCTTTTCAGGTGAACACTGAACTGCAAGCGGGCATCACAGTAAAGAATTTAAAGATCAAGCGCACAGAGGATTTGATGTTTGGTTACGTAGAGGATTGAAGATAGTCGGCCCTACGGTTGGTAACCTGCCTAAGTCTAAGCACAAGTGGACGCAAGCTGGGGCCTAAATGGCTTGGTTGACAGTGATAAGATGCATCGACTTTGACGTGGAGTATCAAAGTATTCGGTCCAATCCATCTAAAACTAAGTGTTTGGTCCAAAGTTGAACCGCCAAACGCGTCAGGCACGCCACGGTGAAGGAAGCAAGGCAAGTAGCATCCCTTTATAATAGCCAAGTTGCGCCTAAATCCCTGATTACTTTTGCAGATTGCACGATTCCAGCAGGATTCGGGGTCAGCAAAACGAGCTGATGAATCATTACCAAACTTAGTGGCCGACTCGACTCGCACTATTTGCATAGGCACTCAACAGACAGGCTGTTTTCAGAGGCGACCATATAAAACGAGCAACTTGGACATACGCTGGAAGCAGCAAGAGTGTGTTTGTAATGTACTCAAACGCCTACAAACAATAAAGAGCCTCTGGATGTTTTATGTACATCTTAGAGTAATAATAAATCAATAGACTAAACAATGAGTAAAATTTAACTACCATGACAAAAGATACAAAACCTGATACCCTTTCAGGAAAAAGCATGGTTTTTTTTTTTTTTTTTTTTTTTTGAGACAAAACACACCACTTTATTGCTCATTAACAGAAATGTGTACAGGTACAATATCAGGATCATGTGGAGTACCCAACCAGATATGTCTACCAGTCCCAAGAACTAAGGCAAACTTGGCTAGATTATGGGCTTCATAATTTGAGCTTCTTCCTTCATAAGCAAAAACACAAGATTCAAAATGTTTTGATCTCATCTGAACCTCTTTCACCACAGCACCATGCTTCCCAAGAGAGCAGCTTAATATATCCCCAATCACCGTCTTACAATCTGAAGAGATCTGAATGTTTCTAGCCATCAGGTCCTGTGCAAGGGCAAGCCCCTCTCGGCATGCCAAGGCCTCTGCCGTTTCTGGATCATGAATTCCAATCAAAACAAGGGCCGATGAACCTAGATATGTACCATTCAAATCCCTACAAATAGCAGCAGCTGCACACACGCCAGCATCACTCGAAAATCCACCATCAACATTAATTTTAACTCTGTCGCCTTGTGGAGGGATCCAGCGTCTAGACTCACTGAAATTCTGTTGAGTGTCACGGCCAGTCAATGTATTTGCAGCTTTGTACTCAATGATGTAATTGCGAATAAAAAGATCAGTGGCGAAAGGGCTTTGGAATATATCCTCATGAATGGCCTTCCGCCTGGCTGACCAAATTGCCCAGAGGGTTACTATCATCAATGAAAACTTCTCCTGTGACAACACTTCTTCTAGTGAGAAAAGCCAGTTCTTTGCATTCGGTTCCTGACAATCAGTCATTTCCTCAACAAGATCATCATCTGATAAAGCCCAAACGCTCCTTGACATAGGGCAATCCAACAAAGAGTGCCTCCAGGAATCTGCGGCTCCACACAAAGTGCAGGAACTGGTTGTAGCCATGTTTCGGTGATGCAGAACATCAGCTGAAGGCAGGGATTGCTGCGCTAAGCGCCATGCAAAGAAAAGCAGCTTCGGTGGGACTTTAATCTTCCAGAGGGATTTCCAGGCTTTTTCAACAGCTGCCGAGCTAGAAGAACCAGCTGCACTATCCAACCAATCTTCTCGACGAGATTTAGTCGCCACCAGCATGCGGTAAGCTGACCGAACAGAAAAAAAACCTTTTTGATCATGTCGCCATGCCCAAAAGTCATTCATAGGTCTCGTGCACAAAGGAATAGAAAGGATTGAGTCAGCGTCCATGGGCAGAAACACCACTCTTATGCGATCTTCTCTCCACACACCAGCAGTGCTATCAATGAGCTCTTGAACCAGTTGCGGAGGTTCAGCAACTCGTGAGAGAAGAGGTCTCGGCATAGTATCACGGGGCAGCCAGTTGTCCACCCAGATCTCAGTGGTGGCTCCATTGCCAATTCGTCTAATTAGTCCTTGCTTCAATACACCTTTACCTTCAACAACCGCCCTCCAAATCTGAGATGGATGGGAGCCCAAGACAGCATCGAGAAAATGAGTATCTGGAAAATAAACAGCTTTTAAGATTTTTGCACTGAGAGAGAGTGGGTCTTGTAGAATTCTCCATGCCTGTCTAGCTAGGAGTGCAAGATTGAAAATCTCAAGATCTCTAAAACCCAGCCCCCCCATATGTTTCGGCCGAGTCATAGTCTCCCATGAGACCCAATGTGCTTTCCTCTTGCCCTGTTTTGCTCCCCACCAAAACTTCCTGATGAGAGAGTTAATATGCTCACAAAGGCCACGAGGGAGTAAAAAGCAAGCCATTGAGTATACTGGGATTGCTTGAAGTACTGATTTGATTAATACACTTTTGCCAGCTGCTGATAACAATTTCTCAAGCCAACCTTTCACTTTATTCCAGACTCGGTCTTTCAGATATTTGAAGGTGCCATTCTTTGCATTTCCCACCTCCGTTGGCATGCCAAGATACATTTCCGAGAGAGACTCATTTGGAACTTGCAGAATATTTTTAACTGCTTGTTTTACCTCCGGAGGGCAGCACTTACTGAAGAAAATTGAGGACTTTTGGCGGTTTATTCGTTGACCCGATGCACGACAATAAGTTTCCAGCAGGTGTGACACCTCCTCCGCCCCCAAGGCACTAGACTTAAAAAACAGCAGGCTGTCATCCGCAAATAAGAGGTGGTTTACCGGCGGCGCCGAAGATGCCACCTTAATTCCACTCAAATGCGATGACTCCGGTCTTGATTTTAAGAGGCCTGAAAGGCCCTCTGCTGCTAATAAGAAAAGGTAGGGGGATATTGGGTCTCCCTGTCGAATTCCTCTTGAAGGCTGAAATTCATCCAACTTTTTTCCATTAAACAGAACTGAAAAGGATACAGAACGTATCATACCCATGATGACAGAAACCCAGGAATCAGCAAAACCCAGTTTCTTCATGATAGCCTCTAAATAAGCCCACTCAAGTCTGTCATATGCTTTCATCATGTCCAACTTGAGAGCACAAAAACTATTGACCTTTGCCCGGCTTCTCTTCATGAAATGCAAGCATTCATATGCAGAAATTATATTATCAGTTATTAGCCTACCCGGCACAAACGCTGACTGCTCCTGTGAAATAATGTCAGGCAAAATCTCCTTGAGCCGGTTAGCAATCACTTTGGAGGCAATTTTGTATAAAACATTACACAAACTTATCGGCCGAAATTGAGAAAGAAGTGTGGGGCTTTTTACCTTCGGAATCAACACCAAGATGGTGTTGTTGATGCTTTGAGCACTTTCCTCCCCCCGCACAATTCGAAGAACAACTTGTGTAACATCACTCCCACAAACATTCCAGTGACGTTGGAAAAAGTGAGCTGGGAAACCATCAGGCCCCGGTGCTTTTGTGGGAAACATTTGGAACAAAGCCTTTTTTACCTCACTCTCAGTGTATGGAGCTGTGAGCTTATCGTTCATTGCCTGAGTAACTTTTGTTTGAACATGGTCCAAGACTTCGTCCATACCCTCAACACCCTCAGACGTGAAGAGTTCCTGGTAAAAACCTGTAGTTAAAGCTTCCATCTCCGCAGCGTCATCAGTGGTCTCACCGTCCGGCTTCACTAGGTTTTTTACCAGATTTTTCCGCCGCCTTGCACTCGCTCTGAGGTGGAAAAAGCGAGTGTTTTTATCCCCCTCCTTCAGCCAATTAACTCGAGACCGTTGACGCCACATTATTTCCTCTCTGTGATACAACTCCATCAATCTCTCCTTTGTTTTAATCTCAGCATATGTTGGTTCAGTTCTCATTGGGTCGTTCTGCAATTCGTCAAGAAGACGCTTCAGCTTGGTTATTTCATGTTTCACATTACCAAAGGACTGCCTATTCCAGGCACTCAAATCTGCTGCTAAATTGCTTAACTTATCCTGCACCTGCCCAATGCTGACATTAGTATCATCTGACCTCCAACCGTTGTTAATAACAGAGGGCAACTCAGAATGTGTTTCCCACATCATCTCATAGCGAAACGGCCTACGCACATGTACCCGGGCTGGGTCTTCATCCATTCGGAGTAATAACAGGCAGTGGTCCGACGCCGCTGCCGTCATATGACTCAGAGACGCCAAAGGGAAATGGGCGCTCCAATCAGCTGAGCCTAGAGCTCTGTCCAGGCGAACACGGGTATAAGAACCTCCAGTCACCCTCCTCTCGAAGGTCCAGAAATGGCCTCTATACCCCAGGTCATTAAGACCACACACATCGGTTGCATCCCGGAAGCCCTGTATCTGCGCCTGACAGCGTTGGCCAACACCTTCATGTTCATCAAGGCGGAGGACCTCGTTAAAATCACCTATACACAACCAAGGAAGCTGGCTGTCACCGCTAATATTCTTCATTGTATCCCACGTCTTGTATCTCTCGTGGGTTTGTGCCTCCCCATATACACAAGTCAATCTCCAAGGATCACAACCAGCTTCCTCAACTCGCAGGTCAATATGGTACTGTGAGTAACCGAGAACTTGCATATTTATTTCATTGTTCCAAAACACTCCTAGACCACCACTACGACCCGAGCTGCCAACGGCAAACCCTTGATCATAGCCTATTACATTAGATAGACTCTCAGTCCTAGCCTTACTTATTTGAGTTTCTAGAATACAAAAAACTTTGGGGGCAAATTTATTCGCGAACTCGCGAAGCTCTCGAACTGTCGCGTCGTTGCCCGCTCCACGACAGTTCCAGCTTGCTAGACTCATTGGTCCCGGCGGTGCCCCTCGGGGAGGCCCGCCGATCCTTCAGTTAATTCAGACTTGTTCGCATCCTCAGCTGATGTCCTCAGCCTTTTGAGATCACGCTTCGGAGGAGGGCTTGGAAGCACCCCTTAGGCAGTTGCGTGAACTTCTCCACCAACGGCCCAACCGTGTTTGAAACTGCTTCGTTCGTCAACAGAGCTTGACCAGGTATCGCAGCTCGATTGCGGCTGCTCGAGTTATCTCGCATCTCTGTGTCAACATCTTCTTCATCCTCTGCAAATTCCTCAGCATCGGAACGGCCAGCTTGGCTTCTACCAGCCCTTCCTCCTCGACCACGACTATCCCGTCCGCCGCGGCCACGGCCACCTCCCTGGTTTGGACCAGAACGCCATGGAGCAGCTCGTAGATCAGAAAAAATCAGAGCCTCATCCGGGTGTACCCCATCTCCATGTTCCTTGTAGATGTGACCCAGCATACCACACACAGCACACCAATCAGGGAGCCGTTCGTACTTGACAAGGAAAACAAGCCTCCTACCCCCATGAATCAAGGATACAAAATTTTTCAGCTGCTTGCCCACATCAATTCTCACCCGGACACGATAGAAATTCCCAACGAAATCTGCTGATGGTGGTTCTGCATACACAAACTCCCCCACCTTTGATGCGAGAGAAGGAATCATCCCCTTGTATCCCTCCGGCAGGTCATGTATCTGAATCCAGATGGTAATTTTGTTCAGCATAATCGACGAAGGCTTGGAGAAACCATCGTACGGAGCCATGATGACACTCTTTCCCCTGAAAGCCCAAGGGCCTCCCTCCATTACTTTCTCCCAGTCCCCTAAGCAAGAGAACTGAAAAGTGAACAGATTGTCCTCCAACACCCTAGGACGTACCTCTTTCGCCAAAGCCCAAGCTGATCTCATGTTCTTGAAGAACCAGAAATGGCTGAATTCAGTGTCGGTATGAACCCTTGCTATAGCCAACCACCTCGTTTCCGTCTCTGGTGGTTTATCATCTTCCCCGAAAATTACGTCGTCGAGATCATCCTCCGTGATCCCCATCCTAGCCAGTAATGCCGCAGCCTCATCCTGACTCGTTCCGCCGGAGGACGAGCCTTGCTCCTTATTCATCTCCAGCGCCGCCACAAACCTCCAGATTGACAAAAACCCAAATCTCGAGAGGGAACCCGAAGAGCGATTCCAAGGCCGGGTAGAGATACAAGATCTCCCCGAGATCAGCCCGAGAACCAGCCCCTGGGATCAACCGAGAAGGGATTGGATCGGAGAAAGAAAGCTCAACGCCGGCGTCGGCCGACGAGAGAAAAGAGAACCAACCATGTCTGACGATGAGACAGAAACTTGACACAGGTACGGTTTTAATTTAACTAGTTTGAAGCTGAAGGTTCATCTTCACTATTCAAGTCAGTTTGCTAGCAACTACGCCAACAAAAGTACGTAGATTAACTACAGTTATAGACTGGCTAAAACATGAGGGAAATGTTTCCTACCGTGAGCACGAGCAAATTAGACAGATGCCGCTTGCTAGCATAAGATGCTACTCCTAAGAAACTGCAGGTGGAACAAGCAGGAACATGATAAAGCTGGAGCAAAACTACTTTTGTCACGATCATTGCTTTAGTTCAGGGCACAGAACTCTGTAATGGTTGTATCATCATCTGATGCATATTATTGAATAACAAGTAGGAAAAAACATCAAAGACATGCACTCAGGCATCACATCTAGGGCCCTATACTGAACCATAGTTCTGGAGGAAAAAAACATTTGCATTATCATCATATATTCATATCTGAGGAAAGAAACTTCTGCAAAGACTCAGGTAACATACCTGGATCTATAACAGAAATCATAGCAGAGAGAATTAGTAAGGTTGCCTATTGATATACTCAATGACAGAGTGATAAACTAAAATTCACAAACTGCGAACAAACCAATTCATTCTATTACACGAGTGATGAGATGCATCAGTTTTGACTGACGACAATGTGTGCGAGAAGCCAACGTGGAGAAAGCAAGCCAAGTCCCTTAAGAATTGTGAAACTGCGCCTAAATCGTGAGCTAAAAGAAAGGCCAACTATTTCTGACAATGAGAGCGAGAAACTTCAACAGCAATGGGTGTTCCTTCGACTAGTTTGAAGCTGGGCGCATACCTTCAAGTCAGTTCACTATCAGCTTCACCAAGAACAGCTGATTAGCTAGAATTATGGATAGGCTAAAACATGAGTGTGCTGCTATTTCTAATGAGCACGAGCAAATGAGGCAGGTGCCGTTTGCTAGTAATGAAAGATGATACTTAGAAACAGCAGGGCCAGCAAAGATGGAGCAAAACTGCTTTGATCAATGGACTTGTGTTGGGAACACCACAGTTGAGCAGGTTGCATCCGGATTCAAGATCATCAGCCTGGCTCCGATGAAGCATTGCCAAACTTTGTAACCAACTCGTAGTGCTCAAGGATTCAGACAAGCTGTTGTCATTGGCACACAAGTGGCAAGTCCAGCAACTCCATCAGCATATAATAAGAAAGCAAGGCGCCCAATTCCTGTGGAACTAATGTGAGCAACGTCGAGACCAGAAACGCACCACTGATTGAACTTCACCATATATGTAGTGTAAAATCAAGAAATGACGAAGGAAGCTGGGTAATCAAATGAACTGTGATAGGAACAGTTTTGACGAAGGATACAAAACCGGGTAACCTTTTAAGAAAAAAAATACACATTCTGGTAAAGGTAACCAGTTGAAGCTGAGGGAGATGTTCAAGCCTGTTTACGGGCATCTTCGCCAAAAACAGTTGATTAACCGCAATTATAGGCATGGTAAAACAAGACGGAAATGTTCTTTACAACGAGCACCAGAAAATGAGACAAATGTCACTTGCTAGCAAATATACTAAGAAACAGCAGGTGGAACAGCATAAAGCTGGAGCAAACCAACTTTGTCACAATCCTTGTTTAACTTGTTAGTTGGGGCACTGGATTCTGTAATAATCGAATCATCATCTATATGCACAGTATGAAAATAACATGGAATTGCAAAAAACATCAAAGACTAATCTGGCATGTGCTCAGGCGTCGCATCTAGGGCCATACACTGAACCATAGTTATGGACCATAGGAACATTTGCAGTATCATCATATTTGGCTGTGAATAGCAACACTGGATCTAACATTCAGATAAATGACTGAACGTAAATCATGGCAGAGATAATGAGAGAACTTGTGTACTGAGTAACTAAGTCTAAAATAGTGTGAATTGTGAATGAACCTATTCATTCAATTACATGAGTGATGAGATGCATCGATTTTGACCGACGCCAATGCGTGCGGCACACCAAGGTGGAGAAAGCAAGACAAGTAATCCCTTTAGAATTGTCAAGCTGAGCCTAAATCATGAGCAAATAGAAAGGCAACTATTCTGACAATAAGAACAAGAAACTTAACAACAATGGGGGTTTCGTTGATTAGTTTGAAGCTCGGGTACATCTTCAAGTCAGGTCACTAGCAGCTTCACCAAGAACAGTTGATTAGCTACGATTATGGATAGGCCAAAATATGAGGGTACTGCTATTTCTAATGAGCACGAGCAAATGAGACAGACACCACCTGCCACTAATGAATGATGATACTAAGAAATAGCAAGGCCAACAAAGGTTGAGCAAAACTGCTTGGTCTCAGTCAATGGACTATAGTGTTGGGGACACCATAGTTTGCTTAGTAATAGTTAGATCGTCGAATGCAGGGTACAAATAAATCACATGCAAGTGCGAAAACATCAAAGACTAGTCTGTCGGGCATTCAGACATCACATCTAGGCTCTAGAGTTGTACTACTTGTTAGTTCAAACCACTGGAGTTTCCTCTATAATAATCCGATCATCATCTACTTGTACGAAAATAACACAGAAACGGGAAAAACAAAATAACTAAAGCTGTTACGCACTCAGCCAACACATCTAGAGGTTCTATACTAAACCATAGTACTAAAGCAAAGAAACATTAGTGTCATCATCATATCTGGCAGTAGATAGCAAAGACTCTGGTAGCACGTAGACACAACTGGATCTAGCATTCAGAGAAACGACTAACATAAATCACAGCAGAGAAAATTAGCAAAATTGCATATATTGATATACTCAATTGCAGACTGATTTAACTAAAAGAACACGAAGTGTGAATAAACCAATTCATTCTATTACATCGTGCAAGCTGCCAGCACCTCTTCATAAAGCCCATTGGCGAATCCTACTAGACCATACAATAGTTATTTAGGGCATGTATACCAAAAGTTGGGATGAACTACGACTTAGTGACTACAAATTTTTCAATGTCCACTCCACCATGCTCACCTCTCAATTGAATGATAAGGACTCCTCGCAGGGAAAACTTAATCGGCCTTCACAGATGAAAACAGATAGTGGATGAAACAGAATGAGGAAATGAACCCAACCGTTCCAGTAGCCAGCATGATAGCAATAACCATGAAGAGCGAGTAGCCGAGGTAGAGGGTCGCCGACACTGGTCCGCTCAGGCTCTTGAGGTCAAAAACGAGGTAGTTGATCGAGTACAGGAAGATGTAGATGGCCACAGACCCAGATGAGAAGAATGATTTCCACCACCACTTCCAGTCCTCGACGCAGAGGTGCATGTAAGTCAGAACCAGGGAAACCTCAGCGCAGACAATAACCAGGAGCAACATCACGATGAAGAGGAACCCAAAGACATAGTACACACGGCCCATCCATATGCTTGACATGATGAAGAAGAGCTCGATGAAAAGGGTGCCGAAGGGCAGTGTGCCGGCACCAAGAACCAGCAGCCAGGATGGGTACTTCTGAGCAGGGATTTCACGAGGGATCTGGTTTGTGCGGACAGGGTACTCAATGTGAGGTGCCTTGGCCCCGAGGAATCCACCAACAAGTGTAAGCGGCACAGAGATGCAGAACCAGAGCAGGATCAACACAACGAACAGCGAGAAGGGGATGGCGCCGGTGCTCTGGCTTCCCCACAGCAGGAAGTTCAGCGTGGTAAGGATCAGGAACGCGATACCAGGGAAGAAGCAGGCTGTCCTCCACGAAACACCCACCCATCCTGAGTGATCTCCACACTTGATTGTCTTCCACACACGGACACTCGCGTATCCTGCCAGGATCCCGAGAACCAGGTAAAAGAAGAGCATGCCAGTGATCAGAGTACCACGTGAGGCCGGTGACATGAAACCAAGTGCAGCAAACAGGATGGTGACCACCGCCATTCCAAGGATCTGAACACCGTCCCCAACCATCATGCAGAGCAGCATTGGGTTGCTAGGCGCGCGGAATACATCACTGACCACAAGCTTCCACCCGGACAGCTCCTCGTTCATCTGAGCCTGCGCCTCACTGTCAAGCTCCTCGTACCTCGTCAGATCACGCCTGACGGTCCTCAGCAGTATGACGAACACGATACCGGCCAGGAAGGCGATGACCATGAGCGAGTTGAGGATGGAGAACCAGTGCACCTTGGCTCCCTCCATCTTGAGGTAGGCGTCCCACCTGGAGGGCCACTTGATGTCGCTCTCGACGAAGGAGACCTCGTAGGTGTACACGATGGGCTCGCCCTCCTTGATGCTCATGGAGACGGTGGTGGGGTCGCACTTGATCTTGTTGGGGTACCTGCTGTACATCTTGAGCGACTTGGCGTCGTCCGGGTTGTGCTTGATGCTGCAGGGCACGACCTCGAAGCCGACGACCATCCAGCCCGAGGAGGGGTCGGAGGAGGCGTCCTTGGAGGGGATGCCGTCGGTGGCGTCGCCGGTGCCCATGACGCGGGCGACGTTGGGGTCCTCGTACTTGTGGACAAGGACGGTGAACTGGAGGTGGTTGAAGACGTAGTAGTCGTTGGCGACGCGGATGCCGACGGGGTAGCCGGTCCAGCGGAGGAAGTAGTCGTCCTTGCGGGTGTAGCGGATGGCGGGGAGGTTGTCGAGGATGAGGTTGACCTGGTACATCTCGTCGATGCGCTTCCTCATGAGCGTGAAGGCGCCCGGGGAGAGCGGGTCGGAGCGGCAGAGGAACACGTCGGACTCGTTGGCGTGCATCCGGAAGCGGTAGGGCGAGGTCTCGATGCGGTCGCCCATGAGTAGCTCCCCCAGGTTCTCGGCGCTGTCCTTGACGCCCTCGGGCGGGGTGCAGAAGGGCAGGCTGTAGTAGCTGAAGGGGATCTCGGTGTCGATGGAGGTAAGCGAGTTCACCTTCACGTTGAGCGCCTCCCCCGGGCTGTACTTGTGCGGGTAGCTCCCGGGAGGTAGAAGGCGTGCGCGGCGGGCGGGGAGGAGGCCAGGAGGGCCGCCGCCACGGCGAGCGCGAGGAGGAGGAGGAGGCGGCGAGCCATTGGCCGCCGGATCTGGATCTCGGTCCGCGGCTTCGACCCGGTATCACAGCGGATCTGCAGTGGCAGTAGGGCCCCGGCGAGGAGATCTCGCCGGAGTGGGGTGTCGGTGGATGAGGGGCAGATCTGGGGGCGGCGCGGCGGGCGAGAAATGGAGTAGGCGAGTAGGACTGGGCTCGCTCGACTCACGCGAGGCGACGGGGTTGGGGGCCTGGTTGGTGATGGTTTATACTACGGCGTGACCGTGAAGCCGAGAGAACGTATCGGTGGTGCTGCTCCTCGTCGGGGTTTTTTTTCTCTGACGGATGAGGGTTCTGGGTATTGGCGCTGCAGAAGATTCGGTCAAGTTTCAAAACAATGGAAATATTTGATGCTCTTGATGATTGTCATTGGCACAAGTTCAACGAGACAACTACTAGCAAAACTAGACCTAGGGTTTCGTGGGTTGTTTTTAGTCAATAACCGGGGAACCTCGGCACACGAACTTCACCTCTAGCTAAAACTCGTAGGAGTAGTTGGCAACTTGCTCCGTCAAAATATTAACATGTGCCATTTTTGAAGAAAGTCTTAGATCTCAAGGTAACGTACAAATTTGCATTCGAGGAAAGCCGTCATTGAGGTCATCGAATAACCTCGGATAGCTAGGACGATATCGTCCGGGGTGAGAAGTAACCTCGGATAGGTAGGACGATATCGTCCGAGGGTGAGAAGTGGTCATCCACGTGAGGAAAAGACTTAGACGACTATCTCTGATATTCATATCAAGAATTTGCCAAACTACGAGCCGCTTTGTTTGTACTTTTGGTGATATTGCAAACTCCACAACCTCCTACAAAGTCGCGGTGAAAGAAGAAGGTGAGCTCTGGCCTTATAGAGCATTGACCCAAGGCCTAATCGATATCTCTTTGGTGGTAGCTCTTGCAAGGATTTCACCAACGGTGCTGAACCCTGGCCCTTGCAAATTTAGTACATGTGCAATGTGGCATGCAAACCAAAGAGAGTTATGCAAATAGTGCTTAGACGAATATAGCTTGGTGAGGAGCGAGCATGCCTAGGTCAGAGTTTGAATATTGAAGTCAAAACACATCGTATGTATTAACCTTTCGTATTATGAGAGACGGACATGATGTAAAACACATGGAAGAGGAGACTGTTAAGGAGCTACACATGCATTCTGATTGTTGCGGATGATGAGGTTCATCGCAATAGATTGAAGACCGATATCATTAGAATCTACTCCCTCAGTGTTTAAATATAAGATGTTTTAGACTGTGTCCACATTCATATGCATACAAATGTATGTAGACACATTTTAGTGTATGTAGTGTGTATGTTCACTATTTTAGTATGCATAAGACAATATGCGAAATACCTAAAAAATCTTATATTTTAAAACGAATGGAGTACTTCTCTCCCACATTTGGAAAGAGCATGCCCGTGTGTGGTACATGTAAATATGATAATTCTTTTATTTGGCAACAATACCATTTTGTGATGTTGAAATAGTCGAGAAGGAAACATATGTAATGCAACATAGCTTTTGGCTTTGACCCTTTTCACAGTTCTCCGCTCAAGTTTCAGGGCGGCGCCCGACCCGGCCCGCTTCCTAGTTAAAGATTTTTTGTTTAGTTATAATATTCTTCCCAAAATTATTTCGTTTTAAACTAGAAATTGTGTTTTGCGGGCTTGCGGGATGACCGCTTGACACTCTTATTCTCCGCTACCGAGAGCATCCTTTTAAGCCTCGTGTCAAGTTTTGCGGCAGTACTATCTTCTCTTCTCCACCGAATTGCCCTAGGACAAGTTTATATTTTTTATCTTGTCAGGAACTTTCAGTCTTATAAGGGTTGGACTTGGTTCCTAGTCTTGGAAAAAAGGCCACACGAGGAATTTGCATCTTTTTTCTCCACCTAAACATTAAGGTCAAATTTAAGGATGGCTCGTTCCCACATATACAAAATGTTTCCTACTATACTAAGTTTTTCAGTCTCTTGGTGTCCATTTTTCTTCTTTCAATTACTGTGTTCTGAAATTTTCAAACAAACGGCCTCCTACAGCCAGTGCCGTAGTTTATGGGAGCACACAGGCTGTTTTCAGATCCCGAACGTCACTTTCTAGTCGAGACCCGTATAACAAGTTGGTGTCGTCCATGGAGTCGTTGTCGTCGGGTCTAGATTATTACCATCCGCGACAAAGCTGTACATGGTTTGTTAACCAAACTATTCGTCGTTCTAATCTGTCAACGAGTCGCTGGTTTTGACGCTATGGCATGCCGATCGATTGTACCATGCATACGACATGGCGTCAATCAGGCGCGAAACAGAGAGAAGATCCGGCGCATCGATCGATCATTGCCCAGAAACAAATTCGGCATAAAACGCAGAGGAGCAACATGCACTGGATCAAGGTTTTGCCGTAACATGCATGTTCCATCCGGCCCAACTATATATGGATGTCATCGCTCGATCGGGACGAGCTAGCTACCGGAATCGCCAGCTTGGTCGATCGATCCATCGCGGCCATTATCGAAGCGACAACGAGCTCGATTGTCGAGCTGGTAGGAGCTGGTGGCGGCAAATGATTCGAGTCTGCCCGGAAAAAAGGCGCTCGCACGCACGCACGATCGAGTAACAGGTAGGTGCTCCGGCGTCGCCATCTCCCAAATTAAGCAGAAACCGCCGGAGAGCGATGGCTGACGAGCTGAGCGACGCCGATCGAGCCGCCACCAACTGCAGTCTAGGTCGGGGTTCGTTTTCGGCAACGATGCTGTTGTCAATGAAGCGGTAGACGGACGCGGCCGCCGCCGGCCTGTGCCGCTGCCGGCGGGCGGAGCTCCTCCCCGCCGCGCGTAGATGCAACGGCAGGAGGTATGTACTCCGCACTATGTAGGAGTTCGTACAATTTTTCTTGGACATGGTTTGACGTGTCTTTCGACTAAGCTTCGCACAACAGAGTGCAGCTTTTGTATGATCCGATTCCTCTCACAGGAGCTCACAGCTCGGGATATCCAATCTGCAATTTTTTTCTTTCTAATTTTAAGAATGCGGGAGCTTTATTCAGGATGAAATATCAGGATTACGATCACCTCTCCTCTCAGGCCTGAATAAGAAACCCGGTGGCTCAACAATACACGCATATTCAGCAGCGGTGAGCCGCCTGCAGATTAACCTCGCGGCTACTAAAAACAATACATAAGTTTGAAAGACAAAGCTTCGGTCACTAATTTCTTCTAGGATCGGACATATGACAAAGCTGAGGTTCAAGCATAGTTTCCTCTGTTTTTCGTTTGCTCTAGTCTCTTGAATCAAACTGATAAATTGTACGGACAAACAAAAATACCATATTAAGCCCTACATTTGCACTCCCATGTGGGTTCTGCTGTTAAGGACCGATGAGTTAGAGGTAGTCACGCTATGAGTGTATAAGCAAGTTATTGGTATTCGACATGGATGAGCCGTGGTGAATAGAGCCCCTACATATAAGGTTATCATGAAGACGATATCTGTAATTTTCTAGATCCCATTTTTTTCTTTTCTTGAGTTTTGTGGAAGCTTGCTCTAGTCTCTTGAATCAAACTGATAAATTGTACGGACAAACAAAAATACCATATTAAGCCCTTAGTTGCATGTTCTAAAAGCCTAAGTTAAACTACATTTGCACTCCCATGTGGGTTCTGCTGTTAAGGACCGATGAGTTAGAGGTAGTCACGCTACGAGTGTATAAGCAAGTTATTGGTATTCGACATGGATGAGCCTGTTAGGTTTAGCACAAATTCGGTCTAACCCCTATTCCTCGATCCTTTTCCGTGTTGCCGCTCACAATGATCAATTTGAGACTAGAGATTAGGGACCTTTATATAGTGCTAATTCCGGTTTTATTTAAACCGTAATTCCGCAGATATTTATTCCAGAAACTCCAGGTTAACCAAACCAACCACGATCATCAGTAACCATCTAGGAGTTTCAATCTGCAATTAGTCCCACGAGCACACGTGTGTGAGTCACGTGCCGAATTTGAATAATTCAAATTCGCAGGCTTTAATCAATTCATATAGCCAACATATGAACAACCTGGCTTTCCACTCTATACTGTCCCGGGTATAATTCCAGCATATTCACATACACTGTATTCCAGTATAGACGTACCGGCTTCCTTAAGTATATTTTCTTAAGTACAATTCCACATAATTAGTTCCTGTTATTTCCATGATACTTCCACATGAAGTTTAATTCCAGAGAATGTAGTGTACAAATAAAATGTTGCAAGACACAAATTCCTACATCTCCCACTTGACTGAAAACATTTTATTTCAACAAGTGAATTCCCACACAATTAGCATGGTTATAAAATAATTCCTTCCTTCAGTGTATTCATGTTGCATATAAACTTTGTGACTTTAGCACTCATATTATCACAAAGTAACAGGTTATGATGTGTCTTTCCGCGACCTTAAGTTTACGAAGAAAATTCCTTAACCATAGACCTTCCTTCAATGCTTGAGATGCATTGAAGTATTCATATTTCGTAAATAACGAGTATCTAAATCATGTTTCCTTTGTACGCCATAAAGACCTACAAAAGTAGATATTAACATATAACATAAAACAAAATTACCTTTTAGCGAGATCCTCTTTTCGAAAGTAGCGTCAATATATCCACGCGGTTGAAGGTTGAGATCGCCAAAAAATGAATAATCCACGTTTCCTTGGCATTGAGCAACAAGTCTTTTATTTGATTGCAGCTATCTTTCCAAGATTCATATTCCATTTGCTAATAATTCCAGCAAATCATTTTCCGTGCTAATCAAAAGCAACAATTATAGCGGAATGGCTAAGTTCAGGTCGCACAAATAATGTCCCACAATAATAGTGGTATGAAAATTACTATTCCTTTTTCCTCACGAGTTAAATTATAATTCCTCGCAGAGTATCATTCCCTTTACCAAAGGTATTTGACAGGTTTGCAGTTTTCCATAGAAAAATATATCAAAACATTCACTATGTAATTCCACTCTCAAAACGTAGGAAGCTTTGAACATTCCTTTCATAAGAAAGTTAGAACCAAACCAAGCTTTCACTTTGTATATGAATATCTTCCATCAGTAATAAAACCGTATGACCTGATATACCATTGATGTGAAGCTTGTTCTAAGAACATGAATTAACCTAATCAGTTAGCAAACCATATCTTTATTCCCACTTCCTCTAAATTTTAGAGTTTCCACAATATATAATTAATTCCATTGTGTAAAGAATAAAACAACAACACATTCCTCTAAATTTCAGAGTTTCCACAAAGTATAAATATTTCCTTTGTGTAAAGAATTAAACAACAACAACTTCCTCTAAATTCCAGAGTTTCCACAAAGTATAAATATTTCCTTTGTGTAAAGAATTAAACAACAAACTTAGAATTGTAACTTCCACTAAAAATGTTGCATTAAACTTCCTTGTAAACAAATCCAATAACATCCTATAGGCATGCGGTTGTTTGGTAAAATAACAAGTTCCCAAACTTTTTATTATTCATCATTGAGTTTATTCCTTCCCACAATGTTTTCACCATGGTTAACATTAGCAACAAGTTTAGTATTTTTCTTTCCTCTAAAATATAGAGTAACATCCTCAAATAACACACAATAGTAGCCAAGATATGATGGCCCAATTTAATTCCTCCCACTTTTCCTAAGCATGTTAGTGTTGGGAGTGTAACTTGTTGTTTTCCTTTGAGTTTAGCACATATATTTCGGTGTGACTATTAATAAACACACCCTTCACGAGAAAATATCATATTCCTACTTTCCACCAATTTTCCCGTTTCCAGATCAAAAACGAAAAACCATTTGATCCACTAGAATATAAACATTAAAAATAAAATCTTGGTGTGCTATGTAGTAAACAATGATTTCAATTCCATACTACCAAAATATAAAGAGAATACTTCCTTCCAGTTCACAAAATATAAACAGTGACTGTGATAAATAATGACTTACTCAACAAATAGTAGTATGTAATGCTTTCATAATCCAGTGAATAACCAAGAGTTGTATTCCTCCATTCAACCATGGAGTATATGACATAAGACAGCGGTGAATTTGTATTCCTCCATTCAACCATGGAGTATATGACTTAAGACAGCGGTGAATAATTCCATGCTCATTAAAATAATTCAATTAATATTCCTGAAGTGTACTTCCCCCACCAATCAGTTTTCAAACCTTCAAATCCTTTGATAAACTGATTTTCCACTTCAATACGAGATATTAATACAATAACAAACCTTCCGACTTGTATTGTAAAAAGATATAAATAACCATATCAAGTGCAATTGTGAAATAGAATACATATATATAATCACCTCAAGTAGGAGTGTCCAAAAATGCCGTAAACATATGTCGATGAAGTATCATTATCCTCCCACTTAAGTTTAGAAATCCAGAATTAATAATCCACTAATTTTGTTCCTTGATATGTGACCAAGTCGTAAATGAGATAAAAATAATCGAACCTCAAGTGAGAGCGTAAAACCAAAGTACCACAAATACCACAAATGTCATATTGAAGAAAAATCCATAACTCATAGTACTCCCACTTAAAGTTAATAATTCCAGAATTACCAAGCATGGTAATTCTTTTTATCGTATGACCAAGTCGTAAATTCTATCAACAATAATATCCGAGCATGTGTTCCTCCATATGGAGTTATCTTCACCATATAAACGATTTGTTAACCAACTTCCAATAGCTCATCAAGAGATTTGAGACCATTGTGTTAAAATCCAGTAATGCACTAAACTTTCCGTTGAGCAATATTTCCACTCTTCCTTTTCCAACTAGCATATCATAATCAGAAAATTCCGATAGAGAAGTACAAAACAAATTCCTTCTCATCGTAGATGTATATAAGAACAATAATAATTCCTCCACAAGGAAGTTTCATTGCATAATTTCCAAATTCCAAGCATATGATCATATTTTGTAATAACGCCTAAGTAGGCATATCTATTTCGCTTGGAATTGTTTGCATATAAATAAGTTGATATTGTATTCCATCAAATTATGACGTATAAGAAAAATCCAAACTACATAAAGTAGTCATAAATAAATATTGCTACAAAACTATAAATTGGACATACCTTAAGCGAAGATCAAAATTTCCGCCCTTAGAGCGTTGTCCATCTTCCTTAAGTGAAGATCCAATTTTCCGCCCTTAGAGCGTTTTCCATCTTCCTCCAAATATAAGTGACGCCATATTCAATATAAATAAGCTTGATGCCTTCTCCTTGTCGTTAGACCAGAAAATTCCGGTGAAATTATTAAGTACTCTGAGAGCTTTCAGAGCATTCCGACAAGTGCCAATATATTCCGTTGACAAAGTTTACCCCGTAGCAATTAAGAAATCATAGAAACATAAAATATCCATCTGGCTAAGAGAAATCCATTTTCCTTGGAGTGTGTTCCAATTTCCTCCAAAAAACAAACATTGCCCAATAAAAAACGTCTCCAAAAAATAAAAACTTTTCCAGGTTACGCACATATATATTCCACGTAATCTGTTCACTCCAATATTCAGCAGCGTTATCCAGCAACAGTTGCTTGCTTGATCGACCAGGCGAAACTGGTAGAAGAAATAATAATCCAAGTCCAGACTTTAAATTTGCACCAATAATTTCCTGTTGCTTCCCGAAATTTCCGTGAACGTACAACAAATAAAACCAGATGGTAGTAGCCTTCCCTTCCTCGATTGCCGTGAAACAATTATGCCGGTCGTGGAGTGAGATGCCTGATAGCTAGCTGCTTGATCCTTGCATGTGTGGCTTGCTTCGATCTAGATGCAGCGCGTCCCAGCCAGCAAAACAAGTACTACTACTTGTCTACTTGCTTTCCGAGTTGTGGTCTTCCGTGAACACGTATACAACGAATTCGTCCTTTGCTGATCCTGGATCAACTTGCTAGCCTTCTGCAGTGCTCTTTGGTTCCGTTGTGTGTCATCGATCGTCACAGCAGCGCAGAGGACGGGTGTGCAAAGAGACGCACGCGTGGCAGGCTTCAGCCGTTCAGCGACAGATCGATCTGACCGAGAGCTCGCCAAGGATGTGACCGGCGACCTCGATAGCGGAGTTGCCCAGCGGATAGAAAATCGGAATTAGTAGCGGATTAGGTTTCCGGGCTTCCGGCGATCGCGCGAATCTGGCCGAGACCCGAGCCGGATCCGCACTAGCGTTGATCACGACCAATCCATCCGACAAGGAGAGTATGCAGCGGAGCGCCAGCCGTTCGTGAAAGCCAGCGATCGCCGGCGGCGACGGTGCCGGCTCTGATACCAATGTTAGGTTTAGCACTAATTCGGTCTAACCCCTATTTCTCGATCTTTTTCCGTGGTGTCGCTCACAATGATTAATTTGAGGCTAGGGATTAGGGACTTTATATTTATATAGTGCTAATTCTGATTTTATTTAAACCGTAATTCCGCAGATATTTATTCCAGAAACTCTAGGTTAACCAAACCAACCACGATCATCAGTAACCATCTAGTAGTTTCAATCTGCAATTAGTCCCACGAGCACACGTGTGTGAGTCACGTGCCGAATTTGAATAATTCAAATTCGCAGGTTTTAATCAATTCATATAGCCAACATATGAACAACCTGGCTTTCCACTCTATACTGTCCCGGGTATAATTCCAGCATATTCACATACACTGTATTCCAGTATAGACGTACCGGCTTACTTAAGTATATTTTCTTAAGTACAATTCCACATCATTAGTTCCCTGTTATTTCCATGATACTTCCACATAAAGTTTAATTCCGGAGAATGTAGTGTACAAATAAAATGTTGCAAGACACAAATTCCTACAGAGCCGTGGTGAATAGAGCCCCTACATATAAGGTTATCATGAAGACGATATCTGTAATTTTCTAGGTCCCGTTTTTTTTCTTTTCTTGAGTTTTGTGGAAGCTGTACTATGAAGTGGGCAAAGTTTGCATTCTTTGGCAATCAAAACCATATATACATCCTTTGTACACCCCAAAAAATAGTTTCCCATAATGCCCAAGCTGAACCCCCTTTCCAATTTCCATACACTTTTGTGCCTTCCCAGGCCCGTATCAGGCTCCAGACTAACCTCAGGATCCCTTCTGAGTATAGCATGGTTGGGGTTCGAAGGCTCCCAGACTCTTTAAGATATGATATGAGCATAGCGGTCTACTTTGTCTCCACCTATATACACGATTCTCTTCCCCGGGAAGAGCTCAACTTTCTAGATCCAACTCTTCTACCATTGTTAACCTTTAAAAGCATGATGCCTCTACATTCCCCCACTCAATTTTGCATTTCTTTGAGAAAAAAAGAGAGGAAAGAGGTAGACCTACCATTTCACAAACCAAAAGTTGATTACTCATCTTGAGTAAGCTTTTTATTGTGTGGATAATCTTAGATGCTTGGAGTTCCCTTGCATCCAAGAATGTGGATTGCAATCAAGGATTTTTCAAAGTTTGGAAGTCACCTCGAGATCACCGTAAGTGGAAGGGGTCTCACTTGGTTGGGATAACTCAAGTGGAGAAGAAGTTTAAATCAAGTGGGATTGTTTTGGGCTAAGTTTGCCACGACCGGTCAAACAAAGAATACACTCTCTCCAAGGATTTGAACTTCAGGATACACCACTGCGTCAATCTTCTCCTTCCACTTTGGTTAATTTGTTCTCCACCTTTACTTATGTTTGTTTACCTTCTTGGTAGTGTAACCTTGCCATATAGGATTGCTCACCTAGTTGCATTTTATGAGAGTTCTACTTATCCACAATTATCCCTAAAATAAGCTAAATAATTTCTAGTTGCCTATTAATGTCCCATCGACTAGACATCTTTGATCCTTAAGTTATGTTGAGTTCAACAATTCAAACATGAGTTGCTAGCGATCATGGATGTTACCTATCGTCTTCTTCCTTGATTCATTATGTTCCCTCTCTCTCTCTTTTTTTGCCATGTCTCGCTTATACGCCCCTAGGAACATCTACCGCCCTCCCTTTTCACTTCTCATGGCTTCAGAGCTCTCTCTATTCTTTCTCATGCCGCCTTGCCATACACTTATGTCCATCATGTTCTCTCATCGTTGTTGGTGGCCATGTGAGGACATTTGTGCCCCCAATCATTCGATGCATTTTAGCACGTGAGACACCACAGTTAGCCATCCTTTCGCAGTTAGCATCCCAACAACCGTCATCATCGAGATTTGTCGTGACCTCCCTCGTTGTCATTCGCCTCCTCCTCTGTTCCTTAGGAGCGTAGTTAGGCCTAGAGGTGGCAGCCTTCAATCATGGGCCTAAAACCATAATATCAAAATGTATCTCTTAGAAATTTGGCAAAGAAATAAGATGTACATGGCTCTCAATCCAAGATTAAATAGTCAGTCTAACCATAGGCGTTCTCTTGTACATGCTCCTCCTTGCTACCCCTTTTCTTTGCTCCTACCCCACTCCTTATCCCGCCACTCACCTCTTCCATTTAAACGGTAATCGAGTGTTCACTATCTAGTTTTTACCATATAGTAAGAAGTTATGCTTTTGTTTGTCATTGCGACGGATTATGATTATGTCATTCGGGCTTAATACTTTTGCTATTTTTAGCATTTTGTAACCACTTCATTTTTACTCTTGTGGCTAGTAACTACGCCTGAGCCTCATACAACATAATTTGTCCCAAAATAAAAGGTACATTATTATACATAAAACTACTATTTTGGATCTTCGACCACCAGTATGTGAATTATATGGATTGGGCCTTAAAATTAAAATCATTGTATTTGTCTCGTAATACCTTTATGGTATATGCCATTTAATATCGTTCTAAACATACAACGAGTTAATACATTGGAGATGTTAAACCATGTCTTATATGTTGGGACTTAGGAAGTATTATTTGGCAACACAAAACAATATAGTTTGGCAACCACAAAGTGAGCACTTAGTTAAACTTGGACTCCACGACATGAAGGTAACAACTTTTTTATTACAAACGATCCAACCTTATTGATTGCTCAAACAAAGTACATCAAATAGAGTGCACCAAAATCAACATGAACCACAAAGAGTTATGATAAAATCCAATCTTACATCAAGGTACTTTGAAGATGTCGTATCAAGTTTTACCCTTTTTTCATCTTGATTTCCTCCATGTTTTCAGTAACAAGAAACTGCAAAAGACCATATATGCACAAACTAATCTAACCTCTGAGGGTTGAATAGCCGCACAAATCATCCACCAACTTTCCAAGTAGTTTTCTTGAGAAGATTTTATATAAGGGTTTAATACACGATAATACGCTAATCCCTCCATGTCAAAATACAAGGCATATCAATTTTTACTCATGAGAGATGAGACTTTGTCTAAGCAATTTATATTATTTTTGTTACAAATTTGGTCAAACTTTGTAAAATATGACCTAAAAATATTTTTTAATACTCTATTAAATCTAATAATCATTAAAGTGTAGAGTACAATTAAAGAAGAAAAGCTGGAAGAGAAAAAGGCAAAGGAGAAACAGTAATCCAAGCAGCCAGCAAAGACCAGGAAAACCCAGTCCACTTATCGCAGCTGCCTAATCAACTCGGCACGGGACGCTAACTCCAGAAGCCAGCAGCCAACAAACTCCCCCGCCACCCGCCCAGCTCAAGATCCGGCTAGCCCCCAATCCCGCCGCCGTCCAGGATCCCGGAGGTGGCGCCGTCGCCGGCGCCATGGCCACCACCTCCTCCTCCCAACACCACCACCGCGCGCGCCTCCGCTCCCGCGCCGCGCCCCTCTTCGCCGCCGTCGTCCTCGCGGTGCTCGCTCTCACCGCGCTCCTCCGCGCCAGCATCCGCGAGGGCGGCCTATCCTCGCCCGCCTCCTCCGCCGCCGCCGCCGACCGCGCGGCCGCCGCACGCAACCACACCATCGCGCAGCGCAAGATCCTGCTCGACCCGTCCTTCACCCCGCGCCTGCCGCGCCAGAGCGCGCTCTCCCTCTCCCTCGCCCAGCGGAACGCGCTGCCGCCCCGCAACGCCGCGCGCTTCCCGCGCCTCCCCGACGGCCACCTCAAGATCGTCCTCTACGTCCACAACCGGCCCCGCTACCTCCGCCTCGTCGTCGACAGCCTCTCCCGCGTCGACGGCATCGCCGAGGCGCTGCTCGTCGTCAGCCACGACGGCTACTTCCCGGAGATGGACGAGATCGTGAAAGGCATCACTTTCTGCCAGGTCAAGCAGATCTTCGCGCCCTACTCGCCGCACCTGTACCCGGACTCCTTCCCCGGCGTCACGGCCGGGGACTGCCGGGATAAGGACAAGGCGGCCGAGAAGCGGTGCCAGGGCAACCCTGACCAGTACGGCAACCACCGCGCTCCCAGGATCGTGTCGCTCAAGCACCACTGGTGGTGGATGATGAACACCGTGTGGGATGGGCTGGAGGAGACCATGGACTTCGATGGGCACGTCTCTTCATAGAGGAGGACCACTACATCTTCCCCAATGCATACCGGAACGCGCAGCTGCTTGTGGATTTGAAGCCGAAGAAGTGCCCCCAATGCTATGCTATCAATTTGGCACCGTCTGATGTCAAGGCGAAAGGGGAAGGTTGGGAGAGCTTGATTGCCGAGAAGATGGGTAACATTGGCTATGCCTTCAACAGGACTGTGTGGAGGAAGATTCATGCTAAGGCTAAGGAGTTCTGCTCATTTGATGAGTACAATTGGGATATTACGATGTGGGCAACCGTGTATCCGTCGTTTGGAGCTCCTGTTTACAGTCTGAGGGGACCTAGGAGGAGTGCTGCACATTTTGGCAAGTGTGGCCTGCACCAAGGCCATGACCCAGGCAATGTCTGTGGGGATAATGGCGTGGGAGCCGTAGAAGTAGATGCCATCGATAAGGTTCCTAACATCAAAGCTGATTGGCCAGTTCACGTCATCAGGAAACAACAGGGGTATCAGGCTGGTTTCAAAGGATGGGGTGGCTGGGGCGATCGCCGTGATCAGGAGCTTTGCTTGAGTTTTGCATACATGTACCATGTCAAAGACCCATTGTCCTCATGATGGTGGTATAGGCACACAGATTTTTGGCATTCAGGATGCCCTTGTTGTACTGTTATTTGGCACGCTTCGATTGATTCATACACGGTTTGTGATATAAATAGGCTTTCACCCTTTTTCTCAATTTTGTAGAATAGTTTGAGAAACATTATCTTAGCCCTTAGACTTGGGTCACCCTTCCCAAAATGTACGATTTACTTTTGACTCACTGATATGGATGGAGTTTACTCTTTGACGATCATTTGCGACATTTATTAGAGTCTGTCATGTTTACTTTGTTTGATTGAAGTACTGCTTGCTGTACATGTGTAATATTTAAGGAAGCTTAATGGTTGTTGATGATCAGTTCCTCTTATGGTCTTACTAGTTCCAGTGGTATAAGTATCTATTCTCTGTTGTATGATTTTAAACTAATTTGTAGTACTAAAGGATTCTACAACATTCAATATCTCTTTGATCATCCTATGCATAATTATATCTTCTTCAGTTTCATACGCTTCTTGTGTGGTGTTACTATTTGTAGCTACATGTATTTCTAAGGAACTCATATACTCTTGAACTCTATACTTGCACTAGTATAGGCTGTAAAAATAATACTTGCATCACTATAGAATTTTTAGCTGGTGAAATTTTAGGCAAGTACAGATATATAGATACTCAGTGAACACCAAGATAGGAAGCCTTTTTCTGTAAGTTTTCTTAACTGTTATTAATGGCGCTTATAGATATTGTGCAATTCACTCATCATGGCTAAAGTTGTAGGCATATCATTATAGTAAACATTCAGCCGCCTGAACGTCCTTTATGTGGCTGTCAGCATTTACTGTATGATGATTATAAAACTTGACTGCACATGTAATTAAGCGAGCCTAATTAGCTAACAAAGGTCTCATGGAGTGTACAATCAGATATATATCGAAGTTTGTATTTCCATTCTGGCTGCTTTTAGGTTTGAAATGTTGGGCTAGTCCGTTCATGGGCTTGATCAGAAACCACAACAGAACACCTATTTTCTCAGCTGGTATATTGACACATCTGACCTTAGAATTACTAGAGGTCTGTTCAGCAGCACATATTCTAACAGTAAGCATTCTATTGCCTTCCAATCATCATATCCCATAATCATTATATTCCCTTGCAACCACCACTCTCCAGGATCATGTTGCTGAAGCACCACTAGTGGTGGTGGATGATGAACACCGTGATGGATTGGCCGGAGGAGACCAGGAATCACATCTCTTCATAGAGGAGGACCAGTTAACCACTACATCCTCCCCGATGCAGACCGAACGTGCAGTTACTTGTGGATTTGAAGCCAAAGAAGTGCCCCCAATGCTATGCTCATAATGTGGTGCCACCAATGTCAAGGCAAAAGGGGAAGGTTGGGAGAGCTTGATTTCTGAGAAGATGGGTAACTTTGGTTATGCATTTAATAGGGCCGTGTGAGAGGGAGATTCATGCTAAGGCTAAGCATTTCTGGTCATTTGGTGAGTATAGTTGAGATATTACGATGTGCGCAACCGTGTACCCGTCATTTGGAGCTCCTGTTTACAGCCTGAGGGAACATAGGAGGAGTGCTGCACATTTTGGCAAGTGCGAGCCTGCACCAAGGCCAGGACGCAAGCAATGTCTGTGTGGATAATGGCGTGGAGATCTACAACTAAATGCCATTGATAAGGTTCCTAAAATCAAAGCTGATTGGCCAGTTCACATTCAAGAAGCATCAGGGTGTGTTCGAAGCATGGGGTGTCTGGGCCGACCGGCGTGGCCAGGAGCTTTGCTTGAGTTTTGCGTACGCATAACATGTTAAAGATCCATCTTATGCATGATGGGTGTGTGTAGGCACATGAATTTTGGCATTCCAGTTGCCTTTGTGTTATTGTTATTTGACAGGTGTCGATTGATTCATGCCTAGAGTGTGATATAATTGCTTTCACTTTTTTCTCAATCTTATAGAATATATTTTTATTTGAAAACATTGTCTTAGCTATATGGTTTGCTATCAAGTTTTAACCCACTGCTGTGGATATAGTTTACTGTTTCAAGAACACCTACAATATTTATTATTAAGCTGTCATGTTTACTTCGGTTGATTGAATTGTTGCTTTCTGCACCTCTTCAATATTCAAGGATGCTTAATGGTTGCTGAAATCAGTTCCACTTATGGTCTTACAGTTTCTAGTGGTATCAGTATCTCGTCTATTTTATGATTTGAAATTAATTTTTAGTACTAATGATCCTACTGTGTTTGGTATCTCTGGTCATCAAATGCATACTTGTATCTTCTTAAGTTTCACACGCTTTTTGAATACTGTTTCTACTCTTAGCTAGTCGTATTTCTTAGGAGCTCATGTACTCCGGTGTTTTTATTTGACAATATTTACTCCCGTGTTAGCATTTTTTAGAAGTGAAATGTTAGACAAGTACATAGATACTCACTGAACAACAAGATTGGTTTCTAAGTTCTCTTGACTATTGGTAATATTTGTTTAATTAGATATTATGTAATTTTCTTATCATGGTCTAGAGCCGTCGGCATATCATTATATTTAGCATAGCATTATTAGCTAGTGAAGTTATAGAGAAGTACAGAGATATTAACAACCACAACAACAACAATTTTTCGTAAATTTTTCTTGACTGTTGGTAATGTCTTTTAATCAGATATATCATCTAATTCGCTTATCACGGTCTAAATCTGTCAACACATCATTATAGCTTAAACATTCAACTGCTTTAACATTCTTTATATGCTTGTCAATATTCAACTGCTTGAACTGACGGAATATGTTTGTAGGTCCTTTGAACAGGCAGGTCTGGGTTTGAATTTATGGAAGTGCAGGATTATTGCTTGATTTCGGAATTTGTTCATCGTCTACATATTTCTCCAAACTCTCCATGGGCCAGATGGGTTGATCAGGCTTACCTTCGAAGAGGAGACTAGGGAGATGACATGACCATGGTTACTAATGCTTGGCAGCAAGTTAATAATATGGTTCAAGTTTATAGAGGTGCCACTGTTGTTCAGCTGAGTAATTTGATAATAACAAAAGACGAATGTACTACAAATGGTTCTCTCTGTTTGCTTTTCCTGGCATTACTCTCTCAGGCCAAACATAAGTGTTGCTGCTTGCTATCAGAATGGGGGTTGGGAGGTTCCTTTGATATACCTGACATCTCAATGATCAAGTGACGAGTTAGCGCGCCTGATGCAGTTTCTGCAATTTCTTCATGCAGTGAGCACAATCTCTGCTGAGAGAGGATGGGGGAAACAATTAACTGAAACTTTTTCTGTGAAAAATAGATATTGCCTGTCTATTAGAGGTGTTATGGATCATGCTTTCGCAGCTACCTGGTGTGATGTGGCACATCAAGGTCAGAGCAGTGCTCATTCACCAAAATGTTCGGGTGCCCCCGTTCTGAAACTGCAGTGCCTTTTGCTGTCGTCTGCTTCCGTACCAAAAAAGTTGCTTACTCACTCTCAGTATAACGCTGGCCGGAATTTCTGAGTTAAGCGAGATCTTCACTATCTGGAAGGGAAATTGTTTCGACGCATAAGTTCCCTGCCTTGGATGGTGTTATAACAGTGGTTAGCTGGACCGTTTGGCTGGCTCGTGATCGGGAAATGTTTGGTGAAATTGCAGTTCTTGAAGATGGGGTTGCATAGAAACTGTGAAGCTCTGGGCTCATTGGGCGAAGAATAATGAAAAAGAGGTGATCAACAAATGGATTGATATCTATCTGGCTAGACCGAGTTCTTTTCTTTTCTAGCTTGATATTTCTCCTGTGTCCCCTCTTGCCTTCCCCTTTTCTCTGATGAAAATCTCATCTTTGTAACACTTCCAGAAGTTGCTTTTCAATGAAAATGGGTAATAAGGTGATGTATGTCTGAACGGATCTGCTGGAGCTGTTTATTAACTTCGCCCACTTCTCTCTTTATAATTGGATGAGATGTATGGAACCACAATATCCTGGGGATGTCCAACAAATTTCGGAACTGGTTTCTCCTTTGCGATAAGCTCCAGTTCAGTCTCAGCTTCTTCAAGTTCCCGATATTCCTGATCACATCTGATTGAGAAGAACTCCAGGTATGACTCAACACAACTCATAGAGGACAAAACCTGAAGAATTGATTAACGGAGCCCTTATAATCAATGTTGACTGGCTTTGTAGTAGATCCCGCGAGAAGTTCTTTTACAGCTGTTTTAGCATCAGATTAATTTCTTAGCTGACACAGATCTCGGCAGATTTGATGTTCGAATGTTTTCCTCCAAACACATTCAGGTACTCAAGCAATATCTATCTTCAGAAGAAGAATAAACACATGCCTTTGAAAGCAACAGCAAGGACGTTCGTGTCAAATAGCTCTCTTCTCGTCTATTACAAAGGAAAGCTGCCCCATACCATTCAGGATGCTGTTACTTGATGCTAGAAAAGACCGCAGATGGTCTCTATCAACAAATGGAACATACTCAGTAAGCAAAGCCTCACATGCTTCCTTACATTGAAGAGAGCCAATGCTGATATCCTGTTCCATGTATGAGCTAACCAAATGGGATATCACCGTTGACCAGATGCAAGCATATGTTGACTATAAGAAGTATATTGCAAATTAACTTCAGCAGTACTCGCCAAGTTAATAATAATCCTGCCAGGTCGCTGCAATGCAACAGAGCGTTGTTTGGGTTCAGCGCGATTGTACAGAAAACATTTATCAAAGAGGTTTCACTATTCTTGAGGTTGAGGTCTTCAATTCCATAGAATTCAGAAACCAATGACGATAACCATTTCTTTGTCTGCAGTCTCCAAGATATCCTTGGTGCATGAGAGCACAAGTGCTCGACTGCACAACATATGGCACTAAGGATAGTACCCAAGGAAGAGCAACTTGATTCCATCCACCGGAACTGCGTTTTCTTGATTTCCTACAATAATTTCCGTCAAGAGCACTCTCCCATTGTTTTTGTACAGGCTCCACCTCTTGTTTGGTGCTACTACAAGTTGTGTTTACTTCAGTAACAGATCTTAGGCATTTTGCATACAGCAAACATTTTGCGTTAATAAAGACATCCTAGATGCCGACTGGTAGTTCCATTTCCAAGTTCCAACTACCTTGGATGGACGGAGTAAGGTGTGAAATGACCTTCTCCAGGGCATCACAAGATTCTATGATACGGCCAGCAGGTGGAGAGTCAACACCCGCAGATTTTTCTGAATCATCTTCGGACTTCACTAGCACCTGATGTGCACATTCTTCTCAAGTTGCATAACGGTATCCCAACTTTAAGGAGTTTCCAGACTCTCTGGACTGGCTTCTCACAGAAAGGATGCTGATACCAAGTAATTCAATATTCTGAACTAGCATGTGGAAGCCTTGAAGATAACTAAACACAAGTGTTGGTGGGTCGGAATTGATACAGTCTACCCATACAAACAGGGAGCCCAATATCTCAATCCTCCTTTTAAAGGACAGACCAGGAAACAGAGATCCACACTGAAGATCAGCAACAGAACCTGAATCTTATCACCAGTTGCATCCTCGGCATGTTTACAACATCGGATAGTTTCAAACACTTCTTCAAAACAAATCAACTCAAAATCCCTTCAGTCAGATATATGACCCATCACGTTTTCATCACCAGTTCCCTACAAGAATGTGCACTACCCTTGGAATTTCAGGAACAATAGCCTCCAAGTGCTTAGCAACAACTGACTCGAGTAGGTAGAGAACAACAGCCTTAGCAGCAACCTTTCCTCTCAACAAGTAACTCCGTTTGCAAGTACAAGATGCTCTTTCAAAGGTAAGGCCACAAGCACATCTCAGAAAACCAATCTTGTACTGTGCTTTTGGGGACATTTTAATTGTAACCCAACAACTTCCAAACGCGTGAAACAGTCTGCTCATACTTGGAAAGAAGTAATGTTGTTCAGGAAGTAAGATCTGCCACAGTTTGTTCATGCTAGGTTGATCTGAAAATGTAGGTTTCTTCTTAAGAAGCAAGCATTTATTGCAAGCAGATTGCTCAATGTTAGCCGGCTTTGACCTTCTGAGTTGCAACTCCATCCATCGGTGAAGCAAAAATGTAAGCTGTGAGAAATCAGAAGCAAGAAAAGTATGTCGTTTATATATTCCTTGGCACACTGCCATTCATCCAAGAAATCGAGAAAGTGGGCGAGAAAACTGGGAGAATTCTTATATCTTATGCTGATGGAGGAACTAAGCTTGTAAAACGAAAAACATGGAGGAACTAAGCTTCTAAAACGAAAACCTGATGAAGCCAGAACCAGCTTCTGGAGAAGTGACCAACGTCTTTGTAGACCATGTAATTTTACCTTATACAATTTCTTATTCCCTGCATTAACAGAAATGTAAAGACATGTAAGCTATCTGTTGAGGTTTTCAGCAGATTACAATATGATATCAATAACTATATCTACTAGAAAATACCCGCGCGTTGCAGCGGAAATCTCTTTACAAAATTATTATGTAAATGAAATTGGTATAAGATGCATGAAATATGAGTTATTCAGATTTAGTTGATCACAATAGTTGAGACACTACATTTTATTCGTGTGAAATTGTTAAATATATGAGGACTAAATATTAGTGACAATTATATGGATGAAAAAAGATGACATGGATAGGTTGCATGAAAGATGTATTATTATTAACTTTTGTTAGTGGAGATGACATGGACAATTGATTGGCTAAAATAGTGAGTGATGTGGATAGCTTGCATGTTGAGATAGAAAAATAATTAATGCACTTAGGCTGGTGCCAGTGGGGGCGGGACGGCGGGCGATATCGCCTGGGGAGGGGCGGGAGCGAGGCGGGAGTGGGGCGGGACGGCAGCGGGAGGCGATGAATCCATCGCCCGGCGGTAGCGCCCGCTACCGCCCCGCTGTCGCCCGCGTTGGCGGCGGTAGGGGGGCGAGAGGGAGGCGGGAGCGGGGCGGCGCGCTGGCGGGGCGGGGCGAGAGGGAGGCGGTAGCAACGGCTAGCTGACGTGGCGAGCTCTGATTCGTCCACGTCAGCTAGCCGTTGAGGTATCCGTTGCAGCTTCAAAAAATTCGAAAAAAAATTGCAAAAAATTCAAAATTTCATCCCCAACCCCTATAAATACCCCCACCTGGTTTCACTCATCTCACACCCCACTTCATCTCATTTCTGTCTTCCACTCTCCATTTCCACTCCTCTCGACGCCATGTCTTCGTCCAGCAGCAGTTCGAGCGAAGGAATGCAGGGTGCTATGATCGATGCATTCCAAGCGGAGTACGAGGAGGCGATGCTCAACCTCGAGGCGGAGTCAAGCCGGACGCGACGCCGTCGAAGGTTCATCAGGCGTGATCGTGATGGTGCCGCCGATCGGCTCTACGAGGACTACTTCGCCGACAACTGTACTTATCCTCCGAACTTTTTTCGGCGAAGGTATCGGATGAGGCGAAAGCTATTTCTAAGCATTGTAGAAAGATTGGGTGAATACTCTCCGTATTTCACCCAAAGAGTTGATGCTCTCAACCGTCCTGGTTTTACTCCCCTACAAAAGTGTACTGCGGCTTTGCGCTTGTTAGCTTATGGAGCCGCTGCGGATACGGTAGATGAGTGGCTAAAGCTAGCTAGACAAACTTCATCAGAATGTCTAGAGATGTTCTGTCAAGGCATCATTGACTGTTACGGGGCTGAGTTTTGCCGTCGACCAAATGTCGCGGACACTCAGCGTCTCCTAGCGAAAGCCGAGGAGCGTGGCTTTCCGGGAATGCTAGGGAGCATCGACTGCATGCACTGGCAGTGGAGGAACTGCCCAGTGGCGCATGCCGGTCAATTCACAAGGGGAGACATCAAACACCCTACCATAATCTTAGAAGCTGTTGCATCGTATGATCGTTGGATCTGGCATGCCTATTTTGGAGTGGCCGGGTCCAACAACGACATCAACGTACTGAATCAGTCGACGTTGTTCACTGATGTGCTTAGGGGAGAAGCACCCGTAGTGAACTTCACGGTGAATGGACACGAGTACAACAGGGGTTACTACCTTGCCGACGGCATCTACCCCTCCTGGCGGTGTTCATGAAAGGGGTGACTCTTCCACAAAGTGAAAAGCATCGGCTATTCACAACTGCTCAATCAGCTTGGCGCAAAGATGTCGAGTGTACCTTTGGAGTGCTCAAGTCTAGGTTCAACATTATAGCAGTTCCCGGACGCTCCTACTCGCAGCATACTCTTGGGTTGATCATGCGTGCATGTGTCATTCTGCACAACATGATCATCGACGATGAGCGTGGTACCAATTTGGACGACATCTATGAGACAGTTGCGTCCAATGTCGGGCCGGCGATCCACAACAATGCACCACCAGGCCTAGCAGCCAGGATTCAGATGGACAACGAAATGAGGGACTCACCGATGTATACACAGCTCCAGCAAGATTTGATTGAGCATGTGTGGGCAAATAGTCATGCCTAGATTATGTAATTTTTTAATTTTTTATGTAATTTTTTTATTTTCTATGTAATTTTTTTATTTACTATGTAATCGGCAATATTTTTAGTTGAATAAAATAATTTTATTGCATTATTTTGAATGTCTAAACAAAAGCGAGTGAAATAACTAAATGTGCAACGGCTAGCTGACGTGGAGGAGAGAGAAGCTGACGTGGCTACAGCCTGCCACTACAGCCCGTGCAGTGGCACGTGAGGTGAGAGTGAGGTGAGAGTGGGGTGAGAGTGGGGGTAAAAGCTGACGTGGCGGGGCTATAGCCAGGCGGTGCACTGGCACCAGCCTTAGTGGGGTTTTGCTTTATAAGAGGTATAGATTGGACAAAATAGGTAAACAAAGTAAACTGGTGTATGATGTGAACATAGAACAATAGTGAATAGCTTGTATCTGATGACTGAAGTTTTGTGTGATTGCTTATCTCTATAGTGGAAAAATATGGTTTGACTTTTGACTTGATTCACCATTTCATTATCCACCCTTAATCACGACTCTTTTGAACTTGTAATTTTGTAATTTCGTTGATTTATCCTCTGTTTCCCCTGTAGTTTTCTGTCCCTATCCCTGAGCATGGTTTCATTCGAATGAAGTGGAAAGCTAGGGAGATCAAATAAGGATGTCTACTAGGAATGGCTATCATTAAGCAGGTTCATCACTCATGGCGTGCAATACGAGTTGCATCACAAGTTTCACCAATAATGAGCGGGGCTACTTTTCTTTCGTTTAGTAGGCCCTGACTTGTTTGGCTTTTTTTTTTCTTTTTGGCCTCGGCCGTATAATGTTTGTTTCTCCTTGACGAGGGGTAGACTCATCAAGACCCATGGTTAAGGTCCCTAGGTTATGAATATGGGGGAGAGAACGTGGTAGAGCTGGAAGTATCGTCGGCTGACAAGCAGGGCAAAGATTTTACCCAGGTTCAGGGCCCTCGTGTGGAGGTAACACCCCTACGTCCTGCCTGTCTGTTATTGCTTTGTGAATATGATGGTTACAAGGTCCCGGCGAGATGTCGATCTCGCTAGGGTTTTGGTGGCTCTGAAAGTACGTGGTCTGGTTCGATGGCCCTCCCAGTCCTTAAATAATAGGCTGGGTCTCGGGTGTTCGTAACCGACTCGATTTACAAGTAAGGAAACTCTAAACCGACTATTGTTTCGCCAAACTTGGAGGATACTCCATCTTCGTGGGCCTCCCTTCATGGGCTTCATGTAGGCTCTGATAGTTGGGCCTAGTCGATACGTGCACCAGGTACCCTCATGGTAGGGTACCCGATAGGCATACCCATGTCAGTAGCCCCCGAGTACTTGTCTGATTCGAAGAGTCGGGCATGGACTCATACATCATGCACGTTACATTTTTTGCATCTGTATTTAGAATTCTTATGAAATAGCACATGTTGGCTATGTCGAGTGTTTCATCGACTATGAGTTTTTGCTTATGATAGTCAAGGGATATTAGCTTAGCAGGCCCGGCACACACGACGGATCGGGGCCAGTTAACTACCATTTGTGGCAAAACCATACTAGCTTTCAATCAAACTCGAGTCCCCGGACTCGAATCTGGAACAAACTGGACAGACTCGAAACGGCCGTTGAGGTCTTACGGAATCGAACTGCAGTATAATTTTGAATCAACCCAACGCGTCCGTCGGGGATTTTCATCATGTCTGCTGACACGGAACATTTAAGGATAACGCTGCTGGAGCGGTCCTTAGCCCAACTCGACTGATCGGTGGGTCTTACCTTTGCACTATGCATGCAGCATCCAAGGATCGTCGGATCAACTCGGGAATATTTCGAGTGTGATTTTGCTTATGAACTGAGTCGAGTAAATTGTCGACTGATACTTTGCCATTATTTTATCGGGTGCGCGACAGCGCTCCCGATGGGAGTAGCCCCCGAGATTGTGCTTTATTGCTTGCAATGGAGGATAATCTCAAAATCTTTTATCCTGCACATTAGTCAAAGAAATTTTTTGATACGCTCCCGATGGGAGTATGATGTTGCAGTCGAAAGTCCTTCGACTGGCATCTATGACCTTTGCTGGAAAACCCATCGAGTTTATGGTGTGACATCATTCGAATGAATCATCGAGTGACTTTTGTGCCAGTTGTGCAATATGAATAACGTCAGCAATGACGCATTTTGCGACTGCCATCTCTGACAAGCGGTGGCGTGCCTGGTAAGACTGATGGGACGTGACACTTCTGTGTGGGCCCATTTTTGCAGAGCTGACCAAGGATGGCGCCGTTTGGACTTGATTTGACCGCTCTGGCGCGGTTTTCACGGGGCGTGATGATGGTTTCCTAGTTTCCCGTGCGTAGTGGGCGGAGTGGCCGGCGACGGTTGCCCTCCGCGGCCGCCACGTGTATGGCTAGATTTCGCGCGGAGCGTATGCCTTTGTTTTGACGGTTGCGATCGTTTTGCGATCTGTGGTAAATAGGGAGACAGCGCTGGCAGAATTTTTTACTTGCCATTTGCCTCTTTGCGCCGCCCCTCGTCTCATCTTCCTCCTCGCGCCCACCTCCATTGCTCTGCGCCCAAGCTCTCTTCTCCACCCTCATCCATCGTTGCAATGGCGAAAGGTGGAGGCTCCAAGCGTGGTGCCGCCGCCGCTGCCGCGACCGATGCGGCCAAGGGCAAAAGACCGTGGCGGGTACATCTGCGTCCCCGCCCCTGAAGAAGCAGCGGGGATTGGGCGAAGTCCACCATCAAGGACGCCCATTGTCAAGCTCCGCGAGCAGGGTATCTGCCACCCGCGGAGCAGCTCGCCGTCCGCGCGCCGTCGCCCAAGGAGGTACTCCCCGAACCACGCGCCAACGAGCGTGTTTGTTTTGCGGAGTTTTGCCTAGGGGCTTTCGCTTCCCCTCCACGACTTTGTTCGTGGTCCTTTTTGCCTACGGGGTGCAGATCCATGATCTCACCCCGAACGGTATTATGCATATTGCGTGTTTTATCACGCTGTGCGAGTGCTTCCTGGCGTCGCACCCAGCTGGGCGCTATGGAAGCCATATTCATGGTGCGACCCAACAGAGGAGGTGGTCGCACCTACCCCGTGGCGGCTGCGGAATCCAGGTGCGCAGCGACACCCGCTATTTCCGCCTGAAGACCGTCGACTCCGCCAAGGCTGGAGGAAGGGTGGTTTTATGCGACTGTCGAGCAAGACGGAGTCGCCCCTTCTCGACTGCAGCTTTGCCAGGACCAAGGCGTGGGATCACCAGCTCTCAGCCGAAGAAATGGAGGAGGCAAGCCCTTTGCTGGCTCGGATCGGAGGCATGCTGGACAAGGTCACAGGCATCCATCGCCACCTTTGTGAAGAGGCGGGTGTGGCCCATCCGTGCCCGAGCGCACCCCATGTGGGAGTATGAAGGCGCGGGTGACATCACCCGAATGAACCCAGAGGAGCTGTCAAGGAGTGAGCTGCTGACGCATGTGCGGCACATCACCAATTGACGGCAGCCGACACTTGCAACGTCGACTGCCCTGTTGAACCATATGGGTTGGAGAACCCTTTGCTTGAGGTATGTATGTGTTATAGCCTGCTTGCAATGAAGAGTTTGCCACTCGTATGTTCTGCGATATGCGATTTTTGATTCTGACTTTGCAATTTGTGATGTATGCTATGCAGGGTCACTCGACTGCTGCCTCCCTTCCTCCTCTGCCTGAAAATGGCGAGACTGAAGAAACCAGGTACAGGTGGTGGACCCGAAAGGGGATCAGTCGCCCATCCCTTCTGCCACCACTTCACATGTGGAGGAGGTCGAGGAGGAAGCAGCAGAAGAGGTCCAATCTGAAGACAAGGCCACCGCTGACCAAGAAGTCGATACCGCGCCACCGAAGCGGCGTCGACTGGCCAAGAAGGCGCCTTCTGCTGTGAGTTCACCCGCGAGGGGCAGGGCTTGGAGGATGACGAGGAATCAGGCTCACCACCTGTTTTCCAAGCCGCTCCTTTGCGTGCGTGCTCAACAAGCTCAACTCTTCCTCTTCAGTCGAGTGGTACCCCAGCCTTTGGGGACCAATTTTTGGCGACTCCGAAGATGAGGAGATGAGGAGCACAGGTATGTGTTTTTTGAGTATGATATGAAATTTTGTGCTGTCACATATTTGTGCTGACCACCTTTTTGCTTTGTTGTGTTGCTCACAGCGCTGAAAACAATCAGCCTGGGACTCCTCCAGTCGAGAATGTTCCAACCCTGGAGCACTCGAATTCTGCACCGACTGGAAACGAGACTGTCCAGCCAATGGCCACTGATGCTGTCACTGAACGGCCAAGGGCAGCCCCAGATGTCGGGACATCAGTCGCGGCTCCTGAGCCGTGGATGAACCACGTAAGTAGCTTTTTGCTTGACCCGTTTAGTTGTAGGTCTGTGAGAGTTTGAATTTTTGCTGAATTCGTGTGCTTGCAGCCCTTCTACCACACCTTGGCAGATTCTGCCAAGGCTTATGTCCAGGTGGAGCAGGAGAGGGATACCATGCGCGCCGAGCTAGAGCGGCTCAGTCGTGAGTTCTCCTTTTTGCTTTTGTTTTGCTGAATTTCTTTTTGCAATGCTTGATTTTGTCGAGTATTGAATGCACGTGATTTTGCTGGGCCAGGCGAGAAGAAGGAGCTGGAAGATGCACTCGCCGCGCAGCGCGAAGAGTCGAAGAAAGAGCTGGCTGCCGCCACCAACTCAGCCGCTGCACGCGAGCGAGGATATGCTGACCAGCTCGCGGCACTCGCGCAGGCCATGGGAGGTGAGTAATCTTTTCTCCTTTTGATATGACGATATAACTGTCGAGTGTCATGAAATGACTTTTGCCTTTTTGAATTGTGCAGAAGCTGTTGGCGCACCGGCCTCTGCGGACGTCGAGTGTGATCTTTCGCTGGAACAGGCTGTGGGCGGCTTAGGCGCCTATGCAACCAGGCGAAAGAGCACTCGCCAAATCGACGAGCACACTTGGCGCTGTATACAAGGTGGTGTTCCCGACTGGCGTAGTGCCGTCGACGGCGGACGACTTCGCCGACGTGTTTGGCCCCGGGACGTCCACCATGGCGGGTTTCGCTCGCGCCAACACGGTACGCGGATCCGAGTCCACCATCAAGCTTCTTATGGGACATGGGATAGATTGCGACTACGAGGCAGCACTGTCTGCGTTCCCTCGGAAGCCAGATGGGAAGCCCATTTCTCTGAAGGGGGTGAGCGGAGCCGCCGCGCGACTGGCCGAGGTTTTTATGACCACCATGGAGCGCCGGGCACTCGAGACTGCCAATCGTCTGCTTAGGAAATCGAATCTTAGGTTTAGGGTAGCTGTACCCTTTTGTTTTTTATGCCTTGTAATGATACCTTCTGAACTGCGCGAGTCTGCGCTTTGTTTGTGCTACCTTGTTTATGCAAATAGTCTTTTGCTAATGTCTTTCACTCGAAGAGTTGTATGCTTATGACATGAGTTTTAGCTTCTGACACAAACTTTGTGTTTGTGATTATGCTCTTTGAACAGTCACGAGAACCTGCTACTGCGACTAGTTCCTCGCAGGCTCCAATCACCACCCGATCCCAGGGTCAGGTGGTAAATGATGCCAAGGTGATGGAGTTATGAAGGCCAAATTTGTGAGAATGGAGCAAGATCTGAAGGACGCCCAGGCTGAGCTGAATCGATTGAGGGCGAGACCCGCGTTGGCCACCCAACGCGAGGAATATGTGCTCGGGGAGATGGATCTTGTGAACAGGCAACTCGAGTGTAAGTTCGAGTCTTGCTCTGTTTACAAGCTTTTTGCGTAGCTATTGTCCTTTTGATCTGACTGGTGCGCCCGTGTTTGTAGGCTTTGTCGACAACTTCCAGGCTGAAAAGATTCGCGTGGAAGGGCGTCTGGATAGCGTGGTTGACGACCCTACGACTGGGCGTCAACACTTTTGGCTTGATAGGTACCATGCCCGCATACTCGCCACCCTGAAGGATCGCGTCTGGCGAAGTGCTGAACTGCTGGAGTTATGCCGGGCAGCGTTTATTCGCCTGAACGAGACTCTTTTTCCTGCGGGGCCACAACCACAAGGGATTCGTGCTTTGTTGAACATCTTCCGTCAAACAAATCCCATTCGAGAGTTGCTGTCTCAGAGACTTGTGATTGGAGCCAACGCTGCAATGGCGTATATGCGTAGTCGAAAACCAAGGTTGGTGTTGCGGACACCTGCAGCCGGAGAGGTTCTCGAACAAAGAGACCTGGATGACACGATCCGAGCTGCGGAGACACTAATCGAGTGCACTCGCGAACAGCTTTGCGGTCCCGAGCTGCCCGTAAAGGACGAGCCTGAGGATTAGAATAGTTTGCGAGTGCAATTTTTGTATAGGGGGCAGCCCCCGAGTGTAATTTTTGACTCTTTGTATATTGTATAGTTTGTATACTTTGATTTTTTGTCGAGCCCCCGAGTCAGTCGAGCGGGGTTTGTGAAATATGTGTTGGTTGTGAACCAATGACTGTGCAGCCCCCGAGTATTCGAGTGCGGCTGCAGAGTTTTTGTGTTCTTTGTTTGGATCCTTGTTACGCAGCCCCCGAGCATTCGGGTGCGGCTAAGGCATTGTGTTTCTGCAAGAGCGAGAGCTCATTTGATCGATAACACAGCCCCCGAGGGTTTCGGGTGCGGTTAAGGTATGAATTATGCGGGTAGTAACCACAAAGAAGTCGAAGGAACATTGATTTTATTCCTCTTTTGAATGTTAGGCTGCAGGCCGCCTCATTAAAAACCTTCCAGTCCCCTTAGGTACCCTGGTAAGGAAAAGAGCGCGTCTGAAACCTGCAGCCATCCGACATATAGCCTATTACATTGTATGACTGTGAGCACTTTATGCGTAGAAACGGCGCAGATGCGCAACGTTCCAAGGATTATGAGAGAGTTCGCCTGTCTTCGCGTGCTTCAGTCGATATGCGCCTCCACCAAGGACCTCCGTGATGATGAAGGGACCTTCCCATGGGGAAGCGAGCTTGTGCACCTTCTTTTGCTTCAATCGAAGAACCAGGTCGCCAACAAAGGACCTGGTTCGCAGTCGACGGCTATGGTAGTTGCGGAGATCCTGCTGGTAAACAGCTGTGCGGGCCAAGGCCGTGTCTCGCGCTCATCGAGTAAGTCGACTGCGTCTTCGAGTGCTTCTTCTGCGTCGTCTTCATTGTATGCTTCAACTCGTGGTGCATTGAACCACATCTGATGGCAGAATTGCCTCTGCACCATAGACCATGAAGAATGGGGTGAACTGCGTAGAAGTGTTGGGAGTTGTGCGTAGGCTCCATAGCACAGATGGTAGTTCTTCGACCCAAGCACCCGCAGCTCTTTTGAGTGGCACCAGGAGGCGCTTCTTGATCCCACTCGTCACAAGTCCATTGGCCTTTTCGACTTGGCCATTGGATTGTGGATGCGCCACGGATGCGTAGTTGAGCGTAATGTCCTGCTCTTTGCAGAAGGTTTTGAACTCCTCAGCCGTGAAGTTTGTGCCGTTATCAGTGATGATACTGTTTGGGACACCGAAGCGGTAGATGATGCTCTTTATGAAGTTGACTGCCGTAGTAGCAGTCGAATTTGTGATGGGGACCGCCTCGATCCACTTTGTGAACTTGTCGACTGCCACCAGTAGGTGAGTATGCCCGCCATGCGATGATTTTTTGAGTGGCCCAACCATATCGAGCCCCCATTGGGCGAAAGGCCAGGCCAGCGGTATAGTCTTCAACGCCGATGCGGGTGCGTGCGGCCTTGTTGCGAATTTCTGGCAGCCGACGCACCTTTTGACTATGTCCTCCGCGTCTTTGAGTGCTGTAGGCCAGTAAAACCCTGCGCGAAAGGCTTTGGCTACGAGTGATCGACTGCTGGCGTGATGCCCACAGGTACCTGCATGAATATCTCGAAGTATGGCTTGGCCATCTTCGAATGCGATGCATCTTTGGAACATACCTGATATGCTGCGCTTGTATAACTCGCCGTTGATAACGGTGTATGCTTTTGATCTTCGAGTCACGCGTCGGGACTCGGTTATGTCATCTGGTAGCTCGCCGCGGAGTATGTAAGCCAGAAAAGGTTGAGTCCAAGTTGGCTCAATGAGGAGTACCTCGACTGGGGGGTCCTCTGTGCTGGGCGCTTTGCTTTTGGCTGGCGTAGTCGACGGAGGAGGCTCTCGTTTCTCCTTGATAGATCTGTGTTCGATGCGCTCGAGGAAGACACCAGGTGGAATTTGTGCGCCAGTTGAGCCAAGATTGGCTAGCATGTCTGCTTCTTCGTTACTTTCCCTTCCTATGTGCCTCAACTCACAGCCTCGAAGCTGCCCTCCAGTGTGTTGTACAGGTCGCGATAAGCGATCATGTTGTCCGCGATTGCGTCGCAGGCCTTCATTGTTTGCTGCACCACGAGATTGGAGTCGCCGTAGATCATCAATCGAGTGCACCCAAGTGCTTTTGCCATCCGCATGCCATGGATCAGAGCCTCGTATTCAGCCTCGTTATTGGAGGGTAGTTTGAATCCCATCTGCAAAACATAACGTAGCTTGTCCCCTTTTGGTGATATGAGGATGACGCCTGCGCCTGCGCCTTCGTGTTTCTTGGACCCATCGAAGTACATGGTCCAGGAATTGGACACGTCTGGTGCTCCAGGTAATTGGGCCTCTATCCACTCGGTTGTGAAGTCGGGTAGGACTTGTGCTTTGATAGCCTTCGGGTGCTCGTACTTGATGTCTCTTGGAGCCAGCTCGATGAGCCATTTTGCGACTCGACCCGTTGCATTGGGGTTTGTGAGGATATCACCGATTGCTGAGTTACTTACCACGGTGATCGGGTGCTCGGTGAAGTAGTGTGTCAACTTCCTTGAGGACATGAATACAGCGTATGCCAGCTTTTGATAGTGCGGGTACCGCTGTTTTGATATGGAGAGAACCTCGCTCAGGTAGTAGACTGGACGTTGTATGCTTTGGATGTGCCCCTCCTCCATGCGTTCGACTACCAGTACGGTGCTCACCACCCTGTTTGTAGCCGAGACATACAGGTAGAGTGGTTCCCGTTCCTTAGGTGCGACGAGGATCGGAGGGCTTGTGAGGATCCGCTTGAGATCTGTGAAGGCTGCTTCAGCTTCTGGCGTCCACTCGAACTTGTCCGCCTTCTTCATCAGTCGATAGAATGGTAGAGCCTTTTCACCCAGTTTGCTGATGAATCGACTGAGCGCTGCTACTCGTCCTGCTAGTTTCTGCACATCGTGAAGCTTTGAAGGCCTTTGCATTGTGAGGATGGCCTGTATTTTCTCCGGGTCTGCTTCGATTCCACGGGCAGAGACTAGGTACCCTAGGAGCTGCCCGGCTGGAACGCCGAACGTGCACTTCTTAGGATTGAGCTTGATATGGAAGCGTTTGAGGTTTGCGAACGTCTCCCTCAAATCGTCGAGTAGTGTGTGTTCTTCCCTTGTGGTAATGACAATGTCATCCACGTAGACCTGGACGTTGCGTCCGATTTGCTTTTTGAGGCAGTCCTGCATCATGCGCTGGTATGTTGCACCCGCGTTTTTGAGCCCAAAGGGCATAGTTGTGTAGCAGTAGACCCCGAGTGGGGTTATGAACGCCGTTTTTTCTTCGTCTTCTTGCTTCATCCTTATCTGGTGATAACCTGAGTAAGCATCCAGAAAGGAGAGTCGTGCGCATCCGGCGGTGGAGTCGACGATCTGGTCGATTCGGGGTAGCGGGAAGTGATCCTTTGGACAGCACTTGTTCAGCGCTGTGAAGTCCACGCACATCCGAAGGATGTCTGTATGCTTCTTCTCTACGAGTACGGGGTTGGCCACCCATTGTGATTTCTTGATTTCCCTAATGAATCCTGCTGCGAGTAACCGGTCGACTTCAGATTCGACTGCGGTTCGCTTTGGGCCGGAGATTCGACGCATCGTTTGCTTGACTGGCTTTGCATCTGGAAACAATTGGAGAGAGTGCTCGGCGAATTCCCTGGGAATACCTGGCATGTCGGCTGGACACCACGCAAATATTTCCCAGTTCTCACGGAGGAATTCGACGAGCGCGCCTTCCTATGCGATAGGCAGGCTCGAAGATACGTTGACTGTCTTGGACGGATCGGTCGGGTGCACCTGATGCGACCTTGTGTCATTTGTAGCATTGAAGGATCTGTCGACTGCCAACTTCTTATGCTCCGGAAGGAGTGTGCGGTCGTTGGAAATCGCCAGGTCGGCGAGTGATTCTTCCACCCCGAACATCTCGGAGATTTTGCTGAACTCGCGGTCGCAAGCATCGGACCTTTGAAAGTTTCCACGGACAGTGATGACTCCCTTTGGTCCTGGCATCTTCAGCGTGAGGTACGCGTAGTGTGGCACCGCCATGAATCGAGCAAACGTCGGGCGACCAAGAATAGCATGGTATTGTGATTTCCAGTCGACGACCTCGAACTCAATCGACTCTGTCCTGAAGTGGCTTTTGTCCCCGAACGTAACGTCGAGTTGTATGGTGCCTTCTGGGCTAATTGCTTTGCCAGGAACGATACCGTGGAAGGTATTTGAAGATTTTGGGAGGTTTTCGACTGACCTGTTCATTTTGCGGAGCGTGTCCGCGAAGATGATGTTTATGCCGCTGCCTCCATCCATGAAGACCTTGGTCATGGCGTAGCCTCCTATTTGCGCGTCGAGTACCAGAGCCGCGTGCCCTGGTCGAACTACAGCTGGGGGATGATCCTCTCGACTGAAGCTTATGATGGTTTCCGATCCCTTCAGAAATTCGGGCACGGCAGGAGGTGCCATGACAGCCATGTTCACCTGTCGAGTGATTAGCTTTTGCTGCCTGTTGGAGGGGCGACCCTTTTGTATCATGTACATCTGCCCGTGGGGCTGTGGATATTGATCATCTTCCGCCCGTAGTACGGGTTGTATGGCACCTGCGAGGTTTGCGCCTGGAGCAGGCTGTGGTGGTGGTTGCGGTGGCGGCTGTGGCGCCATGAGAGCGGGCACAGCGTTCGGCTGTGGTGCGGGTGCAGGCGTGGGCTGAGCAGGTGCTGGGCCGTACCTTTTGAGTCGTATCATGTAGTCAGTCGCCATTTGGTCGAATTCCCTGCAGTTCCTTAGGGTGTGATTGGAGCGTAGTTTTCCGTCGTCCCCCTTGAAGAGGTGGAATCTGCACCAGTCGTCCATCTTTTCCTCGAATGACCGCTCGGGTTTTGCGTCGCTGCGTTTGCGCCATTCTTGCCTTTTGTAGCTGTCGCTCCGCTGCTCGCGATCTCGACTGTCCCGTCGATCATCCGAGCGTCGATTGCTTCTATCTTGGTCCTCCCGGGTTGTGTGTATCCAGCCGCCATGAACTCGGGTCTGTTATCGTCGTAAGGACGTTTGGAACGTTTGCGCCTGCGATCTTCTCTGTATGAATCTCTGCGGCCTCGACTGCCGCTTTCGTAGTTGTCGCGTGGTGGGGAAGCACGGGATCTGCGTACAGAATCCTCTCCATCTGCCCACTCAGTCGCAACTTTGATGAGGTCAGCCAGGGAGGTTGGCTTTTCACGACCCAGTGCCTCTTTGAAGTCCTTCCTGGCGAGACCTTGTATGAAGGCATCCATGGCCCTGTCTTCTGACACTTTGCCAACCGAATTGCGTATTTCGGTCCACCGCCGTATGTATGATCTCAACGACTCGTCTGATCGTTGAGTGCATGCCCTTAATTCTTCGAATGTCTTCGGGCGCTCACATAGAGGCTCGAAGTTTTTGATGAAGTCTCTGCGGAAATCGTCCCACGAGTCGTATGATGATGGAGGGAGCGCCTTGAGCCAGTCGCGGGCAGTTCCTTCGAGCATGAGTCGTATGTACTGCATCGCCGTGGTGTTCGTGCCACGCTGGCATGCCACGGCGAGTCTGTAATCTTCTAGCCACCCGGAAGGTTCTTGGCGACCGTTGTACTTGGGTTGTTCGCCTGTCAACTTGAACCCTTTGGGCATCCGCGTCCACGGATGCGTCGAGTGAAGCACAATGCTCCGCATGGCTCTGGTTCACGATCAGAGTATGAATCGCTGCTATAGGATCTTCGAGATCTGCTTCTGCTGGACCTGTGCCGGCGCGTGCTTCTCCTTCCTTCATCCGAGTGGTGGCTGCGACCACTGCGATGATGTGCTGCGTGTCGTGAGTCGACTATGTCGCGATCGCGATTCCTTGCTGGAGTTTTGTCTTCTGGCTGTATAGCCTGTGCCGCTAGAGCTAGCGATTTGAGTTGTTGGCGATGCAGGGCTGCGTTAGGGTCATTCGCCGGAGGTTGCATTGCCTTGAGGTAAGCACCTACGGAGAATAATGCACCCGCAGCAGTTTTGGGCACTGGGATTCCGTTAGCGTCCTCTGTCATGAACGACAGGTTACGGGTGATTGCTACCCTTTCATGTTCTGGAAGGCTTGCCAACCGCGACCTAGGTCGTGGGGTTGGTTGCATTGTGGACCCGAGGGATTGCTCCCTTCTTCGGGCACTCGAGAGGCTGGCTTGCCTTTTGCGCTCTTCGAGCGTCGCTCGGTAGTTTTGCAGTCGAATTGACTCCTGCCAGTTGAAGTACTGGAAGGTCAACATCTCCTCTGGGGTGGAATTTGGTGGCATCATTGTGCACTCCTTTATGACTTTATCTGCTTTTGCTGCCATCTCCTCCGTGATTGTCAAGGTTGTGACCCCATCCGGCATGGTTACCGTGCATGGGAATTGTGCAGGCCTGCGAGCGGCTGCGTCTGCGGATGATTCTGCGGAGAAGGCCACGTAGACCTGATGGGGCGTGACCCGTGGACAGGTGTATGTGCTGTCGATTCCAGTCATGGACTCGACGTCGCCGTCGAGGCTCATGTCAGAGCCAGTATGTTCATCGAGTAGATCTTCGAGGCGAATCTCGTTGTCGATGTGCTCATCGCCTATGCTCATCTCGGTGTTGGCGAAACCATTATGGATTTCTGAGTCGAGGTTGGTGTTGGTGAAGATCTCCGAGTCGACGTTGCTGTCGTTATGAATCGCGGGCTCGTAGAAGTCATCGAGGGAGATCCCGCAGTCGAAACTCTCGTCGAGTGGTAGGTTGAAGTCGACGTTGCTTGTGCGGTATGCTGATTCTGCCTCCTCGCCTTGGAGTTCCGTCATCATGAACCTGTCGATCTCGCCGGTCGACATGGTTGTTGCGGGCGAGCAGGCTTCAGGAATCGACGACGGGGCGAGCGCAGTCGACGGAGCCTCGAGTGCGCCCAGCGCCAGTTGTTGCGGATCTGTCGAGTCCTGCGTGCCAAGATTGTTTACGAAAAAATTGAATGCTCCAACAGTTAAACTCAAACCTGATTCAAGGCCGGAAAACGCCTCCTGAAGCTCCGGCGAGTGCGGATTGAAATTCATTGGAAGAGCAGATGCGCTTTTTGCAGGTGAAGCGGGCAGGCTGCCGCTTTTCGAGTGGATCGGCGAGTCGCCGTGTGTCGCCTGGATCGGCGAGTTGCTGTTTGCTGACATGGCCGGCGAGTTGCCGTTTGCAGATGAGATCGGCGAGTTGCCGTTTGCTGGTGTGATCGGCGATTTGCCGTTTGCTGTTGGGACCGGCGAAACTTCGAGTCCAGCGCTATTCTTTCCCACAGACGGCGCCACTTGACGAGGGGTAGACTCATCAAGACCCATGGTTAAGGTCCCTAGGTTATGAATATGGGGGAGAGAACGTGGTAGAGCTGGAAGTATCGTCGGCTGACAAGCAGGGCAAAGATTTTACCCAGGTTCAGGGCCCTCGTGTGGAGGTAACACCCCTACGTCCTGCCTGTCTGTTATTGCTTTGTGAATATGATGGTTACAAAGGTCCCGGCGAGATGTCGATCTCGCTAGGGTTTTGGTGGCTCTGAAAGTACGTGGTCTGGTTCGATGGCCCTCCCAGTCCTTAAATAATAGGCTGGGTCTCGGGTGTTCGTAACCGACTCGATTTACAAGTAAGGAAACTCTAAACCGACTATTGTTTCGCCAAACTTGGAGGATACTCCATCTTCGTGGGCCTCCCTTCATGGGCTTCATGTAGGCTCTGATAGTTGGGCCTAGTCGATACGTGCACCAGGTACCCTCATGGTAGGGTACCCGATAGGCATACCCATGTCACTCCTATATCAATATAAAAGGCAAAGTTTTTGCCTCGTTTAAAAAAAAAAAGATACTCTCTCCTGAATGGCGTGCAATACGACTGCTGGCATAGAGTACTTTCCCAACGACGACTTATTCCCCGGCATCGACAGCCTCTTCATAGACGACATGGGCGACAACGTCAACGCCAACGCCAACGATTCTACTACTGTCGCTCAATATGTGTTCTTGATCTTCCTGTTTTCGATCTATTTGTCTACTGTATTTGTAGATCACATGATTAGTTTAAGTCATGATTTCTTTACTGTTTTTGCGGACTAAATCAATTTCTAAATTGCTTATATCTTCGACAACTCGATCATCGGACAGCGCGTGTCAGTTACCGTCGACGAAGGGCGACCATCACCGACCATTTCCAGTCCGATGACTTGCACGGGTGACAAGCTTGTCACAGTGACAAGCTAGCTCACGGTCGTTACTGGACGTGGCTGTCGAGTGTCGACGTACGCTCCTGCTGCCGTCCTGCACGGTCTAGGGGGCACTGGCCGGCGGCCGCTCATGGACAAATTCATGTCAGGCGGAAGCATCTCCCGTGCGGGATCTCTGTTCACGCGGCAGCCTTCATCGAGCGGCTGCTTAGGCTTACAATTCGTTATCTTCTGGCGCCGGACACGGTGCTCATGGTTAGACGCCCGATCGAGTCGGCACCGCGGCGCTGGCGCGGCCGCTTCGTGACAGGGTTTATGACGACGAAGGTGGCGACGTCGCGGCCGTGCGAGACCGTGAGCCGGCCGCACTGCACGTCGTGCAAGTTGGAGGCGTAGGTGGATGACGAGGTCGTCGACCACGATGACGCGGAACTGGTCGACACTTGCTGCCTCAGCCACGCGGTCCAGCGCCATGCTGCGGCGGCATGATACACGACACGAGTCACAATCCAGCCCTCCATGTCGCCGGCTGTTGCGCAGCCAGCTCATGCCGCACGGCGCCGGCGCCGAAGACCCACGACGAGAGCTCCTCGGCCACCCTCCTCTTCTTCCCGGCGTCCACGTCAGCGCCGTCGAAGAGCAACTGCCCACGAGTTGGCCTTCGCCGCCTGCGTGGCCGAGCCTGGACTTCCACCATCATACTGAAGAGTGACCACCTCGGCTCAGGTTGCAGCCTGACAGCCTCCGTGAGCCGTTTCGCGAGCATCGTTCGACCGTGTTGCATGCCGATGCCGACGCCGGCGCTGCCAGCGCAAGGTTGGTGTCCACGGTAAGACAAGGGTGCGCCATTGGCCTTACCGTGAAGACGCGAAGAGCTACCTGTGCGCTGCCGAGAATGCTAGCGCCGTTCGAATTGGAAGAGGTAGGTGCATCTGCGCGCACCGGTCGAGCCAGCGACCTCGAAGCTCGTCGGCCTGAGCAAAAAAGAACGATCGGTTCCACAGTCATGGCGTTGCTAACGTCATCGATAAGTGCTCTGCTCCAGCTTCGTGGCGGCGTCGTTTGGCGCCTACGTGCAGCGATGCTGAACCGGGACATGGACATATCGGTTGTGTCTGCCTGAAGACGGCAACTCCACGCCGCTCGCGCTCGTACCCTTTGCACATGTTCAGCCGGCACGGCGGCGCGAGCAATGAGTTGCACATCTACATCGTTCGGATGAAGCTCCCTGATGCTACTGTGGCGGATCTTTCATGTGCGAAATGAGGTCACGCAGTGTAAACCTCCACCTCCTACCGAGGCTTCACGGCGCTTCCTTTGCGGCTAAGTTCAGTTTCTCTGCAATATCAAGCTACACACGATGATGGATTGTGTGAAGGGGAAGATGGTGGTCGACGATGCACCAACAAGCTTGATATGAAGCTGCCACGCTGTTTGAGTCCAGCTGATGCCGCCATACGTGTGCCTCTCCTCCAGAGGCTGACCTGTCCGCATGCATGATGCATGGAAGGAGTGGGCCTCTCTGGTCAGTTCACACATATGTCATGCATCTTTGAGATGGATCATCTTTGACAAAACCCCTTGTCTTCTTGTAGAAAGGTTGAAAATGGTATACTTTTGTAATTCTCTTGGAGATATTTTTTCTCTTAGCCATATGCCAAATATCAAAATATCTTGTTAATACAAAATAAAAAGTTATACATGTGTCATGTTTTAAGATATTTCTTAGATAATCAAACGATAAATAGTACATCTTGCACTCTGCATCATGTAACTTCACATGGTAATTTTAGTTATATATGTATTGAAAGGTAAATGCTAAACCAAGAAAACAGACACTATATGTTTTATCATCACACTTTCTCCCATAGTTCCATTAAAATCGAGTGAACATTAACGGAGTGGCACTCTATAGATCACAGATAACAGACCAAAAATGTCTACCTTCTTCTAATGAGCAATCAATTTTAAAGTACATTTTTGTGGTTCAACATTCATGTCACGATTTATAAGTAATGTAAAAAATGTTCAATATAATAAATTTGAAATATATACATAGTTATTAAAATTATTTCCGTACTATAGTTAAACAAATCTAATAAACACATATGAAATTAGTTATTTCAGATTATACTTCATGTATGTTTATTAATATTGTACAAAATTAGGCAACTGTAACCTAATACTCGTCGGTGTTTATCAGTGTATAAAGAGTAGGACTCTCGTTTAAAGAGATTCGCGGCTTTGAGTCCCCACGAAAGCATCCCAACCTGCGAACCAACAGCTGTCCCCACGCCTGGGCAAGACCCAAGCCAACAGAGGCGCCGTGGACCGATGTAGATCAATATTGGGATGCCCGCAAAAGTATCGCGAACGGCGAACGCCTTCTGATTCGCTACCTGAAATAGCTGTTGCTGTCCCTAAAGGAGAGGTGCAGAGCCATGCATCCCATCGACGCTGCACGCGGTGGGAGGGCGTGGGGAGCCAATCAGCGAGCAAGAGGACACGTCGAAGGCCCATCAACGGTCTGAATCTCCCTGCAGCATGCAGAGCCCACATGTCTGTCCGGCTATCCCAATGAAGGAGAAAGCTATTGCATGTCATTGTCATTTGCTAAGGGACGTGGGATGCTTTGGCTGCCAGCGCCCAACGGGTACGTCGCGGTGTGTGTGAAAGATGGAAGACTACGCTGTAGGAATTTGAATTTTTGATGTCTTCCAAAACATTATACTTTATATTAAGTTAGCATTGTGGAACTTTGTGCAATGTGGAATGTTCATAATTCTGGCATACTTGAGGAGATTTACTCAGAAGATTATTTGTAGACAATTGCACCCGACAAGTTTTTTTTTGCTGGATTACTTTGCCTGGGCACAGTTTGTAGTTAGAAATATCATGGACTGTCTACTCTGTATAGATCAATAAAATCCATATGGTTAAAAAAGAGATGAACTTGTTTAAACTGTTGCACATAGGCTCGTCGCGGCTGACCAGTATGGGATGGACGGGCTGAAGCTCGTGTGCGCCATTAAGCTGCGGGAGACCGTGACGGTAGATACGGTTGCACGCGTTCTGGCGTGCACCAAGACGTACAACTGTCCGGAGTTGACGGACAGCTGCATGGACTTCTGCCTGGAGGAGAAAAATTTCAAGGAAGCTGTTTTGACGGAGGGCTTTGGGCAGCTGGTGGTGGAATTTCCGTCCATTATAGAAGACAGCAAGCTGGGACATGACGACATAGCTGAATTACTTTTGCAGTACTGTGCTCAAGACCCAAGTTCAGTTTGCCAAAGAGAAATAACTCAGCGAGGGATGTTGTTAGCTGGAACATTCTTTTTTGGAACAAATGTTAGCTGGAACATGATGGCGTCTGACTATGCATCGACGGGGAAGTGGTCAGGTTGTTGTCTGAGGAAGTGCCACGAGCTAGGGCTGGCAATTTCATAGATGAGTAGGATTTGCATTTTATTAGTCTACTAAAGCTAGGTCACTGGTGAATATAGTGAGTTAACTATGATTCCAAAAATCATTCATAGCTAGAACCAGAATATGATGTATACTTAGTTGAGCAAGATGGTTTCTTCCTTTCTTAAATCATGCTGCACACTGCGACTTGTCTGATCGCATGACAGATATTGATTAATCTGGTAACGAGGAAGTGAAATGCAGCGAAGCTTTTGGTGGCTAATAGTAGGTTCTTCTCAGATCATTATTCTGTAAGGCCAAAGGTTTCCAGCTAACATCTTGGTTTCTAATATTTCTTTATCATGATGCTATTTAAAAAATGTAGTTTACAAGCTGCTACTAAAACATCTTAATAAGGAAACTATAAAAAGAGTAGACAAAATAGAAAAATAATAAATAATAAATAATAAGACGAAATGGTGAACTGAGACCAGAGTTACACGGGTCGATAAACTTTGGGGCAAAATTTGGGTCACACAGATATTTTTTAACATAAGATGGTTTTTTTTTCCGTTGCAACGCACGGGCATGTTTCATAGTAGATCAATAAAATCCATATGGTTAAAAAAGAGATGAACCTGTTTAAACTGTTGCACATAGGCTCACGTATGTGCCAAGTACGGAAAACAAATTTGACTCGGAAACTAGTTGGTTATGATCGTGGTTGGTTAATCTAACTAGAAGTCTTAATTAAATTCAGTTTTGGATACAACCCTGAACTTTCAGGAAACACCTGAGTGTGTATAATTGTCCTTAATTACGTCCTAGCCCCGGAACGTATCGTGAGCTGCACCACTCACGGAGTCACGGGTTGAGCGGACGAATCAGGAGGTAGCTAGACAACATCCTTTAATCGATCTTCGATTCCCCAGCGGAATACAACAGACGGGAGAGTTGGCATGGCAGCTCGTTCACCATGATCAGATGGACACGTCCGAGTTCGAGGAACGTGCATGGCACGCCCGCCGTCGACGACGACGACGATTCCGTTTGCTGCCAAGAACGGTTCGTGTGCATGCCAAGAGCCGGCTGGCAGCGGCGACGGTGCAAACGTACGTCAAAGGGGAAGAAGGATGCCGATTGACTCTTCTGAACGTGTTCCCGTGACACCAGACGCAAAACTCGCTGATGCTTATTGAATACGGTCATCTGCTTAGGGTGGTTGATCTCCAGTGATGGAGCGGTGTCTTTCCCCAGTGCCTCTGTAACTTGTTTCCTCTTCTGAATGTTGTTAAGGTGGCCGTGGCACTAGGTGGCTGGGTTTAAAAGTACTCTGCTTTAGCTAGCCTTTTTCCTCCTTGTTTTCCTTGTAATAATCCTGAAGTTTGCGCTCGGCTGCTCCCGGGAGCAGAAACCTAAACGTTGTAACCCTGGTTTCATGTCAATGGAACCTGGGCGAGGCCCTCTTTCTCTAAAAGCAAATACAACTGCACAAATAAAGTACAATTGCACCCAAAATAAGTTATTAAAAAAGATAACAAGAATGCAGAAGTTCCATTGCACACAAAAAATGCAAGCAGAACAAACACATAACTAACAAAATGAACAAAAGAAAGATACAAACACAATGACAAGACTTTACAAAAGTGGTTGAAGGTTCATAAAAATGAATTAAATTTTACTAGCCACTAGAACTGTACAAAAAGGACCGCACTTAACACACAGTGACTAAAATGACACTAAAAAAGACCGACACTTAAAAAAAATTAGGCGCCGAGCTTTAGTTGTTCTGTTAATTTAAAGAGTGAATTACATTTACCCCTTGTTTGCAAAGTTTGTAACATTGATTATCCACTTATATATGCCTGCCTCCTTCAAGTTGTTAAATTGTGTTTAGTCTTACATGATTTGACAACTCCTCCCCCCCCCACCCCAGTTATGACCTCTTTGTTTAATACACTTCAAAATTAGTGTAGTTTCGTAAATACTGAAGTAGATAAAGCTACAGTTTTTACTGAAGTCAAACACCTCAAGTTATTTTACACCATAATATTTTCAGAAACCACAGTTTTGTTGGAACAATGTAAAAATAATACTTTGCTCTCAAACGCACACATAAATATTTCTGATGCCAAAATGATCTGAACTTTGTTTGACATATCAATTTCCATGCTCCACGTGTACACGTAATATTTCCCTGACAAAGGATAAGTTTTGTGGCTTCGTGTGAAAATGTATAATCAATTTTGGCTCTACACAAACTGTTTTGATAGTCATAATCGTGAAAATTTGCAGGTACGGACTTGTTGACAGTGTCGGAGTTATGCCATCTGTGCTTCGATTTGATCTCGCCGTGGCCATATCGATATCTGATTCCACGGATATCTCAATGAAGTGAAACTACATATGTGAATCGGCTTACTATTCCATACACCAGTCCTTTCTTATCCCTTGGAAGCTTCGACGACGGGCGACGTCACGTGTCCATTCTCCTGTGGATGTACTCCCTCCGTTCCAAATTACTTGACTTGGATTTGTGTAAATACGGATGTATCTATACTTGTTTAGTGTCTAGATACATCCGTATTTGGACAAACACAAGTCAAGTAATTTGGAACGGAGGGAGTATGAGTCTAGAAGTAGTCTCCTCATACAGCCGTCATCGATACGACGTCGAAGGGGCAGTTGTCATTGATACACGATTATGAATTGTGTGTGAAGGGGAAGATGATGGTCGACGATGCACAACATGGCCTGAAGCTGCCACGCTGTTGGGCGAAATCACCAGATGGGTTTGTGAAAGCTGAATGTCGATGGCTCCTTCCTGGAAGCAATGGTGCTGCGCACGGCACCAGGAGAGATCATTTTTACTGCCTGCAGAACCCTGAAGACGTGCGCCTCTCCTCTCGAGGCTGAGCTGTCCGCATGCATGATGCATGGAAGGACTGGCCCTCTCTCGTCAGTTCACATATATGCCATGCACCTTTGAGATGGATTGTTTCGATTCGAAGCTGTGTCCTTGATCAAAGGGTCAGATAACCAGAGAGGGCGAGAGTATTCTTGGTGCAGGAAATAAAGTGTGGATGAAAGTTTCAAAGTGGAGTTGATTAGGCGAGAGCAAAATAACGTAAAGGCATATGTTGGCAAACTTTGGTAGATCACAAGATAGGATCGTCGTTTTGGGCCGGCCCCGGACCTGGAACATCATTGTCGCCTGCGAGGAGTGTACTGCTCCTTAATTAAAAACCAAATTCTATTCACAAAAATGAAAAATGATGTTGACCTTTAGAACGTGAATGTACGAAATTAGGCGGCTGCAGCCGATGCCCGATGGCTTTTATCTATGTATAAAGAGCAGCAGGATAACGGACTCGAATTCATACCCTAGTGGGCCGGGGGTCTCAACAATCATCACAGAAGTTTAAATTGACATCACAACTTTGTACTTTTGGCTCTTCCACTGCTTGTGGTTGCGTAGATCCTGCTGGACATCGCGGATGATGATGGTGCTGCTTCCCGATGCCTAAGAAGAGTGTTCCATGTGGCAAGCCAGGGTCTGAGTAAATCCCCAGGTGAACGTTACATTTGGTGGAGATGTCTCCATAACCGTAGCAATTATATCGCTCTTGTGATGGACGATATTATTTAACACTGGATATTGCTCACAGAGAAAACAAAGGTCAATATGACTTCACATTGGGCATTCGGAATAAATGCTCTTAATGTGTCAAAATTTTATTTATGTAGTATCATAGTGTTTTCTTAATTATAACATAATATGTTTACTTCTTTTTTTTTGTCATATGTATGGTAGGATGACAAGTCGCATATCAGCGGAGGTACGTTGACATCCCTTGTCTTCTTGTAGATAGGTTGAAAAGGGTATACTTTTGTAATTCTCGTGGAGATATTTTCTGTCTTAGCCATATGTCAAATATTAAAATATCTTGTTCAGATAAAATAACGAGTTATACATGTGTCGTGTTTTAAGATATTTCTTAGATCATCAAACGATAAATAGTACATCTTGCACGCCGCATCATGTAACTTCACATGGTAATTTTAGTTATATGTGTATTGAAAGGTAAATGCTAAACCAAGAAAACAAACACTATATTGTTCATCATCACACTTTTTGCCATGGTTCCATTCAAATCCAGTGAACATAACGGAAATGCCACTCTATAGATCACATATAACAGACCAAAAAATGTCTACCTTTCTTCGAATAAGTAATCACTTTTGAAGTACAATTTTGTGTTTAAACATTCATATCACGATTTATAAGTAATGTAAAAATGTTTAATATAATGAGAGATGGATAATAATTTTGTACGCGTGCCTGGACATTGACGATATAGATCAGAAGCAGAGGAGAGTACCTTGTTGGAGGCAAGGATTAAGCGGATTGATATTGCACGCAATGAGGCAACTGTAGCCCGATTGCACACTAGGGTGTGTGTGGTGTTGAGTGCGTGTGTGTAGTGTGTGTTGGTGTGTTAAGTTCAGATACTACAGCTGTACCAATCCAGAGGCATCTCAAAAAAAAAAAAAAACTGTAGCCCGATTGCCCTTTTATCTGTGTATAAAAAGAGCAGGAGAGGAGGATAAGTAAAATACTGGATAACTGACTCGAATTCATATCGTAGCAGGAGTCTCGTTTAAAGAGATTCCGCGGGGTTTCTGGATGCCTTCTCTTTTGACTGGAATTTGGAACGGCCGCTTTTTTGTAGTTCGAAGGCGATCCTTTTTTTCTTTTGGGATTTGAAAATCATGGCTGCTGTGACGCAACCGGCTCATGCAGCTAGCTGTTCACTTTCACAACGTCTCCATGCATGGTACACCATTTGATTTTAAGCAACAGCTTGCTCCTCTCCTCCATAGACGGTTGCTAGCATGGACCACGTCGGCGACGAAGAGACGCCAGAGTTCACCACCGCGCTGCGCTTGTAACCGGCTGCTTTATTTGTTAATGCATGATTGATTACTAGCACTGCTCCACTTGCTAATGTACGATCGGGGAGACTGGAACCCTAGTATGATGCGGCGGCGACACAGCCGGCGTCATGGCCGTCCCAGGCACGCTACCTGCGAGCCAGCAGTTGACCCCACGGCTGGGCAAGGCCGAAGCCACTGAAGCGAGCAGAGGCGACGGGTACCGATGGGATCAAGATCGGGATGCTAGCGCGAATGCCTCCTGATTTCTTACCAAGAATAGCTGCGGTCGCCAAAGCTCCCTGCAACAGCAGAGCCCACCTGTGTCCGGCTGTCCCCCTGCAGCGGCAAAGGAGATAGCTGCTGCATTCCAAGGGACGTGGGAAGCCTTGGCCGCCAGCGCACCAGATCAACACGTCTGAGTTCGTGGGACGTCGCACGCCCGCCGTCGACGGCGTTCCCGTCTGCTGCCAAGAACGGTATGTGCATGCCAAGAGCCGGCCGGCAGCGGCGACGGCGCGATGGTGTAAGCGTGGATGCGGAGAAGCTAGGACGCTGATCGACGCAGGCCGCCTCTGCTGAACGCCATCGGCCTGCGTGATCCGCATGCACCGTAGCCGTCGTGCCTGTCGTCGACGCCACGGCCACTCCCTGACCCTCACCGCGCGTGAACAACTCTGGCCGGAGGCGTACGTCCATCTGGCTGCACCAGATCGACTCCAACACGCCACCAACACGCAGCCCGCCACTGCCCACTGGTCACGGACAAAGATGGCGTCGCCGTAGGTGTATGCAAGCATGCAGCCTGAGCCTGGCACCATGCAGCACGCTGGCCACCGAGCTGAACATGACCCGCGCCGTCAGGCTGCTGGCTGCTATAGAACTGCTGCACTAGCCATCTCGACCAAAAGTCCAAACTGATGGAAAGGGGCTAGGCAATATATTTATATTCAACACTCCCTCACGTCTAGGCTATTTAGTCCACCATAGAAAAACATGTAGCCCTTCTTAAAGGCGAAAAAAAAGTTACTTACCCTATAGCAATCTGGCTTGTCAACTAAAGTATGCATGTAAGTCGTAATCGGGTCCCATGCGTGACCTTTGGAGTCGTATATCTTAACATGCTTGAAGTATGCCGATCTCTTTACGTCCGCGTTGCCTTCAGGAAAGTGACCGCTACCCATCGGAGGACCCGATGTGGTATTGAGGTAATTCACGAACCCAGTTAGTGCTTGTATGCGTGATGTTGTGTGGCAAAGATTCTTTGGAAAAATGCCCCAAGAATGATGGGGTGTCTAAATCATGCCGGTACACCACCCAGTCTCTAGAGTTCGGATCCTATATATATATATGGAATCATAAGGGGTTATGCACATAAATGGTAATTCAACTAAAAAGAAAGATGGTTAGCAACAGTTTTTTCATGAGAAATCTTAACTTCCCTAGCTTTATAGTAGAACATGCCACAGGGGAATATTTATCGTCCACCTAACTAAGAAAATTAACCATAACCAAATTTCATTTTTCATCTTCCCCTCATGCTTAATATTTTAAATATAATTAGATAACTAGTTTATAATTTTATTTTCATTGAGTATTTGGAAAATATGTCTGGTATTATGCACCATAATCAAGAACAGTGATCCAAATCGCTAACATTTGTTATCTCAAAAATTGTACTGAGATTTTCCATGGTTGCGAATTTTCTCAAGGGAGTTTTCTTATGTACATACATCTGCTGGGATGGTGAGTAGGTTTATGAAACCATTTTATAATATAATCTTTTTTTGTACTTAATGTTAAGGCACTTCCAAAAAATGTAGTAAAGAATGCAGTAGAACATGCTCCCCTTAGTGTTTCCCCCATAAGTTAGAAGCATGCATGTTTATTAGCCATGTATATATGATAAAATGCAATCTCCTTAGAGATCTGTTAGTATCCACAAGAACAAAAGGGGCACCTCATTTAAGCTAAGCCTGACATAGTGGTCAGCTTCGCCATAAATTGAGGTGGGACCAACTGCTTGGCCAGGCACAAGTGATGCTCCTTTTGCCGGAACAAATGTTGCGCAATCCAAGTTGTAGCATCCAGCAGATTTTGTGTCTTTCTGAACAATGATACAACGAAAATTTTGTTACGTTGTTGTACAAAGAAACCTCAATGTTATATATTTTTTTAAATAGTGTGGCTTACACTTACCGTCGAATATGTAAAGAAGCGTATATCTCTATTGTGGTACAACGAGGGGGAAACCTGCAAGTCGAACATAATGTAACGTACCGGTTTCTTACACAGGTATTTTAGATTATTAGAATAGGTGAGATCGAGGATTCACATGAAATCCAACTTCAATTAAACTATAGTGTCCTCCAGCTTTACAATAGATCTGTATAGCTGCTCCAGAGTCTTGTGAGGGTTGTTGATTTGGTATACCCCATATACTCATTTCAGCTCGAAGACCATGGTAATTTCCTGGCTCTGTGTGCCACATTGCATACTGGTGATACAAATCAGATACAATCAGCGACCCAGTCCGAAGATAATATATATTCCTATGATCTTGTAGGTATATGTATTTGTATCTAGTTTTCGTCAGATTTTCTCCTAACTAACTAGGTATAGCTATTCGTCTTGATTAAATACATACCTATGCCTCTCAAGACAAAACTATTTCAATAAAAAGAAGTAGCACTGAGAGTGGGCCTTATGTGCTTCTAAGTGATGGCACAGTTTATCTTGATCAATTATTCCCTCCATCTCCCAAAAAGTCGTTTCAGACATAGATAAAGTCAATTTTTTTTTATTATGCATATATTTCAACATTTTTGGATTACCTACTTGATAATAATTTGCATAAACTTGTTACTAACGTTATTTCACAATACGTTATGTTGCTGAGCATTATAAGTATCATGTTAGAAGGACTCTTTTTTTAATCAAAGTTTTGTTCTATAGACCTTGCTTGCAAAACGACAACCTTTAGGGAACCAGAGGAAGTACCAGTTACGAAAGTCATTAATGCATGTAAATTTACACTATTATTTACCAAGGAGTTATACACATGGTTTGTATTTCTCGAAAATCCAGGGCACGCGTGTGTGAGAGGGAGGGAGGGAGGGGGAGAGAGAGTACATGCGAAATAGTGTTCCCTTCACCGTCTTGAAATCCACCTCCTCGGGCGTGCTGGAATGGTTTAGGTACCAAGAGAGTAGCATTCTGCAAAACACAAAGTTAATTTCAGCCAATTAGAATTAGTGTCTTCCTACGTTCATGAAACTGTTTTAAATAATCATGTTTAACTGATGGCCTGTTACTATCTATTTCGGTGCCATCTTCTAGAGTCACGTCATCGTTATCTCAACGTAACAAAAAATAAATAGGAGAGACTAATTTGAAATGACAATCATTATGAAGTGCTCTAGCAAATAGAAAAACAGAATTGTGAAATAAGTTAAAGGAGTTTCATGCGTCGAGCCATACCTCCTCGATCAACTGTGAATTACTACCACCATCTATTGTATCAACCAAACTATGGTAGCAAGGTGCGAATAAAAACCACAATAAGATTGATATGGCAGCAAAACCATGACTCATTGGTACAACGAATTGTGTTGCTTCAAAAGAACTTAGAATGTATGGCTCCCTAGCTATTGGCCTATATGCTATCTGGAGAAGAGAATATATAGAGTAGAGACACCTTCTAATATGGATTATTTTAAATTCATATTATTAATGGTTAAATCAGCATTTAAGTAAACCCAGTGAATGGATAATTTATGACATATCTTATTTTGGATATCGATCAAGATTTGTATCATAAATGTTCATTAATAGGTACTGATCTGTGTTGTCCTCATTTTAAATGATTCTGAATCCGTCCAAGATTTCGGTCTCCCTATTTTCATTTAATAAGCCATTATTTTACATTTTAAATGTATAGCAAACTAGAAGAATTATAAAACACTATTTTAATAAGATTTTCTCTCCATGTTTCATTTTTAATAAGCCATTATTTTACATTTTAAATGTACAGTCATTCAAGATCAATTGAAGTGCTAGCCGCCATCATTGTCAAGTTCATCCATAAACCATACTGATATGCGTCATTTCGCCTTATTTCGACGACCTCGATTTTATCATATGATCTCATGAGTTCCACATGTTGTAGATTTTGATGATAATGTCGCCGACGTAGAGTCGACCTGATCATGCGAGGACCCCATGCATGGTGGCTCCAACTATTGAAGGATAAAATCGTCGAGAGATCCTACAACGTCACAAGCGTACCCATAAGAGCACATAATTTGTTTGGTCATGTGAGCACTCAGGTCACTAGATGCTACGACCTCAAGACCCGTAAGAGCACATAATTTTTTTGTTCACTAGATATCATGTCACAAGATGCTACACATGGCTCGATTAATGCAGGGTAACAACCTACTCCTGCCTTGGTTTCTATTATATGTGGAGAGTACAATGGATATTACAGTTTGGGAAATTCAAGAGATCGTATGTTAAACTCGATGAGATTTTGAGGTCGAAATAGGACAAAGTATCCTAGACTCCTTAATACTACTCCCTCTGTTTTTTAATATAAGATGTTGTATATGTTGTCTAGATACATGCTAAAGTGAGTGAACATACACACTTAAACATGTCTACATACATTTGTGCACACATGTATGTGGACAAATGTTAAAACATCTTATATTAAAAAACGGAGGGAGTAGATGACTTCCATTTGTCTAAAAGTGGATGTATCTAGACATGTTACGTGTATAGATACATCCACTTTTGAAAAAATGGAAGTCATCTTATTTTGGAACGGAGAGAATAATTGTTAGAAGTCCACCGGTTTGAACAGTACTACTGTCCCGTCGACGGCTCGGATGAGGGCGTGCACATTGGACTGTGCCGACCTCGTAGCGGCGCAGCCGGGCTGCACCTATACTCCAGTCCTGGACTCCTGGTCGTGCTCCACCGTCAGGTCGCTGGTTGAGTTCCATGATCCCTCACCGTCACTATCTTCGCCGTCGTCGATGTGATCGTCCGTCAGACATGGACAAATTCAGGTCAAGTGGAAGCTCCTCCCGTGCGGAATCTCTGTTCACTCGCGGTCCAGACTCCACCGAGCGCGGCTGCTCAGGCCTACCCAGTGGCGGATCCGGGGGCACTCGGCCACCCCAACGAGATGGAGCAGGGTCCAGTACCATTACTGTGCAGACTTGCATTAGCTTAATAGCCGGGCAATTAGTACAAGACGTAATTAATTTGCCCAGCCCAATGACCAGAGCAAACGTGCCCAGCCCAACGCAATTAGCCAAGGGCCTAAGGCCACAATGGCACGTACCGACGTAAGTACGGAGTACTAGCCTAGGCCTAGAAATCTATGGACTGATGCATATGCACGATCGCCTATGGGACTTCTATACTGCACATCTGCACGTACGATCTCATCTCTACTAAATCTTCTCCGCCTTTACCGCTGCCAAGCCGATTGAGCATCGCCGCCGCCGCCAAGAAACGCCACATGGAGAGCGAAGCTGCGACAATTCCCGCGTGACGACGACTACAACCGGCCGCCGTCCCGCGCGCCATGCCCCCGTGCCCAATTCGTAGCTGATCGCCCAAGGTATTGTTGTATATGTGTGCAGTTGCTATGCTGGGTGCTAGCTTGATCTAATCCAATAGTTGCTTGACCAATGGACAATATATTTTGCTTATTTTTAAATGCTTTGATCGATGTCATCAGTATTTGTTTTGGTTTCTCTGAATTTAAATGTTATATGTTGAGCTATTAATTCAAAAGAAAGTTGTTTTACTAAACAAATAATGTATATCTATAAGCTTTGTCATCCTTCAAGAATGAGGAAAAGACATCAGTGATACATAATCAATTTGTTCATGAGTTTGATAGTTTTAGATCTACTAGTAGCTAATAGAGATGTCCATTTTTTTTGTATTGATATACACAATATGTCTTCTAGGCATAGCCGGTCCCAAGCCCGGATAAAGGGGGAGGGTTGTGATAGGCTTGGCGAGCCAACGTAAAAACTAGCCAGTCCCATGGATATGAAACCCACGAGAGTAGTACTAGGGTGGGTGACCTTCTGGAAAGTCCTCATGAAAGGTTTCATATCTAAGGGTTGTGATAGGCTTGGCGAGCCAACGTAAAAACTAGCCAGTCCCATGGATATGAAACCCATTTGGGCGAGAGTAGTACCAGGATGGGTGACCTCCTGAGAAGTCCTCGTGACAGGGTTTCATATCTAGCCTACCCCAACTTGTTTGGGACAAAAGGCTTTGTTAAGGTTAAGGTAAGGATACACAATGTGTCCAATAAAAAGTAGATATGTCTTATCTTAAATTATCATTGTCTTCTTGGCCCCCCTATGGTCAAATCCTGGATCCGCCCCTGGTTACACCCCGATCGGCGCGGCCGCTTCGTGATACTCTGAGGTGCGTCGCCGCTCCTCACAACAACAACCAACTCGACATGTCGACGAAGATGGCGACGTCGCGGCTGTGCGAGATCATGAGCCATCCAGACCGTCGCGCACATTGCCACGTTGGACGTAGAATGGGTCGACACGTGCGGTGTCAGCCACGCGGTCCACCGCCATCCTGCTGCGGCATGCCGGCATGATAGACATACACGAGTCACAAGGGAGGGACTCCCAGCCGTCGATGTCGTCAGCTGTGTGCAGCCATGAGGCCCATGACGCACGGCGCCGTCGCCGAAGCCTCGCTACCGAGAGCGCCTCGGCCCTCGGCCACCCTACTCTCCTTCCCGGCCATGTCGGCGCCGTCGAGGAGCAGCCTCGAATCGGCTTTCGCTGACAGGCAACGCCGCTTGCGTGGCCGAGCCTGGAGCCCTGTGAACTTCAGTATCGTGCTGGCCAGTGGTCACCGGCCTGATCATTAAGGTTGCAGCCTGACACAGCCTCCGTGAGCCGTTTCGCGGGCATCCAATTCTGGCGTCCGTGTTGCATGCCGATGGCCTCCATGAGCCGTTTCGCGAGCATGTTTCGTCGTGCAACAAGGCTGCGCCGTTGGCCCGATGGCCTTACGCCCTTAATTACCGGAAGACGCGAAGAGCCACCTGCATGCTGCGGAGAACGCTAGCGCCGCTCCAGGTAGGTGCATCTGCGTCAAGGCTTCCAGCGACGTCGAAGCTCGTCAGCCTGATCAAAAAGAGACGATCGGTTCCACACGCATGTCAAGGCGTTGTTCACGTCATCGTTACGTGCTCGTGCGCCTACTACATGCAGCGATGCTGAACCGGGACATGAACATGGTCTTCTCCGTGGATTTCTGGTGTACAAAAATGGTTTTGGAATTTCACTGCTAGAGAACATCTTTTTAGGGGCAATTTGTTTGAGGAAGTGCCCCTAAAAATAATTTTTAGTGGCATGTTTCACTAAGTGCCTCTGAAAATGCCATTTTTAGGGGCATGTTTCACTAAGTGCCTCTGAAAATGTCATTTTTAGGGGCACTTTTCGCTGTATGCCTCTAAAAATGTCATTTTTAGAGGCATTTTTGCTAAGTGCCTCTAAAAATACTATTTTTGGTGACACCACACACTACTCCCGGTCTAGAAAAAACTGTACAATGTCAGTTTACATTTTAGCCTTTCTAAACTAAAAAAACAAACCATTTCGCCCAGCTCGCATCTCGTCCATCTCGCCCAGCTCACTCGGCTATCCTCTCCCTAGATCTCCAGCTCACCAGGCACCCAGCTCGCAGCTCTCCTCTCCCCTCATCTGCATCTCGCCCAGGTCATCTGCACGTCAGTCTTGGCCAGAGGAGGAGCCTCTTCTCCGAGACCTTCGCACCAGCCCTCCTCTTTCCTAGACTGCCTTAACGCCTCCGGCTAGCGACTCCTCCGAACAGCTCCTTTTCCTCCTCTGCCTGAACAAAATAAATTCATCATCTAGCGCATCATCTACTGCATGAAGATGATTCAACTGGAGTAATTGGCTGTCAGATTCAACCTGAACACTACTCCATGATGTAGCTGTATCTCTAGGAGTAACAACAACTTAAAAGACATGACAAATAGTAACTAGTTACAGTAGCTCTAGTAGATGAGTAGTGCACAAAGTTAAGGAGCGGATACTAGGTGAAAATGGTTACAGACTTACAGTACTACCGGTCAGTTACCCTGGTCACAATCACAAAATAAATACATGTCAGGTACATAGCGCTCCTGGACAATGTTACATACGGAGATATCAAAATCTCCATGCTGATCAATACGATGACCCGGAGTGGACAATGTTGTAAGTAAGAGTGCAAAGAACAAATATAGAAGGGTGGAGTTTGTTTCAACAACAGAGTACAGACACAGGTTTTCTGACTGTAAGGATGAAAAAAGTGTTGTAAGCCTTGCAAGTTTATACGCAGTAAACAAACCTTAAGCTTTCCAGAGTTCAACTTCGAATGTGCAAATTTGCATATGGAACAGTGTGATGGGCACAACTGTGCTAATGTGCAGTTTTGGCTCATGATAAACTAGTGTGATAAAATACTTGGAGGATCTATATCAAGATGGCTCATGATAAATTTGCACATAGAACAGTATGCATCAGTTTATGAATAACAGCATGACATTGAATACTCCAAGTATTTTCTTTTATCAGCATGATAAATATCTGATCTGGAATATTTTCTTTTACTGAGTACTCCAAAGTTTAATCAGCTACAGAAACATATTCTACTCCAAAGCAAGGTTAGATGTGACAGAAAATCTTATCGTCTCTGATTGATAATGAGGTTAGCTAATTTAGAATCTGCACAGAAAATGCCAAAAGAACTTACCCTATCCCACCAAGGGGTACAAACAAAACTGGTACTCACATCACTACTCCTACTCTAATGAACAATTTGTTTGCAGAGTAAGCAACATCTTCTCATGGAGTACATCAATGTGCACAAATAACTGGTTTGCAAAGTAAACAACATCTACAGCAAGCAAATCAAAGTCTAGATGACTTCTAAATTTAGAAAAAAATATTTTTTCATCCAAGCCAGCAACATGTAGACTTTTTGGTGAAGACGTATCCATGATCGTAACGATTGTATAGTAGTGTGACGGAAAGAGAGCTCAATATAACTTCACATTGGGCATCTACAATATATGCTATTAATCCCTTACAGTGTAATTTTTATGTGCTACTATTCATGTTTTTTTTCGTATGTAAGGTAGGATGAAAAATCCCATATCAGGGGAGGTACGTTGACCAACCCCTTGTCAGTTTGTACATCGGGTAAAGGGTATACTTTTTTAATTCTAGATTTTTTTCACTTATCCATATATGTCAAATATCAAAATATCTTCTTAAGATAGAAAAACAAGTTATACAAGTGTCATGTTTTAAGATATTTTTTAGTTCATCATACGATAAATAGTTATATATGTATTCAAAGATAAATGCAAAATACTATATGTCAGCCCATCATTACATTTTTCTGCCATAGCTCCATACTAATCCAATGAACATTAACGGAATTGCACTCTATAGATCATACTAGCAGACCGAAAATTTCTACCTTCTTAAAATGAGCAATCAATTTTAAAGTACATTTTATGATTCAACATTCATATCACGATATATAAGTAATGTAAATGTTCGATACATTTTAGCATAAATTTGAAATACATACATAGTTATTAAAATTAGGTTATTAAAATTAGGGGAGAAACAACCAAGATAAAATAATATAGTAAATTATCACATTCTTGTAATATATTTTAATGTCAACATAATAAACAAACACACGAAATGACATTATTTTGATTATATTTGAAGAAAGAAAATGATTCGCTACCCGCGGTGGTGCTACAAAAAATGGACGAGCTTAGCCTTCGACTCAGCTTTCCTCTTCTCCGCCCGCACAAACTTGGCCATCGTGAGCAATTGTGTTCAGCCTTCTCTCGATTCGTCTGGAAGCTTCCTCCGCACCTCTTGCAGGTTGGTGGAGCCGACTCGATCATTTTACCAGACTGATTCCAATTTTATGGGTAAATCGGGACAAAACAGATTCGCACAATTGTAGAACGAACGATGATTTTCGTTAATTAATTCGAAAACGGATCGGTATGTAGACACACGCAGAGCGTACTTGAATAATTCTAAACAGATCCAATGAGACACACATATCATGGGGTGTTAAAAAAAGACCAAAGGATAGCCAACACAGATCGTGGAGTTCGAGTAGTACCTACACTGGGAAAGGAGAGAGCGCGAGTGGAGGCGGCAGTAGCAGAGTCGGTTGGCCGGTGGGGGCGATGATGGCGGCGGCGGCTCCTAGAGTTCGCGTCTGAGCTAGATCTGTAGGAGGATGGAGAGTCGGACCGTCTGTTCGCACGATGGAATGATTGTTTTTACGTTCCGGTTTTTCAGGGGTTTCACAGGAGAACCGTCCCTGTTTCTTCTAGTAACTTTTAATAAAATCGTGAAATCCAAACATCTCCCCAAATTTCAAAATGTTCACAAATATAAAAAATGTACATGGTTTTGAAAAGTTTTTTCGTGAATTTATAATGTGCTGGATTTAGAAAAGTTCATGAATTTGAAAAATTGTCTAGGTATTTACAAAATATGTTCATGTCGAAAGAAATATGTCGGCGAACCAATAAAAAATATGTCCAGAAAAAATGGAAATCCATCATAGAAACCAATAAAGAAATAAAGAATAAAAGATAATCCCTGTCGACTGTAGCGTCGTATCCAACTAAAGAATATTTCATATTTATTAGATCTTCGTTAGACTGAGTTGGGATGTCTCGCTGTCGACCGTACCGTCATTTCCTACTAAAACAATATTCAATATTTAGAGCATCTACACCGACACCCCAGGAAATTTGTCCGACACCTCCCAAATTCTGTTCGATTTGGGTGGTGTCAGACACTTATCCGTTCAAATCTAGGGTGCCCCCACACCGACATCCCCCCAACGGCACAGCCTGTCCATTTTCTCAATAAGAACGAATTTATCAATATGGATCGCAAAGACCGAAAAGAGTTGTAGCACGTTGATATCATTGTGAGATCCGACCATGCCGAAAAATGCGTGCCAAATCAACAGGTCATAATCTGCCACAGCCACGAGCACAACACTGCACGCCCCCAACACGTTCTCCCTTGTACATTCCCTCCCAAGCGAATGGTCAATTCTTCCATCTCCAGTGCATACAGTCGATGCTCCCAAGCATTTCAGGAAATCCTCTCGCTTCACCTTGTGCCATGAGCTGAGTCGTGTCTTCTGCATGTGGTTATCTTAGATATTTCGTTCTGAACACTGCATACACCGCCTTGTAAAACCCGCAGGTGGCTTCAATGGCTATGGATTCGGGCATATGGAGATAGTTATCCAAAAAATCTGTGTAACATCCATATGCAAGAAACCATATAGTAGCATTGCATTTTCTGAACGGATGAGAATCCAAGAAGATTAGTGCAGTCTTTCTTCAACTCAAAGTAATCATCGTCTTGAACACCATGCACAATGTTCACGAACACGTTCCTCTGCATCCTAAAGCATATCAATGTAAGTCATCTTCATTGTTTGCCAGTTTGAACATAAAATAGTCATTGTAAAGCAGCACATGACCAGTTATTTTGAATCGGTTCTTGTTGACCTTCTTCCCTTTCCTCGACCTTCCACGTTTGGGGGCGACCTCTACCACAGCCTTTGCAACCTGCAGTATGACGAGAACAAGCTGATTTTGTTCATCATCCTCATCATCATAAAGAGTCTCCTTTTCCATGATTTGGTGAAACATTATATCATCGTCGCTACCCATAGCTCATTGAACAACAGTCGATGAAAAATCAACCTACGCATGAAATGGACAACAAAGACAATGGCTTGGGCAAACAACCAAGCACCTTGCGGGTGGGCGAGAGGGAGTGGCGACAGCAAGTAGAGCTATGGCGGCGCTAAAAGTCGACTCACAGCGGCGACGAGCAGCAGGGACTCGGAGGGGCGGGGAGTGGTGGCGATGGGAAGGCGGTTGGGAAATGGCGAGGGCAAGGGGCAGCGACGGTGTCGCAAATCGTCAGTCAGGGAAATTGGAGAATGGGGTGGGGAACGGTTGCAAATGACTTCCAGCCAATAACGTTCTGTGTCAATGGCAGCTGGGCTCGGCCCGTCGGATGGCTTGTCCGGCAGCCGAGCGGCCCCCAAATATGGAGGCCACTACCATATTTGAGGGGTGACCGGGTGACCGTTTTTCTTGTCCGGTCCGTAATGGGTCTCTAGGCGTGCTTTAGGATTCCGGTGGAGATGCTCTTATAAGACACACATACGTCGAACAGCCCCCATCCGGTCATAGTTTGGTGCTCTTCTGAATCCATTGTTTAATGCGCTAATGTCATATGTTTCGTGTTTGTCTCTAACACCTTATCGTTTAGATCTAGCCATTTGCATTTGCTTGTAAAATGATTGCACACATGCATGATTAGCATTTTGCTAGGGACATGTCTCCTGGTGCTAGCACGCGTACACTCTCCGAATACAGTTTCCGAAAATATAATTTAAATAGGATAACTATATATCCTATTTAAATAGGATAACAGTTCCCCCAATCTTATTTGGGGTTGCCGTTGTCTGACCGCTAACTTCCTGCAGGTGCGCTTGATTTCTTGGCGGATAAAATCACAGGACGAATCCCCAGTTGGAAAGTACGTACTCTGGACCCTGGCAGTCGGTTAACTTTGACGTCTGCCGTTCTATCCGCACTCCCATCGTTTGCTATGTCCGTGCTACCGTTGCCGAAAGGCACCGTGGTGAAGATGGATCGCCCGCGTCGCGCTATGTTTTGGAAGGCCTTGGAGTCCTGTTCTGGGGGTGACTGTTTGGTATCGTGGGACACAGCGTGCCGTCTAAAGTCTGAAGGGGTCTGGGCTTGATCGACCTGGTGTACAGAACACGTGCCTCCTCCTCAAGATTGTCCATAAGCTGCTCACGGGCGCTAACAACCCGTGGACGGTGTGGGTGCGACGGTGGTACCTGGGGAATGATGTCCCCCCTCCCTCGACCCCAACTTGGCGGTGCTTCAACTCCCTCGTGCCTCTACTTCGCCAGTTAACCATTGTTAGTGTGGGGGACGGCGTGTCCACCTCCTAGCATGATAACTGGACCTCCCTTGGCTCGCTTGCTGCGGTTCTCCCCGCCGCGTACTCACACTGCCTTGCTCAAGATGTTGCAGTGGATGCCGTGCTAAGACAGGGGGTGGGCGCGTTGTGCATGCGGGCGCGCCTCTCCCCGTCCGCCGCTGCTGAGCTCGGTGTCGTCATGGACGCCATCGCGCGCTTTGTCCCCGGCACCACATCCGACAGTCGGACGCTGATTTGTTCCGCCACCGAGTGCTTCAAGACCCGGGATGCCTACCGCCTTCTCCGCTCGACGGGGGTACGGAACGCCGCTGAGCAACCTCAACTGGGAGAACTTCTGCCCAGTCAAGGTTAGGATCTTCATCTGGATTCTCCGTCACCGGCGAACAAGGACGCATGCCCGGCTGCATAGACTGGGTGTCCTGAGGTCTCCCGACTGCCTTTTCTGCCCTGGAATCGTGGAGGACGCACACCATCTGTTTGTTGCGTGTCCACGGATGCAGGATGTTTGGCGTGTGTGCGCTCCCGCTGCCGCCGCCCCGCCATCGACAGCATGATCTACGCCTTCTCTGCTGAGCACCCCACCTGGGCCCTCCCCCTCCGCATGACTGCGGCTGCCTTGCTGCTCTGGATCGGCTGAAAGATCAGGAACTGTCGTGTGTTCGATGGCCTTGATACGTCTGTCCCCGAGTTCTTCGATGCCGTCCGTGACCACCTTCGTCTCTGGGTTGTTAGGGCGCCCCGCCGTCTGGATTGTGGGCCGGTTTTGGCGTGGTGTGCGTCGCTTCCTCCTAAACTCTATGTAAAAATCTGCTCGTCCCTTGGGGATTAGTATGTAAATGCTTTTTTGAGTATTAACAATATATCTCATTAGACACTTTAGGACGATGCACCAACGAAGCTTTGCTAAAATTGATTTCATTTTAGTTGAGATTGGTAAAGTTTCTTTTCTTTCTATTTTTCACAACGGCCTGGTAAATATCAGGGCAACGTACGTGGTGGACTGGTGGTAAATCCAACGCCCATAAACAAATCAGCAATAAAAACAAAAATAACCGGGCTTGGCGAGACTCGTCTCTCCGCGCGTCAGCACCACACGGACGATTCGCGCGCGAGTGACACCGGCGACCGGCGCGTCGTCGTACGCGGCCGCAGCAAGAGAGTGCCGCTACGGTACGCACTGCAAGCCTGCAGCCGTGTGGGCGGGCGTCCTAGACACAAGGTATCCCGTGGTCTGCCGCCATGGCAGCCATGCCACCCCACCTCGGACCCGCGCGTGTCTGACTGTCTACCTGCTGTAGCCTGAGCTGTACGTACATGTACCGCGCCACACGAGTACCACGACATGACCGACGCGTCGGGCGACGCCGGATCGGGGGTGTCGCTGTCGGTGCGCTTAGTCGGCGGCGAGGTCGACGGCGGCGCGGCAGAAGGGGCAGCGGGAGGCAGCCTGGACCCAAGGCACGGCGCAGGACCAGTGGAAGCGGTGGGAGCAGGGGAGGTGCGCCAGCACGTCGCCCGCCCGGAATTCCTCCAGGCACACCGCGCACTCCGCCTGCTCCGTTGTCGGTGGCGACGCCTTCCGCCGGCCCCAGCTGAACCTCCGGCCGCCTCCTTTCTTCGTGAACACCTCGCGCTGCAGCGCGCTCGCTGCAGTCGTCACGTCCTTCGCCGGGTGGTTGTGTTGGTTGCCGGCGTCTCTGGGACTGCTCGACGGGACCGGGAGCCGGAGGCTTCCCGTGCTGTGACGCCTGCAGTTGCAGTGGAAAAGGATTAACAACTGCTTCTCTTGTAGATTATCGGGCTGGATTAGCAAAATCAACTGCAGCATAGCTGATTATCAGTGAGCCCCTGCATGATAGTACATGGAAGAGGTGCTCCTACTCTAGTTACACCCCTACCTAAAAAAAGTTACTCAAACTTCTGTTCTGAAAATACAAGGGATTCAAGATTAAGCTAGATTCATGCAGATAAAGGTATCCTTTTTGCACGGTACATCAAGAGAGGAAACTACTCATGATTGGAAGTCCATACAGGTTCCCCAATTTAGACATCGTTGAGCACACGATCTCAGACAAGATTCTCTCCAAGTCTGAATTCAGCATGAATCTTGACCAAGAAAAAGAAGTTTGAATTCAAGAAGGGTCGCATGACTCTGAAGAAGAAGAACCGTAAGTACCTCTTGACCACAGATTCCCTCTGGTTCCTGAGCTTCTGATCCAGCCTCTCCTTGGCCTCCCGGGCGTTGCTGTCCAGCTGCGCCGTCCACGTCTCCTCGCAAAGGCTGCTCCTCTGCTGCAAAACAATTTCAGACACGCACACGAAACGAGATTAATCAACAGGCAAGCACGATGGACGATCGATCGATCCATTCTTGTTACCTTAGAAAAACCTGCTGCGGCGTGGTCATGCCCGTTGCCGGCAGCATACATGCCCAACCACGTCCGCCGCGATGTCCCGGCGCACGGCGCCTCCGCCGGCCGGAGCCGCCGCCTCCTCGCAAACTCGACGCCCGGGAGCATCCCGGCCATGAGGCCCATCCACCACACACTCCGCCAAGTGACAACAACACAGCACCTGCCTGTCTACAAAACGTACCTATCTGCCAACAGCAATCTACCAACCTGTGCACTGGAGCTAGGCTACAAGATTCAGGAGCTAGGAGAGAGTTTATGCCCGGTGTATGTGGAAGGCCTCCATTTTGAGCAGGAAGATTAGGAGCTCGTCCATGTCCGGCCAATCATTAACCAGGCTCGTCGTCTGGACGGGGAGCAGGGGCTTTCTATCTAGAGGTAGGAGGAGGAGCTTATCATCGTGGTAATGGAGTGGGCGCCCTTCACCTATGCATTCGAATTGCCCCAACTACCTCCTGTCGATCCATACATAGGCAGAGCGGAGCGGGGGAATCGGGTGGACGCGAGTGTATTTATGTGATCCTCGCGCTTGCGCGGTCCCACGTGACTGGAATTTCACGCATAGTTTTAGGCCCGTGGCAATCTATACGGCACCTGTTTCGATGGTTGTCGTTTGCTTTGCCTAAGTTAAGCCTCAGACTCGAGGCTAATGACAGAATTACCACGAAATTACAGGAGAACAATTCATAATACTCCAACTCGAGTTGCAAATTTTGTGGTGGTGAACCAGACGAGTCATGTGAGAGAGAAAGACCATTTGTATTATTGCTTTTGTGCACCAGGCAAAATCGCTGTCACGAATTACTGCTGCATTGCGGTGAAACTTCGCCCTCGCAGAAGAAATATTTGATAAAATCAAACACGAAACAGACGCGCAAAAAGAGATAATCCCGATCCACATCCACGTTTCATCAACTCGACGTGACCAATTGGTGTAGCAAAGCAAGCAACCTGCAACCGCTCCCCACCACCAAAGTGCAATCGAAATCTCCTTAATGCGCACGAAAGCAACACGTACACCTTGACTAATACTACTGCTCAAAGCTTGTTTCGATGGTTTCTATATACTTTCCTAAGTTTAGTTTCTGTTGAACGAAAACTTTCCGAGACCTCCGACCCGGGGTTGAGAGATAAAGTAAACTTTTGGAATGGGTACAAAGAAGCCATTTGCTAAAACTTAGGGAAACATATATTTGTAAGTTTTGAAAAAAAAAATCACGGAAATAGTCACGCATTTGGTTTCGATTAGAAACTTCAGCATATAAATTTTCAAACATAATATGATTATTTGTGACGTGCATGGGTAAAGATAAGAAAATACTACATACTCATTTTCTAATTTCATGAACTTAACATATGATCGTATTGCTTTAAGAAAATTTACATGTATGTTTTAAATTTTTAGAATTTTCAACCTTACCAATATGATTTTTACTAATTTTTGAAAGTGAGGACACTTGAAACATGGTTCATTCTAGTACTTCCGTGGATGAGTGTGGTTCTTCGACAAATTTTTTAAGTGGGGATGTTGAAGGGAATTCTTAAAACTAACAGGAGAACACAATCAAAAATTTATATTTCTTGAATTAGTGTGTTTTTGTGGTGGTAACCTAGAAGTTCATCGGGGCCATAGAAAAGGAAAATGAGGAAAGTACACATATATATACCATCGAGAACTTCTACCACTCGAAAGAACCGGCTTCAAAATGTACCACTGGAGTTTTCCGACAGTTACAGATCAAGCACTGCAGCTAGTTGATCATTCTTTTCCAACCATGATAAAAAAATTCGAACCATGTAGTTGATCGTTAAGTGGAGAACCAAATTTTCCCTTAGTTGGTGTGGTTATATAGCCCTTGTGATATGTAGATTTCGTATTAAATATAATGTGGCATATTTTGGCCTAAATTGTTTTCATGAAGAAAACCCACATTTAACTTCCATACTAAACTTCGGCCTTTAAATACGAAGAAAAAATCAGCACGAAAATAGCACAGCATTTTAGTGGAATTTCAAATTTTGGCCAAAAGTTTAACTTCCCGAATAAAGTAGTAAAGTAATCTTACATGGTTTCCTCACTATTATGTTCAAATCTAAGAAATATGTTAATTAGTTTAAGAGAAAATCAATTGTCCTTACTATTGTGATCAACTGACTATTCGTTATTAGTTTAAGAGAAACCCAACTATTAAATTATTAATCAAAAATTTGCTGCAATTTGAAACTTCTCAAATTTATGAAAAGCTTACCATTGAGGTCAAATATGATCCAATCATGAGTAGTAGTTTAAAATAAATGAATTTATCAAGTTTGTTGATCAAATCTTGCCTATTTTAATACGCAGTACAATATATTTGTACAAATACGCCTGAAATTACAAGTTTTATTTTTTGGACTTGAATTATAAGTGGTATTTGGGCATATGAGCAAGTTCTATGCGGAATATATATTAAATTTCCAAAAAAAATGGACTATTGCTTATGTGCGCGGTGCAGCGATGACGTCCTTACAAATCGCATTACAAGCTATATACATTGTACACAACACGCAAAACAAAATCTCCATCCACATTTCATCAACTCGACGTTACCAATTGATGTAGCAACACAGCAAAGCAAGCAACCGTCCCCCGCCACCAAGTGCAATCAAAATCTCCTTGGTGTGCACGAAAGCAACGCACTTTGACTCTGCCGCGCAAAGCTCCCGTTCCCCGGTGGCCGATCAAATCAAGAGGGAGAGGTCCGGCCCCTCGCCGGACAGGGCCACCGGCAACTTTTGATTAGTTTTCACACTGCCCATGGCCGGAGCATCTACATATCCGCCGTCGTCGCTATCGTCGTCGTCGTGAGCTCAGGCGAACAAGGCCTGGCTTTTGTCGCCGATGCGGCCGAGGCAGTGGGGGCATAGAATCCAATGAGGGAGCACACGGCGCCCCACCACGCTGCCTTGCCTTCGCCCAGTTGCCATGAACTGTTGCTGTCCTCTACCCACAGGCCACTGCTTCGCTCTCTCGGTGCTTATCGCGCCGGAGAATATAGATCCAGAGATGCGTGCTGGCACCGATGCACAGTGATATTCGTCCGATCGAAATTCTCGAGAAATAAAATTGTCCAATCGATGAGAGTTAAGCTAGGCCTAGCAGCTCTATGCCGACGGCCAAGCCCTAAGCCGACGGCTTTTTGTCGGGGCCGTCGGCATAGAGGCCGTCGAGGGCAGCCCACAAAAAACGCCGTCGGCATAGAAAATGCCGTCGGCATAGCTCATGTAAGCCGACGGTAGCCGTCGGCAAAAAGATGACCGTCGGCAAAGGTATCTCAGACGATTTTTGAAGAGCAAGAAACAGTACAGCATAACCTACGCCGACGGCAATGCCGTCGACGAAAGCAAAATTATTTTTAATTTTTATTTTCTCCCCTTTATTTTATGCTCCTAGCTATGCCGACGGCATTGCCGTCGGCAAAAGGTCCATGTTTTTTTATAATCTTCAATTTTATGTATTTATTTCTACCTATAAATTAAATTTAACATTTTTAATATGTTTTTATTCATTTTTATGTATTTTGCTACACCGAGTAGCGGTCTCCACCCACATAAAATGATGACGCGAATCTTGTCTCTCAGAATTGGCTAATTTTTTTAAAATAATACACGAAAATTATTTAATTCCGGAAATATTACGCAATTTTTTTTTTCAAAAATATTAGCCAGTCGGTCGCGCCGACAGGTACTAATCGGTTTTGGCGAAGACGAGTACTGCTTGTCGTCGTTGGCGACGCCGACAAGGCACTCCTCCATGCATGCATGCAGTACAAGGTCGTACTCGGTGTTGGTGAGGACGACAAGCTCGTAGTCGTCTTTGGCGACGACGATTAAGCGCGGCACCGCCACAAACGAGTAGTGCATGCTTTTTTTGCTATTTTCGTTGCCGCGACCGTGGTATTTTCTGCCGATTTTTCCACGCATTATTTATCCCGCCATCTTTCTCGTGAAATTGCTTCCCGCCATCGTATCTCCCGCCAAAATCGTTCCCACCCCTTTTTCCCGCCATCTTCTCTCCCGCCAAATTCTTTCCCGCCCTTTTTTCCCGCCATTGTATCTCCCGCCTTTTCGCGCCGTCGTCGCTTCCGCCTTTTATTTTCCCGCCAGCTTTGCTCCCGCCTTTTATTTTCCCGCCTGCTTTGCTCCCGCTTTTTATTTTCCCGCCAGCTTTGCTTCCGCCTGTTTCTCCCGCCAATTGTTCTGTGCTCGTTCTATAAAAACCCCGGGAGGAGATGTCGAGTTGGTAAGCATAGTCCACTCACTCGAACATGTCGAGTTTTCCTTCAGATGGTAGTTTCCCGGGAGGAATGTCGGCACTACTTTTGCAGTTAACGGTCGATTTCAAGGTAGACAATAAGAAGATCCCATTCGAAGATATTGTTAGTCATCCACCTTATCTCCGTGAGCTATCAGCGAAGCTAGTTAGGCATGGGTGGCCACGAAGGGATTCGAAGGAAATAGAAAAAGAACTTGTGAGGCTGTATGCTAGGTGGCAGAAGAAGAAACTAGCATATAGGAGTGAATCAGATATGTTGGATGCTTTTCGTAAACCGATTTTATGGGTCGAGGAGAGCGAGGATGAAGATGATATCTTCGTGCCGACTGAAGCGAGCAAGAAAGCTGCAGCAGCGGCGGCGGCGTCGAAGGGCAAGGGTGCGGCGTCGTCGAAGGACAAGGGTGTTGCGTCGTCGAAAGGCAAGAGTGATGCGGGAGGCTGCGTCGATGGTAGATGACTTTTCTTTTTCTAATTTGCAGAGTACCATGTATCTTCAATTTATGTTGTGTTTTCGCTACTACCGATATTTTGTTGTCTGTGTAATTTATGTTGTCAATGTAATTTGCATGGTTTGTTTAATATTAATGCGAAAAGTAGTCACCCATCATCATCATTAATCGAAACAGAGTAGTAGCAACTAAGATATAAGTCTGGTACATAGATAATAATATGTCTCGTACGTAGATAATATGTGTCATACAAACATAAATATGAATATGTCTCACATACAAATAGAAATACGGATATGTCTCATACATCCTAAATACGAATATGTCCCGAAGATATCACTGAATGGCTCCACCAAGCATGAACACTGATGGTCTGTGTCTGACTATCAAGCCCTAAACTTCCCGCCAACCAAACTTTTACCTGACTTAGAGACCATGTTTCAGCAGCTGGCAGGTCGACATCTATATACTGAAACTCACTCAGATCAGCTCCCGTATCACACATTTGGACTCTACCAGGACCATAGAAAAACCTGATCTTCACTAAATCAGACATCTCCGCTGACATAAATAAATATTGAACATCATTAATATTATTCCGCATATTACATCATCGTTAATATAGATACATTTTTTCAAATTAACCTACAAATATAGCTACAATATTCGAGTGAGTGGACTTGAATGCTTACCAACCTCAGTGAGAAGGGGTTCTTATACGCCGAGAAGACAGGACCGTCGGGATGAACTGAAGGATTTGTAGATAGAACAAAACACACGGTTTCTCCGTCATACAGCTCAACGGTGGCTCGTGAGTGCCTGCATATCAAATGCACCGTTGGGCTGTATGACGGGAATCCGAATGATTTGTATTCTGTCGATGAACTGAAGGATTTCTAGATAGAACAAAACACACGGTTTCCCCTGCATACAGCCCGACGGTGGCTAGAGAGTGCCTGCATATCAAATGCACCGTCGGCCTATATGCAGGGAATCCGAATGCTCTGTATACCAAATGAACTGCAATGAGTACACACTGAGAGTACCAAATCGGCAAATCATCGCGTGGTCGTGAGACGGCAAATCGGCCTTCGATCCAAACAGCGGCAAGACGTCTCTGATGATCTGCAACCGTCGAAACAAGTGTTGGGAATGTTGCTAATCATCAGAGATCCTTGCCGCTGCTTGGATCCGACCGAGGGGAGGGTTCACCTTCAGCCTCCGCTCTAGGAACTCCTGCCTCTCAGAAATCTTGCTCTCTGCTACCCGTGTACTGCCAATGATGGATGTGAAGTGTACTCCTGCCTCTCTTATAGACCCGCCTCTCCGAGTGACTCCCTCCAGCTAGCCAATCAAGAACTAGTACGCGGATCGTGTGTTTCCTTCGAGAGCTTGGGAGCCGTTGGATCAAGCGAATGACTCCCTTCGGCTAGCCAATCAGGAACAAGTACGCGGATCGTGTGTTTCCTTCGAGAGCTTGGGAGCTGATGGCGTGAATCACACGCTCGTTGGGAGACCCCAAGAGGAAGGTATGATGCAGTTCAGCAGCAAGTTTTCCCTCAGAAGGAAACCAAGGTTATCGAACCAGTAGGAGCAGCAACTCTTCAGAAGGTTGTTGGCGGCTCGCGCGGCGCAACACGATCACCAACGTGGAATCTGCACACAACACAATCAAACTATTTTGCCCCAACGAAACAGTGAGGTTGTCAATCTCACCGGCTTGCTGAAAACAAAGGATTAAACGTATGGTGTGGAAAATGAGTATTAAATTGCAGAGAATGAAAAAGGAACAGTTTGCAGTTTGTGGTTGTTTAATCAGTGTAAAAGAATGGACCGGGGTACACAGTTCACTAGTGGTGTCTCTCCATAAAAGATAACTAACATGTTGGGTGAACAAATTACAGCTGGGCAATTGACAAATAGTGAGCGCATGACAATGCATATACATGACATGATGACTACTATGATATTTAATTGGGCATTACGACAAGATACATAGACCGTTATCCAACAGCATCTATGACTAATAATCCACCGCCGGGTTGTCATCCGAGTCCCCCGTTGGTATTAAGTTGCAAGCAACGGATAATCGCATTAAGTAAAGCGCATAATGTAAACAAACACATATGCCCGTGGACATAGCATCGTTAGGTTATCCCTAGTGGCAACAGCACATCCACAAGCTTAGAACTTTCTGTCACTGTCCCAGATTAAATGGAGGCATGATGTGGCGCCCCGACCCGACTGTTATACAGTGATACTGTGTCTCCGGTTATCCGTTACCACCAGACACACTATCAAAGCATAATAGAGAGATCAAGACTTGTGGAACAACTGGCACATCACAGACTCTACGACACAAATCAATATAGCTCAACTCTTATAGTAGAGAAAGATGCAAAAGCTACAACCAGGGGTCACAGACCCAGCAATACATCAAGCGGAAGCGAAGGGCGTTGTTCTAAACAACAAGAACCAGATATGGCCTAAGAGGCCTACAAATAACATCCAGCGCCAGCTATTCCGAGATGTCCCAAGCTGCCACCTGGGAACCCCAGACTACTCATCGACGTTCCTGAAACAAAGCAAAGACGTTGAGTTCGACGAACTCGCAAGATTAAGAGCTAATATATGCTCCATGATTGGCTTTCAAAGGTTTTATGGCTATTTTGCATAAAGCTGATTTTATTTGGAATAAACAATAAATCCATGGCATCGACTAATCAGAATATTTTAAAAGAGGGGTAAGAAGTAACTCTTTTCTTGAGATCACCATCTCATCACCAACCATCATCACCATCATTGTACCTATTCATCAAAGGCACCTCCCCGAATCACCCTCGAGGAAGCCAACCTTACAATCTTGAATGGCACCTCTAGTACCCAAGTTTTAATCATTCCGTTAAAGTTATTCTATGATCCTACCTTCACTTCCCAAGTCGTCCATAACCGCGGACACGGCTTTTCGAAAAGATTTAACCCTGCAGGGGTGTACAATGTGAAAGTCGCCAGGTTCCACGAGGGACCTCCCAGCTCCTTATCCACGCGTACCGCCAGACTCATTGCCCGTACATGCCTGTACATTTGCTCTCTTCCGGGGAAAGCCGGCTGAGTGTGAAACGGCTACAACCTTTACCTCGCTTAAGACTAGTCCAGGATCATCAGTAGCGGCAAGGTAAAAAGTGCCTCCAACACCCTACCCTACGGCCACTTATTTTCCTAAACCCCACAGTCCTCATCTCCGTCTTGGCCACCATCTTCACGCACACGCAAATGGAAAGCCAAACTAGAGGACCCTCGGCTAGTCCGCCACAAGTTAGTTGGTCGATGGGGGTTCCATATAGCCCACGCATGGTAGTACGCTCATCTTGGTTCAAGAGGTAAAGAACTCGCACCTAGGCGGCGAGAACGAGACAACCCACCACATCCCATGTGGCCTCTCATCCCCACCTTTAAGCAATTTATTAACCACCACCATCACTTTCCCTCACATCCGGTTATTCCATACCTGTTCCAACCATTGAAACATCCACCGGACCTGCAAACCTTTAAACTAAGCATGGCTAAGCATATACATAGCAAATATACTTATCTTTGGCCAACACTTCAATCCTATGGATATTAGGAGGGATACAGGTAAATGGCAATAGATTTCTAATGCAACTAGTAGGATACTCTAGTCCAAGCAAAAGACATTTGGAACCGAATGCAATATTATAGTGGGGAAAATAATTGCAAAATATAGGAGGAGACATGCTCAGAGGGGGGATTACGCTTGCCTTGTTGAGATAAAAGGTAGTCGGAGTCGTCGAAGGATTGTAGTTGCACCTCAACTTCTCGATCTACCGGAGCACAAACAACACCGGAAAAGAAACAACAATCAACACATGGCATTTGTGCAAGGCATACAAAAATGATGGGATGACATTTTAATGCAACAGAGTGATCCTAGACATGATCAACAATTTAAATGAGCGGTCCCAAATTATTTGACAATAATTGGCACGACCCATATTATCTTAATTATTCTCACACTACTAGAGTACATTAATATAATTGTGGTCAAATATGCATGATGAGGATGATTTCGGATAGTTCACATTTTTCTGAACATTTTGGTACCTCGGACACATTTTTCTGATGTCCGGGGAAAAAGTTATTAATTTTATAATTCTACTCTTTTAAAATATGTTTTTAAATATTTTAATTTCAACAACAATATAAAGTTTAATTGAGTTCGAGGGAAAGAGATGGACGCGAAGGAATCATCGAGTTCGACAACCCTAACGCGCGAGGGGGAAGGTGGAAGCATGCGCAAAGGAAGAAAAGGAAAAAGAAAGCTTCCCCAAAAAAAACAGCGGGGCCGGTTTCCAGCCCGGCTGGGCCGGCTGGCAGGCCGGCCGGCTAACAGAGGCGCCCGGCATTGCGCCCGGTTGGGCCGGCTGAGAGGCCGGCCGTGTGGCAGAGAGGCCCGGTCCTCAGCCCAGTTAAGGCCGGGCCCAAGGCCGGCTAAGGGCCCGAGGCGAACGGTGCTCAGACCGGTTGTGCCGGCTCCACGACCGGCCGTGCGAGCGCAAGGAAAAAAAAGGAAAAGGGGCGCGTCCGCAGGGGATCGAATCCGCGACGCTGCGCGCGAGCGTGGCAGATCGGAGGCGCTGACCACCGGGTCAAGCTCGTGTTGGTGATGAGCAAGGGATTTGTTTCCTTTTGTGGTGCTCGCGTGGGAACTGACGAAACTGAACTCGAGTTCAGTCTCGGACAGTGGCGGCGCTGTGCACGGCGGGGAGCAACGCGAGGACTAGCAAGAGCGGGGGAAAGGGAAGGTCCAGCGAGGGCGGCAATCTCACCATGAACGCGTAGTGGTGCTCGGGAGGACCGGAGGAGGCGTGAGGGCGGCGTATTCCGGCGGCGGAACTGCGGCGGTGGCGGAGAGGGAAAAGGACGGAGCGGTCGATTCGCGCATCCTCCGGTCGATTCCTCTGGCAGGGTGGTGTAGCACGGCACGGCGGAGCTCTTGGTCAGCTTCGATTCGCTCAGAGAGGCTTCAGGCGACGGCAACGAGTACGGCGAGCACGGCGGCTATGGTGGCCATGGCGCGCATCGGTGGGGGAAACAGGGGGAGAGCGAGATGCGGGAAAGGGGAGAATGGAGCAGGTGGGGCTCGGTCTCCTTGCTCACCTCGCAGCTGAGGCAGGGGGAGGGGGCCCCCAGGCGCGGGCGTGCGCAGGTGCGGCGCGAGCACCACCCGCTCGGTCGCAACAGTGAGGAAGAAGAAGAGGATTTGCAAAGAGGCCCCTGGCCAAAATATTTCCACACGAACTGGTCCTCCTTTGTTTCTTTTAAAAGTCCAGCAGCATTTCCTGATTTAAAATAAGCACTTAAACATTTTATTAAAATAGGAGAAAATTCATGGAGCTTCCCCATAATATGTAGAAGCACCACAAAAATTGGCATCTCAAAATAAAATGTTTTGAATAACTTTTGTGTAGAGAGTTTGGATAAAGCATTTTTGGTATCCTCAAGATTTAAAATACTTAGCCATTTATTTATCTTTGGGAAAAAATATATTTTGAAGTCTTGAAACATTGTTGACACATATAAAACTGAAGGTGAAAATTTGTGGTCAACAATTACTTCAAAACTTGAAAGCAAAGGAAAAGGAATTGCCCACGGCAATTTGAGTTTCTCTCCTTGTATTTTATTTTTCAAACAACATAGTTTGTCAACAATTATATTTGGAACTTTTGGAACTTCCTTGACAAATATAAGATGTCAAGTATTTTGTTTTGCAAGTTTAAGTGCCTCCATTGTTTTAAACTTTGCTAAAACAAGTTTGGCATTTTTTTGTTTTCAAAGTTGTCGAACCAAATGTTTTATTTGTTTAGCAATGTAATTGAATGCCATGATGCAATGCAACACAAAAAGTGGAAAATTTATTCGGGTTTTTAGGTTTTAAAAATCCGGGCTGTTACAACTCTACCCTCCTTACAGGAATCTCGTCCCGAGATTCTAAAAGTAGGAAAGAGGGAAAGTGGTTACGACGGTACTACACGACCTTCTTGCTTTGAGTGGCTTCTCTCTTGAAGATGTTGACGAAAGGCATCATGATATTCTTCATCGGCTTCGCCTCGGGATCACCATCAAGTACACCATAGGAGAGAAAGGAAACCTCACCGGGGAGATGGAGCTTGGTGAAATTACAACAAAGGAGTACCTCCTAGTAGATCTTAGGATGAGATTTTCACCAACCCTTGAGGTGATGACTAGGAGACACATGGAGTTCACGGAAGAGTGCTAGGAGGTTTCCAGTTGGTAGACAACTGTTTCTCAAAAGGTCGGGAAATATGAACTTTGCACAAGGCCTAGAATTTCTGAAGACGAAAGGTAAACAAGATTCGAACAGATGAAGGGTGAGTTAGCCTATACGGCTGGAGTAGAATTTTCCTCACGGAGGAGCATTTCAAACCACGGGAGAAGGATCATGAAGATGAACCGAGAGAACTTTAGATACTTCGGGAACGTTAGCATCGGAAGAAACTCCTTGATATTCTAGGCATCGAGGACAAACTTCTTGAGGATCACCAACCGTCGTTTCTGATTGCGATTCAGATCAGGTTAGGTGTAGGGATACTTATGCCTCAACACAAGTAGGAATAGGAAGCTTTTACAATGATACCAACGAAGTACATGGCTCAAACCCCGGGAGCTAGACCAGGATGTCCAACTCCAAGGAGGAACGAGATTGCAGAACCCATGTATGAGCAACTTGTCAGAAGACATCTGCACCTACATGAATTACTTGTAATGAGACACAGATGAGCCCTTCTTGGGGAACATCAAAGAATGAAAAAGAATTTCCTGTAATCCTTCAACTTCTTGAACAGTTCCACTAGTGGCTTGGAGGCATAGATGAAATTTCTCAAGAAAGGGAGGTGACAACGTACCATACCAAGAGGATTGGCACACACGGGCTTGAGTTGGGATGATTCCGAGGAGACAAGCCAACTTACTCGGATCCACGGCGACATATTCCGGCAATTGCACGTGGACTAGAGAAAGTCATTTCTAACTTCGAGAACACGTGCCTTGTGACGAAATAAGTTAGTGCTAACAAGTTTACAATGCCACGCCCGCTATTCCATATAAATCTCCGCAAACATGGACGACAATAAGAGGTAGTTGATGGACTCAACAACCAACTTATCTCGTTACTCCAAGATGGTCGACTTATATGTCACATGAACTGCATAGACATTGCTCAGATTAACACATTCCCGTAGGTCGGTCGGAGTTTGATTAACGATAGCTCGATTCAATCCACAGATTTGGAGGGTAGCATATCCAAAGAAGAGATACCACCTTGTTTCGACACAGGAAGCTAGACATCCATTGAGAAGTGAACTATATCAGATAGAGCTTTTGTCTTTTAACTCTCCAAGTTGTTTAAGCTCGCCCGAATAATTCAGGACATCCCGCACGATTTTCTTGGAGAAAGGAGTTGTTCAGAGAACCCGCTTACTCATAAGTTCAATTTTTCTCGGAGAAAAGAGTTGTCCGTGATGTTGAGCTTGGACAGGCGACAACCTGGCGATACTTCTGGAAGGAACAACAGGATATCACGATCTATCTACAGGATATCACGACATGGCGGTGGATCTTGAGATCGAGAGAGGATCATGTCGTTCAGTGCACAAGGAGATGGTTTTGGGAGCTTCGGCATGAACCTAGCTCTTTGACCGAGGAAGGGCACCGGAGAAAACGAACTTGGCAACACAGCCAAATTCAACTTAGTGATCGGATAACCAATCATGTTAAGGAGGACAAGGAAAGTCCTTGGATCTCGGCGCAGTAAGAACTGCAGAGAGTATCCGATAGCCACATCATTGTTTACGCCTTATCATCCTGGAGTAACAAGTCACTCGGAGAATGAGGAGTAACAAAGTGTGAGAGCATCACTTCATCAAGAGGATCATGATACTTATCACAATACTTTGATATACAAGAGTGTGACACTCTAAGGTGGAGCAGAATAAAAGCTAAACAAGGCCCTCATTCTGAAGATTCCGAACTTGGACCTAGCCCGAGAAGTGGACAAGATACGGGAGTTTGTTTCTCCTACCAAGACGAAGTGGAAAGTCTTGACGGACCCAGAGAGTGACTTGCATCGGAACACACCAATGCACGGTGAGAACATGGCGGTCAAACGGAAGACACGGGTCGGAAAGAAGAGCGAGAGTAACAAACATGCTGAGGGAAAACCTCAGATGTTGAAGATGCACCGGTTATTACTCAATTGTGATAACCATGCCCGAAAAGGAGAGACGCGGAAGAGTCAAGAACATAGTTGGGAGACGTGCTAGAAGAATTTCTGGCTGTAATCCAGATGGTTCCAAGACCGAACCTAGAACAAGGCTAGGGAAAAACTGAAGTGGAGTAGCCAACGGAGGTGCAGTAATTTAAGGTTCAACCATTTACCACACAGACCACAGAAAAGACTTGGGTTGAAGATCAGCATCATGTGCTACTAGCGAGAGTTAAGTATCAACTTAACACACTCTAGTTGGCACAATCCGGGACCTTATGTTCAAGTCCTTGGGTTAAACCCAAAAGAAAGGATTAAGAGATTAAACTTGATAGGAATACAAGGGTTCGTAACCAACCGAGTTGATGGAAATTTTCGTCGTACTCCAGATGGTTTCTCGGCACATGAAGCTTCGGATTGTAGCGCGGCGGGAGCAACTGGGCACATAACACTAAAGGTAACCGGTGAGAAGTCCCACCCCGAATTCCTAATCATTTTGAAATAACAGATGAGAAGAAAAACTTTGAACTCAAATCGAGGTAAGATTGCTCCGAGATCAGAGTGTAACCAGGTAAGGAGTAAAAAGAATCCTAAGATGGTTTTCACAACTCATTTTTAGGTTAAAATAATTTTCACAAACACTAGACTCAACGTCGACCAGTAGAAGGGTTTCCTACAGGCAGTCCTGCTCTGATACCAACTTGTGGCGCCCCGACCCGACTGTTATACAGTGATACTGTGTCTCCGGTTATCCGTTACCACCAGACACACTATCAAAGCATAATAGAGAGATCAAGACTTGTGGAACAACTGGCACATCACAGACTCTACGACACAAATCAATATAGCTCAACTCTTATAGTAGAGAAAGATGCAAAAGCTACAACCAGGGGTCACAGACCCAGCAATACATCAAGCGGAAGCGAAGGGCGTTGTTCTAAACAACAAGAACCAGATATGGCCTAAGAGGCCTACAAATAACATCCAGCGCCAGCTATTCCGAGATGTCCCAAGCTGCCACCTGGGAACCCCAGACTACTCATCGACGTTCCTGAAACAAAGCAAAGACGTTGAGTTCGACGAACTCGCAAGATTAAGAGCTAATATATGCTCCATGATTGGCTTTCAAAGGTTTTATGGCTATTTTGCATAAAGCTGATTTTATTTGGAATAAACAATAAATCCATGGCATCGACTAATCAGAATATTTTAAAAGAGGGGTAAGAAGTAACTCTTTTCTTGAGATCACCATCTCATCACCAACCATCATCACCATCATTGTACCTATTCATCAAAGGCACCTCCCCGAATCACCCTCGAGGAAGCCAACCTTACAATCTTGAATGGCACCTCTAGTACCCAAGTTTTAATCATTCCGTTAAAGTTATTCTATGATCCTACCTTCACTTCCCAAGTCGTCCATAACCGCGGACACGGCTTTTCGAAAAGATTTAACCCTGCAGGGGTGTACAATGTGAAAGTCGCCAGGTTCCACGAGGGACCTCCCAGCTCCTTATCCACGCGTACCGCCAGACTCATTGCCCGTACATGCCTGTACATTTGCTCTCTTCCGGGGAAAGCCGGCTGAGTGTGAAACGGCTACAACCTTTACCTCGCTTAAGACTAGTCCAGGATCATCAGTAGCGGCAAGGTAAAAAGTGCCTCCAACACCCTACCCTACGGCCACTTATTTTCCTAAACCCCACAGTCCTCATCTCCGTCTTGGCCACCATCTTCACGCACACGCAAATGGAAAGCCAAACTAGAGGACCCTCGGCTAGTCCGCCACAAGTTAGTTGGTCGATGGGGGTTCCATATAGCCCACGCATGGTAGTACGCTCATCTTGGTTCAAGAGGTAAAGAACTCGCACCTAGGCGGCGAGAACGAGACAACCCACCACATCCCATGTGGCCTCTCATCCCCACCTTTAAGCAATTTATTAACCACCACCATCACTTTCCCTCACATCCGGTTATTCCATACCTGTTCCAACCATTGAAACATCCACCGGACCTGCAAACCTTTAAACTAAGCATGGCTAAGCATATACATAGCAAATATACTTATCTTTGGCCAACACTTCAATCCTATGGATATTAGGAGGGATACAGGTAAATGGCAATAGATTTCTAATGCAACTAGTAGGATACTCTAGTCCAAGCAAAAGACATTTGGAACCGAATGCAATATTATAGTGGGGAAAATAATTGCAAAATATAGGAGGAGACATGCTCAGAGGGGGGATTACGCTTGCCTTGTTGAGATAAAAGGTAGTCGGAGTCGTCGAAGGATTGTAGTTGCACCTCAACTTCTCGATCTACCGGAGCACAAACAACACCGGAAAAGAAACAACAATCAACACATGGCATTTGTGCAAGGCATACAAAAATGATGGGATGACATTTTAATGCAACAGAGTGATCCTAGACATGATCAACAATTTAAATGAGCGGTCCCAAATTATTTGACAATAATTGGCACGACCCATATTATCTTAATTATTCTCACACTACTAGAGTACATTAATATAATTGTGGTCAAATATGCATGATGAGGATGATTTCGGATAGTTCACATTTTTCTGAACATTTTGGTACCTCGGACACATTTTTCTGATGTCCGGGGAAAAAGTTATTAATTTTATAATTCTACTCTTTTAAAATATGTTTTTAAATATTTTAATTTCAACAACAATATAAAGTTTAATTGAGTTCGAGGGAAAGAGATGGACGCGAAGGAATCATCGAGTTCGACAACCCTAACGCGCGAGGGGGAAGGTGGAAGCATGCGCAAAGGAAGAAAAGGAAAAAGAAAGCTTCCCCAAAAAAAACAGCGGGGCCGGTTTCCAGCCCGGCTGGGCCGGCTGGCAGGCCGGCCGGCTAACAGAGGCGCCCGGCATTGCGCCCGGTTGGGCCGGCTGAGAGGCCGGCCGTGTGGCAGAGAGGCCCGGTCCTCAGCCCAGTTAAGGCCGGGCCCAAGGCCGGCTAAGGGCCCGAGGCGAACGGTGCTCAGACCGGTTGTGCCGGCTCCACGACCGGCCGTGCGAGCGCAAGGAAAAAAAGGAAAAGGGGCGCGTCCGCAGGGGATCGAATCCGCGACGCTGCGCGCGAGCGTGGCAGATCGGAGGCGCTGACCACCGGGTCAAGCTCGTGTTGGTGATGAGCAAGGGATTTGTTTCCTTTTGTGGTGCTCGCGTGGGAACTGACGAAACTGAACTCGAGTTCAGTCTCGGACAGTGGCGGCGCTGTGCACGGCGGGGAGCAACGCGAGGACTAGCAAGAGCGGGGGAAAGGGAAGGTCCAGCGAGGGCGGCAATCTCACCATGAACGCGTAGTGGTGCTCGGGAGGACCGGAGGAGGCGTGAGGGCGGCGTATTCCGGCGGCGGAACTGCGGCGGTGGCGGAGAGGGAAAAGGACGGAGCGGTCGATTCGCGCATCCTCCGGTCGATTCCTCTGGCAGGGTGGTGTAGCACGGCACGGCGGAGCTCTTGGTCAGCTTCGATTCGCTCAGAGAGGCTTCAGGCGACGGCAACGAGTACGGCGAGCACGGCGGCTATGGTGGCCATGGCGCGCATCGGTGGGGGAAACAGGGGGAGAGCGAGATGCGGGAAAGGGGAGAATGGAGCAGGTGGGGCTCGGTCTCCTTGCTCACCTCGCAGCTGAGGCAGGGGGAGGGGGCCCCCCAGGCGCGGGCGTGCGCAGGTGCGGCGCGAGCACCACCCGCTCGGTCGCAACAGTGAGGAAGAAGAAGAGGATTTGCAAAGAGGCCCCTGGCCAAAATATTTCCACACGAACTGGTCCTCCTTTGTTTCTTTTAAAAGTCCAGCAGCATTTCCTGATTTAAAATAAGCACTTAAACATTTTATTAAAATAGGAGAAAATTCATGGAGCTTCCCCATAATATGTAGAAGCACCACAAAAATTGGCATCTCAAAATAAAATGTTTTGAATAACTTTTGTGTAGAGAGTTTGGATAAAGCATTTTTGGTATCCTCAAGATTTAAAATACTTAGCCATTTATTTATCTTTGGGAAAAAATATATTTTGAAGTCTTGAAACATTGTTGACACATATAAAACTGAAGGTGAAAATTTGTGGTCAACAATTACTTCAAAACTTGAAAGCAAAGGAAAAGGAATTGCCCACGGCAATTTGAGTTTCTCTCCTTGTATTTTATTTTTCAAACAACATAGTTTGTCAACAATTATATTTGGAACTTTTGGAACTTCCTTGACAAATATAAGATGTCAAGTATTTTGTTTTGCAAGTTTAAGTGCCTCCATTGTTTTAAACTTTGCTAAAACAAGTTTGGCATTTTTTTGTTTTCAAAGTTGTCGAACCAAATGTTTTATTTGTTTAGCAATGTAATTGAATGCCATGATGCAATGCAACACAAAAAGTGGAAAATTTATTCGGGTTTTTAGGTTTTAAAAATCCGGGCTGTTACACATGAACCCACTATCTAGCATAAATACTCTCTCTTGGAGTTACAAGCATCTACTTGGCCAAAACATCTACGAGTAACGGAAAGCATGCAAGATCTTAAATAACATATGAGATAGATTGATAATCAACTTGACATAGTATTCAATATTCATCGGATCCCAGCCAACACAACATGTAGCATTACAATAATATGATCTTGATCATGTAGGGCAGCTCACAAGATCTAAACATGATGGCAAAAAGTGGAGAGACAACCATCTAGCTACTACTATGGACCCGTAGTCCAAGGATGAACTACTCACGCATCACTCCGGAGGCAGGCATGGCGATATAGAAGCCTCCGGTGACGATTCCCCTCTCCGGCAGGGTGCCGGGAAGAGGTTCTGAACCCTCCCGAGCTAGGGTTGACGGCGGCGGCGTCTTTGGATCTTTTCGTGGATATTTGCTCAGGTACTTAGGGTTTTCGCGTCGGGGGGAATAAGTAGGCGAAAGGGCGGCGGCTGACACCACCCTAGGGCGCGGCAGAGGGGTGCCCCGCGCCCTAGGTGCGTGTGGGGCCCTGGTGGCCCTCCTCTGTTGCTCCTTTGCTCCGTCAGGTGAGTTCTGGTAAAATAGGGACCCCCGTGAAGTTTCGTCCAATTCCGAGAATATTTCCAAACTAGCTTTTCTGGAATACAAAAACAGCAGAAAACAGGAACTGGCACTTCGGCATCTTGTTAATAGGTTAGTCCCAAAAAATGTATAAAGGTGATATAAAGTAGATGCACAACATGTAGCAATTGGTATAAAACAAAAATGGAACATCAAAAATTATAGATACGTTTGAGACGTATCAGGAGCCGTTGGATCAAGCGAATGACTCCCTTCGGCTAGCCAATCAGGAACAAGTACGCGGATCGTGTGTTTCCTTCGAGAGCTTGGGAGCCGTTGAATCAAGCGAATGACTCCCTTCGGCTAGCCAATCAGGAACAAGTACGTGGATTGTGTGTTTCCTTCGAGAGCTTGGGAGCCGTTGGATCAAGCAGTTGCAGTTTGTGTGTTTCCTTCGCCGGAGTGCGGTAGTAATATCCTACGTTAGGGTTTTTCCAGCGGATTCAGGGTTTCGCCGAAGCGGGGCCCCGGAGCGTCGAAACCCCACCCAAACCTAGGTTGTGCCATTCATATGTTTACAAGTGTGTTGGGTGTTGTAAATGTGCAATATCCTACTCGTAGGTGTGACCGGCTTCACCGACTTCACTTTCTCTCTAGTGAGTTTCTGCACTTAGAGGTGAAAACTCCCTTTCGGACGAACCAGATGGAATCTTGTGTTGATTTGGGGTAGACTTTGGTTTCTCATGTTCCTATGGCCTAACCTAACACAACCAAGCAAAAAAATCCACTGGCCTACCCCCTTTCGACGCACGTCTATGGGGGTAGACGAAAAAGTTATGGTTTTTCCAGCGGATTCAGGGTTTCGCCGAAGCGGGGCCCCGGAGCGTCGGAACCCCACCCAAACCTAGGTTGTGCCATACCATATGTATACAAGTGTGTTGGGTGTTGTAAATGTGCAATATCCTACTCCTAGGTGTGACCGGCTTCACCGACTTCACTTTCTCTCTAGTGAGTTTCTGCACTTAGAGGTGAAAACTCCCCTTTCGGACGAACCGGATGGAATCTTGTGCTGATTTGGGGTAGACTTTGGTTTTTCATGTTCCTATGGCCTAACCTAACACAACCAAGCAAAAAAGTCCACAGGCCTACCCCCTTTCGACGCACGTCTATGGGGGTAGACGAAAAAGTTAGGGTTTTTCCAGCGGATTCAGGGTTTCGCCGAAGCGGGGCCCCGGAGCGTCGGAACCCCACCCAAACCTAGGTTGTGCCATACGATATGTATACAAGTGTGTTGGGTGTTGTAATTGTGCAATATCCTACTCCTAGGTGTGACCGGCTTCACCGACTTCACTTTCTATCTAGTGAGTTTCTGCACTTAGAGGTGAAAACTCCCCTTTCGGACGAACCGGATGGAATCTTGTGTTGATTTGGGGCAGACTTTGGTTTCTCATGTTCCTATGGCCTAACCTAACACAACCAAGCAAAAAAGTCCACTGGCCTACCCCCTTTCGACGCACGTCTATGGGGGTAGACGAGAAAAGCTGGTCTTTTCTCTAGCGGGTCTAGGGTTTCGACGGAGAGGTGCAACGGATGGACTCATGTGATAACATGGGCCCAAAGTGGGTTTAAAATGATCATATGACACACCCTAATACAACCAAGTATAAAAGTCCACTGAGCTACCCCCTTTCGACGCCCGTGGAAGGGGTAGACGACACAGTTGACTTTCGGTCAACTGTGTAGGGTTTCGCCGGAGATATAATACAATAATTTTTTGTTGTGTGGCCCTACCATATAATACAATAAATTATAACAAAACTGTAAAAAATTATAACGAAATATATTTGTATTAGAAAACTTAGCAAATAATATCTGTTTTTTAAATGGAAATAAAAAAGGAAAACCCTAAGCAGACGGCAAAGCCGTCGGCATAGGTGCTGTGTGGATTTAGACAGAGAGCTCGCGCCCACCCTCCCCAAATCGGCATTTCCACGTTTTCCAAATCCTCTCCGCCCACCCACCCTTCCGCGACCCCGCCGCCGGCACAGCGGCACCCCGTCGCCGCCGACCTCCCCTCCCCACGCCGCTCGACGTTCTGCTCCGCCGCCGCGGCCCGCACCCTCCTCCGCCGCGCCGCACCCTCCTCCCACCCAGCCGTGCATGTCCCCCCCGAGCCACCACGCGCCTGTCCCCTCCGTCGCCGGCGCCCCCGAACCACCACGCGCCCGTCGTCCCCTCCGTCGCCGGCGCCCCCGAGCCACCACGCGCCTGTCCCCTCCGTCGCCGGCGCCCCCAACCCCCGAGCGCCGCCGCAGCCCTGCACCCCCACCCCCACCGCACCACCGCTCGCCGGCCTCCGCACCACCACCGCGCCCCTGACCCACCCTCTGGCCGCTCCGCTCGATCTCCCCCACCGCACCACCGCCGCCGCCCGGTGCCCCTCCTCGCCACCGCCCCGGTGCTCCTCCTCGTTGCTGGCCCGGTGCCCCTCCTCGCCACCGCCCCGGTGCTCCTCCTCGCTGCTGGCCCGGCGGTGCTCCTCCTCGCTGCTGGCCCGGTGCATCAAAGCGGAACTTCTTGATGAAAATTTGGTTCCACTATTCCATGCATGACCTACCGGGTACGCCCTATTCTGCGGATGGTGTACAGCTGGTAAGTGGCCATGCCCAGTGTGCAGGAACCGACTTGAGTTCCTTTGGCTAACCGCAGGTCGCAAGTATGTTGCGTTTGACAAGCATCGACAGTTCCTCAAAAGAAGGCATCCTTACCGACAAGACAAAAGAACTTCACGAAGGACAAAGTTGTGCGTGAAGTAAAAGAGATACCGAAGTTCGATGGTGTAGCTGTTGATGCCGAGCTAAGTGCTCTCGTGCCTGCTGTGGGACCTGGCCCACGATTTGAGGGATATGGTGTAACACACAACTGGACTCACGTGGCAGGCTTAACGCAGCTAGAGTATTACAAGGATCTCGAACTTCCCCATAACATTGATGTGATGCACACCGAAAAGAATGTCGAGAGTCCCTCTTTCACACAGTCCTGAACATTCCTGAGAAGTCAAAGGATAATGTCAAGGCTAGAGTCGATGTTAAGAAGCTCTGTGATAGGGAGAGATTACACATGCAGCTCCTCAGGGCCGTCAAAAAAATTGGTGGAAGCCGAATGCCGACTACTGCCTTGATAGTATCCAAAAGAAGGAGTCATTCCAGTGGCTCAAACACGTCGTGATGTTCCCTGATGGTTATTGTTCCAATATAAGTAATGGAGTCAATCTTGGAACGGGAAAAGTCACTGGGCTCAAGAGTCACGACTATCATATATGGATTGAGAGGTTGATGCCGGTGATGGTTCGAGGGTATCTCCCCGATGGTGTCTGGCGAGTGCTTGCGGAGTTGAGCCATTTCTTCCGCACGCTCTGTGCGAAGCAGATATGTCCCCTGGTTATTGAGAAGCTGCATGATCTTGTGCCGGAGTTGCTATGCAAGTTAGAGATGATCTTTCCGCCAGGCTTCTTTGTTCCGATGGCACATCTCGTTGTGCATCTCGCGAACGAGGCACTCTTGGGTGGACCGGTGCAGTTTCGTTGGCAGTTTTGTATTGAGAGAGAGTTCAAGTATATTCGAAACTTAACTGGAAACAAAAATAAGATTGAAGCATGCATAGCTGAGGCAACAATACTTCGGGAGATGACAGACGCCATGACAACGTACTATCCCGATGATGTTCCCACTATGCATAACCCGGTCTCTCGGTACAATGTCGACGAGCCCAAGCATGACCCCAAGCTCCTCCTCTTCCAATGCCCCGGTGGCAAGGCCGGTGCCGGTGTAAAAGATACCTTGACCAAGGAAGAGAAGGATTCCATAATGCTCTATGTGCTTATGAACATGACGGAAGTAGGCGGTTTCATCAGGTAAAATGGTGAACAAATTACTTTGCAACTTGTAACTCGGTTTCGGTCTAATACGTATTTTCTCCTTTTAGCCAATTCAAGCATGAACAGTGGTGGGGAATGGAGGATCCCTCTGCCGCGGAGCTGGACACTCTTTTGAAAGATGGTGCTCCCGGAGGAAAAAAACTTGTGTCTTGGTTCAGGGATAAAGTAATTTCTAACCTGTCCCTCTTACCTTGCAATCTGTGACTTGTCCCTCTTATTACGCGTAACTAATGCACAAAACAATTTGAACTCTACTCGTAGGGAGCGGATCCCAACGTTGAGATGACGGATGAATTGAGATGTGTTTCCCAAGGTTTTAACCGCACCGTCGTGAAGTATGAGAAGTATGATGTGAATGGGTACCGCTTCCATACAGAGGATCACCAGAAGAGTCGGCCAAACGCAAAAACTATAAATACGGGGTCTTCACCAAAGGATCCAGAGGAGTCGATGGAGCCGATTACGTAGATTACTACGGAAGGTTAGAGAAGGTATACGAGCTGACGTTCAATGCTACGAACGTAGAACTCAAGCTCGTTGTGTTCAAGTGCCACTGGTTCGACCCACTCATTGGACAGAAAAGTGACCCTTCCATTGGGTTAGTTGAAGTTAGGCCTTCAACCACCTATAGCGGAGCCGATGTCTATATTGTGGCTCACCAAGCCAAGCAAGTTTATTATTTGCCCTACCCATGCCAGAAAGAGAACCTCAAGGGCTGGGAAGTCGTGTTCCGGGTATCGCCACATGGTAAGCTACCCATGCCCTCCGCCGATGATTACAACAACATTGACCCTAAAACATACGAGGGAATTTTCTATCAAGAGCAAGAGGACTTCGGGGACTTTGCCTTACAACCGGGTGGTCTTGAGGACCTCGAGAACGATGCACACACTCGTGGTGAGCAGTGGTGGATCTGAAGGAAATAGATATGCTCTTGAAGTTACAAGCGGCCGATGAAAACGATGAGGAGCCTCCACCGTGCGAGGAGCCTCCAACCTACTACTCACGTGATAGTGATAGTGATAGTGAGAATGAGAATGAGAACCAACCTAATTATGAGAGTGATGAATCGAGGTGACGGTCTTTTATGTCTTTATGCTTTAGTATTTATTTTTCAACATGCCTCTTAATTGCATTAGTGTCTACATTTTATTATGCCTCCAACATGCTTATTTATGCTTAGTGTCTACATTTTATTATGTCTTTTTGCTTTAGTATTTATTTTTCAACATGCTTATTTATGCTTACTGTCTACATTTTATTATGTCTTTTTGCTTACTTGTTTTCTCTTTTTCAATGCAGGTGATTGAACAATATGAGCCAAGGCAAGGAAAGCTCGGCGACCTTGCTTGGTACGTTGCGTCGAAGTGACCGAGGAGCAATTCCCAATCCGCGTTACGTCGAGCCCGGCGATGCGCGAGGAGGACGAGGACGAGCACGAGGACGAGGTGGAGGACGAGCTGGAGGACGAGGTCCACCCTCCGCTTCTGGCTCTGTGGCTTCCGAGTTGCCCTCCGCTTCTGGCTCTGTGGCTTCCCAGTTCCAGTTGGAGGACGAGGTGGAGCACGAGGCGGAGGTGGAGCACGAGGACGAGGTGGAGGTGGAGGGGGAGGTGGAGGGCGAGGTGGAGGCGGCGCCGAAGCTGCCGAAGTGCGTGGTGAAGCGGGAGTCCCCGACGAGGCCGACTGGCCTACTAGCGAGGACAGGAAAGCCATCATTATTCCTAACAGAAAGGAGTAAGTGTACTAATTTTGTAATTTCATTTTGGTCATAACAATTTGGCATATGTACTAATGTTTGATTATTGTGCAGCAATTGGACATGGCCAGTTAAGCCTCCCCGCCATCCTGCGAGCTTGCTTGGAGCTCTGATTAGGAAACATTGGCCGGGCTTGTACGAGACGGTCCCCGACGGCGAGAGAAGCTGGCCACTACTTGGGTGGACTATGAGGCTGCCCCGTACCCGCCCTTTGCGACAGCTGCTGAGGCCGTGATCTCCAAGTTTTGGGTAAGCCATATTTTCCGAGTTCCTTTCATAGTTTATGACCCCACCGTGCTAACTCATGACTCTCACAATATTTTTATGCATGGTTGAAGCGGTTTTATCGGGTGGAGGAGAGCATCTCCCCTATGCGGCTCCCACTTTGCGTGCTCATTGTCTGAGGTTGACACGGCAGCAGTTCTACAACCAAAGGACTACGACCGCCAATGTGCCTGTCTGAGAAGAGGGGTAAGAGGGTCAAGAAGTCGGAGTTCCCTCGGACATCACGAAGGAGGATTATATGTCGGTAAGTAAAATGTCAATGAAATTCTATATTGCTGCTAAGTTGCTATTGCATTATCTCTTCTTGATTTGGATTTTCAGGTTATGCCCGACTGGGCCGACGGCAAAGAAGACGCATGGGAGGCGTTGGTTTCGAGGTGGGTCGGGGATGACCCCGAGTTCGACGCCGTGAGCAAGCGGAACAAGGCGAACCGGGCACCGAGGGAACACACAGTGGGGGAAACCTCAACCACCACCGCTTCAAGGAAAAGCTGGTATACATCTACATTGAATGACTTGCATTTATTTTCCCGTCATGTTCCTACTTGGTACGCATAACATTTCTTTTCGCGATGCAGGAGGCCAAGACCGGGGAGCCGATATCTGACATGGAAACGTGGCGGGAGATGAAGCAGAAGAAGCTTGATTTCACGGAGCCTCAGCCTTCGCAGCCCAGGTACTTGGATATTTTCTGTATCCATTTTCATATTAGTTCATATTTTTCACATTCGGACTTGGATAACCGTCCCCTTCAGGTACTACGGGAAGGCCAAGGAGGACTTGGATAACTACTGCGACGTTCCAGCAGCTGCACCCGGAGGTGGATAACCCCGTGAGAGAGGAGGTCGACGAGAACGCGGTTGTCCTGTCGGGGCACGGAAGGAAGCATGGTCGTAATCGCGTTCTTGAGAAGGTGGTCAGTCCTGCCTCGAGCTTCACGCGTCTCCGAGCTACCCTTCCTGCCGACACCCCCCTTATCCCGCGTCGTCCAAAGCCTCGTCCATCCGCCTCCACGATGTAAGTTTTTCTCATTTTCATCCTCTTTTCGATATTCGTTCCTGCATGGCTAAGTTGACGAGATTCCTTATTTTCGAAATCGTAGGAGGTTTGAGGCGGCCTACGCTTCCGCTCATGCGGAGTATCAGGAGGCCCATCGCGAGTGGGAGGAGAAGTACCTGGCCCACCTCTCCTACACAAAGTTCATGAACGCTGTAAGTTTCAACCTTTATTTCTACAAAATATGACAAATCCCACTTCCCTAGTTTGAAGCTTATTTTGGCAACGCCTGACTCTAAACTATCTTGTAGGCGCTGGTTAGATTTTTTGCCAATGGAGAGCGGCCGGAAAACACTCCTGAGGAGCCTCCTGAGCCGGGGCCGTGTCCAATATTTCCATCGAGGGACCAGTTCGCTCTCACCTACTACTCATCGACCCCGGTAAGTTCTTTGCTAAACCACTGGTTACCATTTTCCTTCGCCTCGCAAGTTGCTAAGTCTTGCTCAAACATGTAGGGAGCGGGAGGTTCGGAGACGCCACACTCGCCAGGTTCGCGTGAGATCATGCCGTTTGATCCCGAGGCTGGTACTTCGCGTGCTGCTACGCCGGGTTCGCGTGAGATCACACCGGTACATCCCGGTGGTCCTTCTCCTGGTGCTTCGCGTGCTGGTTCGCTGGGTGCTTCGCCGGGTGCTTCTCCTTCTTCCGGTGGTTCTACTGCTGCGCCGAGCCGTCGATCGCCTTTTTCACCTCGGAGATATGGGGTACACCCCGTCGCCGCCGACCTAGGGCTTTCGGCCTCTAGACATATATGTAGCTTGATGTATACACTATTTTATACCATTTTGTATCTACACTATGATCTAGCATGTTTGTGATGATATCCTATGTGTTATCATGTTTGTGATGATATTGTGATGTTCCCTGTAATTTATTATATTATTTGCTGCTATTTTTCTGCAAAAACGAGCCGCTGGACCATTTAAAAAAAAATTCTGGCACAACCTATGCCGACGGCATTGCCGTCGGCATAGCTACCTCAGTGACCAAATGGTCGTAGCTACTCCTGTAGCTCCATCAGACGCTGCCAGATGATGCCACGTGTCTGGACCTATGCCGACGGCTTTGCCGTCGGCGTAGGTCGATCCTCATCAACTGGCTATCGTGGGCCCCACCCAGCCATACGTCGACGGTTTTTTCACCGACGGCCCGTTCCGAGCCGTCGGCGTAGCCTGTGCCGACGGGTTTTTCCTATGCCGACGGCCTTCTGACCTGTGCCTACGCAAGGCTACGCCGACCGAGCTGTGCCGACGATTGCCGTCGGCATAGGGTAAGCCGACGGCTTATAGGCCTTTGCCGACGGCCAAAAGCCGTCGGCGTAGCCTGTCAGTCCCGTAGTGAGGGTGGGTGGTGGCTAGCTGTTTCATGGAAGCTTGGGTGTGTGACTGATGGTTCAGTGTCGAAGCAAGTGGCTTGATCCATGATTCAGTATTTTTATTCTCTACCCTAATGTACCACTAACTAGAACGTTCAAAGGAAGCAGCAGACAGCAGTTCGGATTTCTGGATTTTGATAGAGATATATATGGAATTTTCTAGAGCACGAATCACCTGGTAAAAACTTAAAATCCGTTCAGATTTCTGGATTTTCTCCTACCTCCTCCCTTGATTCCTTAAAAAAATCACACATGACGTGGGCATAAAACTTACTGCGGAAAACGACCCATAATAGTGTGTGCACCAAGGTCCTGGCAAATTGACATGAACTCTCCATTGTCGCGGCTCTAGAAAATTTGCTCAAAACCTTAACCTCTCTCCTATGTACATTTTCTTTTTGAGGGGTACCTCTCTCGTACATAAAAAAAACTGCAGCGGTTTTTTTTTTTTTTTTTGAGATTCAAAAGACTGCAGCGGTTGATCATCGAATCTACATGGAAGCCCCGCAGCCACTCAATGGGCCAAAGCCCGGCTAGCTAGCGAGGTAACGTGCGACTATTTTTCCAGGCAGGATCTCTCCCTACGGTCCAATAAGGATGAGGAAGATGGCTTAAAATGGCCTGACGACCGGTGGTCTTGGTGGATAATTTGGTGAAAAACTTCAAAAAAAAAAGAAGGATACTTCGGTGAAAATCCAAAAAAGTACCGTTGAAATCAGAAAAATACAAAACCAATCCCAGATCATCATGAAATATTAATAAAAATAGGAGCAAGTTTAGGAAATAAATAAGGGTGCGCCTAACGCTCGATTGCCCGAGATTTCTCTTACCGCTCGGTCGAGCGAGGTCAGCCTATTTCGCTAGCGTGGATCGCAGCCCGATTTCCCCTCTCGGCCTGCTCCGAGCGCCTATGGGCCTTTTGCGCCTATTGCTTAGACCGAGTAGCTCACACGGGCGAAGGCTCCAAAGAAAAAAAAGGCTCACGTACACAAGTCAAAGAACAAAAAGGCAACGTACACATCGGCCCAAAGTAAACAAGTCATGCACGATGCTTCTCGCATGGAGCCGACCGTGGTAAAAGTCTGTCTCGTCAATAGAGAAGTATGGTGTTCTTTTTATATATCTCCAAAAAAGTAAAAATAGAATATTTAAAAACTTGTTCAAGCAGAAAATAAATAAAAACCATGAGTATTTTAAAAAAATGCACCACCAGTCTGAAAACGTTTCACAGATATAAAAAAACACGTTCACTTAATTTATGAAAATTATTCATGTATTTCAAAAATGAAAAAAGAAATAAAATAAAATGAATAATTAGATAAATGAAAAAGGATAATGAATAAGAAACATAGAAAATAAACAGGAAGAAAGAAACAGGAAAAAAGGAATGGAGAAAAAAACTAACCAAAGATGGGCCGACCCACACGACTGATCGCTCCGACTCGCTAAGGGTGATATATAACGCTGGCAGTTGTTACTGTGCTTGGACTACTGATGGGGTTTTGCTAAATTACGGTATAAAGAAGCACTAATATTCATGGGCTGATGGGGTTTATGTATTTTTCTAAATTAGAGTACAACTCTATTACAAAATTATGCAGAAAGTTACACCTGCAATTGCACATTATTGCCACTAACATGCAAACACAAATTCATGGTTATTATTCTGCAAAAAAAAATGCAATTGCATATTAATTGTATGAATGTGCAATTGCATATTATGTCCAATAATGTGCAACCGCACATTATTGCCACTAACGTGCAACTGCACATTCATGGGTATTATTCCGTAAAAATTGGCAATTACACATTAATTGTATAAATGTGCAATTGCACATTATGCCCAGTAATATGCAATTGCACATTATTGCCACTAACATGCAAACGCAAATTCATGGGTATTATTCTGCAAAAAAATATACAATTGCATATTAATTGTATAAATGTGCAATTGCAGACATAATGTGCAATTGCACATTTTCCCACTATCACGCAACTGCACATTCATGGGTATTATTCCGTAAAAGAAGTGCAATTACACATTAATTGTATAAATGTGCAATTACAAATTAATTGTATAAATGTGCAATTGCACATTATGTCATTAATGTGCAATTGCACATTTTACTGAATAATACCTATTAAAATGTGCAATTGCACATTAATTACATAAATGTGCAATTGCACATTATGTAGTAAAAATGTGCAATTGTACATTAATGATATAAATGTGCAATTGCACATTATGTAGTAAAAATGTGCAATTGCACATTAATTCTATAAATGTGCAATTGCACATTATGTCCAGTAATGTGCAATTACACATTATGACCACTAATGTGAAATTGCACATTCATGGTCACTAATGTGCAATTTCTCATTTATCTCTTGGGATGCGATCATTCAAAAGTTCCATTACGAGGCTACAAATTCATATACTATTTGCACAAGGACGTGGCTAGCGCAAACTGATCTGGTGTCTAAAAAAAACTACCAAATTTCAAAATGTATGCATAATTTCAAAAAATGCTACACCACATATTTGGCTTGTGAAGAAAACATAAAAGTTCTTCATACTGCCTTAGCTTAAACAAACGCGCACAAGAAAAATAGTTTGAAAATCCACTACCCGCTATTCAAAACGCCATACAAAAAACCCAACAACAGAAAAGAAAAAACGAGCCACAACCATGTGGGCCAACAGAGAAGCACCAGACAAAAAGCCCAACAACAGAAAAAATAACCAGAAAAGAAAACGGGCCACACGGGCCAAAGGAGAAACACCGGCCAGCGTGCTCTTGTTCTCAAAACAAAAAAAACAGCCAGCCTGCTCAAGACACGAATCGTAGGAAAATGTATCGTACAGTCGCAACTCACAAATATCGACCGAGCGCTAACTTATATCTCAGGCAACCGAGCGTTAGCAAAAGCCAATAAATAAATCTAATGAAAGTATAGGGATCGATAAAATAGAGACACCTCCTTGGGTAGGGTAGGGGTCTATCTTCTACCACGGGCCTGTTTTTACCTAGTTTTTCATATTTGCTAACACCGAGCCCATATGTTGCCATGAGAAACACCTAAAAAGGCAAGGGTTTGGTGGACGAAGCTAAATTCTAGAGTAAAATTTTGAGTTGGAGTGTCGGAGGCGGCGATTTGGCTCTAGGGTCTAGATGCACCCATTATGTAAATTTTTTTTAGTTTTTTTTTTCAAAATGTCAAAAAATTCCAGAAAAAAAAATCCGGATGTACATTAGAACATTATGTGTTAGCACAAAAAATGTCATGGTGAAAAAACATTTTGTGTGAGCTGTACAAAAAAGACAAAAATCTGACACGTATAAAGACATTTTCGTGCGTCCGAATTTGTCTTTTTTGCACAGGTTGCAAAAAATATTTTTTCTTCCCCTAACTTTTCGTGCTAATATAATACGTCTTGAACTACATGCGAAATTTTTATTTTGAATTTTTTGACATTTTGAAAAATGTTTTTTGGGTAGTAAGTGCATCTGCACCTACTACCCATTGTGAATATCCGTTGGAGTGTCATCCTTTATTGTTTATCTGTGTCAATTACAAGAATGCTGCCCGGTGAGAGTAAAAGGGTACTTTTATATTTGTGTTTTTGCAATACTGTTGGTCCCATATATAAATGCAATAGTGTATATATATATATGTTTCTTTTTTTGTGGATTACCAACTCCAAGATTTATAAGTTGGGAAGATTCTTCCACGAGAATAGATGGATTCTCCGCACTCTGGCAACTACCACTCAAGATTTTCCTTCTAGAGGTCGAGAAATCTCCACCTCGGAGACCAGAGACTCAAAAGCCAAGCGCGAAGGATTTATAAAGAAGCAAAGTTCGACGAGACTCAAGAATTCACAAAAAATTATACTAGGCTGTAGGCAGTGAACCAATTAGCATCCTTGTCCATGTTAGCTGCTGACGGTTCTATGTAATTTCGCCCAAGAAACTACCATGTCTTACAGTAAGACACAAAGGCATGCATCACACCACCATGCACACGCGTGTGACTGGAGAACTTAGACCAAGACTGATGATTATTTTAAACGGGCCGGTGTTAATTGATCTCTGACAGGACTAACTTAATACCTTTTTTTGACATTTGTGGAGTTCCATGTAATTTACCTCAGGAAAAGTCATGATCCCATCGACTCTTTTTCTTCATGCGGGTAAAAAGCTAACTAAAAAGTTCCATTTACATAGATTGTTCCACCTAAATTACCCAGGCGGCAGTAATTTATTCAGTCACTTACTTAGATAGTGCTCGTGGAGCGAACAAGCACCAACTCCGCGTGCTAATCAGTTCGCTAAACACTAGTACATATTGAAGAGATGGATATGTATATATTTCTCTCCCGACGTGCATTGAGGTAACAAATTAAGCATCGAGATGACAAGGTCAAGGTGGTCATGGTCTGGGAGAAGTGCAATGTTCTGTTGTGCTGCTGTGGTTGCGGCGCTTATGCTGCTGCCGCTGCCGTTGAGCGCTGTCGCCCGGGCACCGGCTGCAGCAGCTTCCGGCGTGAGGAGTAAGTGCACCACTCACTGCGGCAATATCAGCATCCCATACCCGTTCGGGGTGGAGGCTGGCTGCTACCACGACGGTGGCTTCAATCTAACCTGCGACCAGTCGTCCAGACCGCCCCAGCTGTTCCTCGGCGATGGCACCGTTCAGGTGCTGAACATCGATCTGCCCAACGGCACCTTGCGTGTCAACAGCAGCAACTTCCCGCTGAATATTCGTCTGGGAAGAATTGCATGGCGCGCCGGCGGACCGGGATACGCCACCGACGGGCCATACTTTCTAGCGGGAGGGCGGAACAACTTAGTAGCAATTGGGTGCGACGTCCAAGTCACCCTTCTGGGGAAAAACGACACCCTTGTCACCTCTTGCTCGCCTTTGTGCCCGAAGGAATATGGTGTAGATATGGATACCTGCTCCGGCATCGGCTGTTGCCAAGAAACCATACTTAAGGGTCGCGCTTCGTACACACTCCAGATTTTTCAGGTTGACAGTGATTATGGGAATTATACCGGTGGTGCTACATTGGAGAAGGTGTTTATGGTTGAATCAGACTATTCGGTTAACGTCACAGAGTATTATGATAAATATTTTTCCAATAATTATAATTACCAGAATTATAATTATGTCCCTTCCATGCTCGCCTGGGCAATCAACACCGCGGTATGTCACACCAATGGGTCTTCGCCTTCCTGCCGCAGCAAACACAGCATCTGTCACAACTATACCACTGTTTATGATAATCATCTTACTGATTACGATGGTCCTGGTTTGGATAATCATCGGCATAACTGTTTCTGTTCAGGTGGATTCCAAGGCAACCCATACATCTCCCATGGCTGCTATGGTAATTGTACACTGCTCTCAAGTAATTCTTTTTATCATAATGCTCGAAGCGCTTTACTTTAGCCACGCACCTATAGCGTTTTCGAGTGACCATACTAAAATAATTGACGTTTTTTCTTATAGGATTTTTTTATAGAAGAATGAAGTTAATGGAGAACTTGCCTGTGGCAAGATGGTTAGGAGGGTGGTTGTACCCCCAGCCCACCAGAGTTCAAACCCCAGGTTTGACGTTGGTGTTTCTCATTTAGGCGGAATATTCTTTCAGTGGGAGGCGACGTACCCGTCGACAGCGAGGCGCCCGTGGTGACTTCGTCAATCTCAAGACCCAACCGCCGGCTCAGTCTTTCGGAGGTGCTCATAGGGGTAGGGTGTGCGTGCGTGCGTTCATAGGGGTGAGTGTATGCGCGTGTATGTGAGCGTCTGCGTTGTACTGTGTTTCTCAAAAAAAAAAAAAAAAAGAAGTTAATGAGTTTTATATAAGTATATGGAAAATCCATGGGTTTGTATTAGGAGAGCATAATCTTAAAAAATTAAGACATATATGCAATATGATGTATAAATATGGGATTTGCATATCGATGTCATCTGTTTCTAGAAATCATCCAAAAATGGTAAAGTTCTACTACCGAGTACGGACAAATTAGCCCGACTACCGTTTTTTTAGATGTCCGACTACCTTCTAAGCATACGGCGTATTATCATATTTGTATGTGCCTTGCTCAGATATTGACGAGTGTGAACACCCGGAAGCATATCCTTGTTATGGAATCTGCATCAATATGCCCGGAACTTTCCAGTGTCAGTGCCAGGATGATACTTACGGAAATCCAGATTGATAAAACAGGGATGTGTCAGCGTCACAACAACAAAAACGTTTACAAGTAACAATAGCATCTTTTTTATTATTGCAGTCAATCCGTTTAATTCTTAGACTGCTCAAAGTCAAGACTTAATTTGTCTCTTTTCCCCATGATACCATATTTTACAGGTTTGAGAATAGGTCTAGTGGTCAGCGGTGGCTCCGTTATGTTGCTTCTTGCACTTGGTTCCCCATTGGTAACACGCAAAATCAAGTTAAGTAGAGCAAAGAAGATGAAAAAAAGATTTTTCAAGCAGAATCATGGGTTGTTGTTGCAACAACTAATATCACAGAAGACAGATTTTGGTGAAAGGATGATAATTCCATTATCAGAACTTGAGAAGGCCACAAATTATTTTGACAAAACGCGTGAAGCAGGTAATGGAGGACATGGTGTTGTATATAAAGGAATTCTAGACCTAATAGTTGTTGCCATCAAGAAGTCCAAGATTGTTGTACAAAGAGAAATCGATGACTTCATAAATGAGGTTGCAATTCTTTCTCAAATCAACCACAGGAATGTTGTGAAGCTAATCGGATGTTGTCTTGAGACAGAAGTCCCGTTGCTAGTTTATGAGTTCATTTCTAATGGAACTCTTGATAATCATCTTCATGTTGAAGCTCCGACATCACTATCATGGGATGAACGATTAAGGATTGCACTTGAGGTTGCTAGAGCTCTATCTTATCTTCATTCGGCAGCTGCAATGCCAATTTACCATAGGGATATTAAATCATCCAACATACTTCTTGATGATAATTTAACAGCAAAGGTATCAGATTTTGGAGCTTCAAGGTACATCCCAATCGACCAAACAGGGGTGACTACAACCGTTCAGGGAACAATGGGATACTTAGACCCCGAGTACTATTATACCGGTCGGCTAACAGACAAGAGTGATGTTTTCAGTTTTGGTGTTCTTCTCGTAGAACTCCTAACTAGAAAAAAACCATTCCTCTACAGTTGTGGTGGTGAAGGTGTTGGTCTTGTTTCGCATTTCCTTTCGCTACTCGCGGAAGGCAAACTTGATGAGATAATAGATCCTCAAGTATTGCAAGAGGAAGATGGAGAAGTCCAGGAAGTAGCTACACTGGCGGCGATGTGCACTCAATTGAAGGGAGAAGACCGGCCTACCATGAGGGAAGTGGAAATGAAACTCGAAATTTTGAGAGTTAATAACATGAATGTTGCACCTGATACTGCATCAAGGAGATCCCGTAGGGATCAAACTGGGCCTCAATACATGCCAACCGATGGAGCTATTGTAAAAGCAAGCAGACAATACACTATGGAGGAAGAAATATTGATGTCTGCACGGTATCCCCGATGATCTTGTGGCAACGTTCTTACCAACTCTTCGTTCTACACATTTTGTTCTAAAGCACTGTCAAGTGGAATAATTCCAGCATGTCTGCTTCTATGTCTTCTAAGTTATCGAAGGAAAGTCTTAGCAAGGTTTTTTTTTTTATTTGTTACTTTTGCATATTCAGTTTGAGGTGGTCACTCTTCCATGTGTGACGACTGGATATCAGTACTTCTGATTTCAGGAAATAAAGCATAACTTACAATGTGTTTCTATATTGATTCTGAAGAACAAGTTTTGTGTTTCTGTAGTTCTTGAGATCGTACAGCTAATTTTGTCTCCAGTATCGATTAAGTCGATTGTGTATAGGATGTAGCGTAGTCTGGGCACCCAAAATGTTGTCATCGATGCCCCCAATTTGAATCAGGACATAAAACAAGAATCAGAGTTGCTTCTTTGTCTTTTAAATTATTCAAGTAGACCCTTAGCAACTATACCTTTTAACCCATTACCTTTGTATATTCAGTGTGTGTTGGTTACTCTTCCATGTGCACTTATTGTATTTCAGTAGTTTTGATCTTAGCAACAAAAGCATAATCTTCAGTTGTTTTTATGTATTGGTTCTGGAAAAACAGTGTTCTTGTATTCTTGAGATCATACTTAAGTCTTGATTATAGAATGTTGTGAAGTGTGGGCACTCTAAATGTTGGCATCGATGATCTGAGTCAGGATATAAAACCAGAGTCGGTAGTTGCTTCAAGAACTGACAGGACGAGCAGGAATACATACATAACGACACATATCTGAGTCAGGATATAAAACCAGAGTCGGTAGTTGCTTCAAGAACTGACAGGACGAGCAGGAATACAACACGTATGTATCCATAATGGGAACATCGACAGAGGTCACTACAGGAAAAAAAATTGTTGCCGACCGGCTTTTTATCTGCCGTCTGCTTTTTATATGGACCGTCAACAGATAAAGTATATGCCGAGCGCGTTTTTAAAGGCCGTCGGCATACTGAGTGGAACTGGCGCTAAACTGGTGGAACAGCTGACGGTGGTGGTCCATGCAAGGCGTTCCAAATCAGCGACAAGCATGCCGGTGTCTCCAGAAAAAGCGTGACGGAGGCGAACTGTCGAACATCTGCCACTGTCCGCGCGTTCTTTTAAGATCAGACCAGGACTAGATGGGGCGATCTTGACCGATCTGTGTCAGACCACTAAGTTGCTACATGTGTATACTTTTGGGGTCTGCTTCCACGTATTTTCCACTAAAAAGCATGATCGCATCAGACTTTTCAGTTCACGCGGTATATCTAACGAAGATTGTTCCACCAAATAAACAGTCAAACACTAAGTCGAGCGTGCTAAATCAGTTAGCCGAACGCTGGAACGTGAAGATATATATATATATACAGTGCTCTCTGTACTTCCGTTGAGGCAAAGAAAAGGAAAAAAGATTGCTGCGCCGTTCCCCATGGCCACTCCAATGTTCTACGTTGCTGTGGTTGCCGCGCTACTGCCACTGCTACAATTGAGCGCCGTACCCGTCTCGAAATAGGCTTTCGCCCCGCTTTATAAATAAAGCAACGACCGACATACAACCAGCGTACAAACACCACACCACACATGCTGGGCAGTAGCAAACACACACACAAAGAGAAGAGAAGAAAAAAAGAAATGGAGACAAAGGCGGGTCGACTAAACGATGGTAACCCGCAACCGCTGCACCCACCGAAGAAGTATCACCACACTCCTAGCACCGAAACGTCGAGTACCAAGCAACACCTTCAAGCAGAAAAGCACAAGCTGCTGCCCGGACCAGCGCACTGGTCCTAGGGTTTCCCCCAGCACATCGAGGAATCGGACGAAGGGTAGCCACGACGCCCTTCAGGAAGGGATGGTGACACCAAGAGGCGGCACCGCGTCGGTGTCAGACGAGCCGACAAGGATTTCTCCCGAAAACCCTATCCACATCCTCAGACGTTCCGTAGCATAGCAGCCCGTGAGGACGAGGCCTCGATACCACCTGACTATCCGCCAACCAACATGCGCCACCACGGTCACAAAGTCACCATCGTCGTCTCACCACAGTAACCGACACGACGACTGCAAGCCAGATGCGAGGAGTAGATACCGGGGTCAACAGGACCGCGGCCGCGCGGGAGGGAACTACCTCCACCGCCGAGGACGGTAGTCGACCGGACGCGGCTGCAGAGCATACCAATCCCCGTTAGGTCCGGCCGGGCCCGACGGGCCCGTAAAGCCTCCGCAAGGGCACACCAGTCCTTATAGGATCCGGCCGGGCCCGGATCGGGACCGTGAAGCCCGCTGCCACACTGCAACAGGCCGACCGCCATGCTGTCGTCCCCTGCATCTTCTACCTCGCTGTCCGCTGCAGATCCCGCTGCAGTTCAGCCCGGCCCGACCAAGATGGGACTCGAAGGGCCCCGATCTGGGCCATGGGCACGACGCCGCCCCGCTGCCCGTCGGCATCCGCCTTGCTGCGCTGCCCGCTGCTCCGCGTACGCCGCCGCCGTGACTTCACCGCCCAGCCGGAGCCGAGACCTGCTGCCACCCTGAGGACACCGCCGCCTGGAGGGGATAGCCCCGACTACCGCTCCAGCGCGCGCGGGGAGGAGACGGCCGCCGCCGCCGGCGCCACACGGGCCGCGCCCGGCAGCAACTGTCGGCGGCGGCGACGAGGGGCAGAGGAGGAGGGGGGCGAGAGGAGGAGAGGGAGGAGGCGCTCCGTCGCCTCGGGGGGCGACTGGAGCGCAAAGGCGGGGGAGGAGGTGCGGGAGGAGAGGGCCGGTGGCGGCGGCGGCGCGAGGAACCCTAGAGGAGAGAGGAAGACGCGAGGAAGACCATGGGCCAGCACCGTACTCGTAGGGAACAAGGATATCCCGTAGGGAACAAACTGGATATCGGTACTTTTGATTTCAGGAAATAAAGCATAACCTACAATGTGTTTCTGTATTGATTCTGAAGAAAAAGTTTTGTGTTTCCTTAGTTCTTGAGATCGTACAGCTAATTTTGTCTCCGGTCTCGATTCAGTCGATTGTGTATAGGATGTAGTGTAGTCTGGGCACCCAAATTGTTGGCATCGTTGCACCCAATCTGTGTCGGGATATAAAACAAGAATTGTAGTTGCTTCAAGTGCTAACTGGGGGAGCAGGAATACATACCTGACATACAGTTCCTGCAGAGAAATAAACCGCAAGACGACGACAACTTCCTGGCACTACAGCAGCCCGGAACGACGGTGATGGTCTCTGTGTGACTCCGGCACATTGCCGGTTCGCCGTATACGGTATCTTCTTTGGCCATCACGAGCCATCAGGTCTCAGGAGCGTATCAGTCGGCGGTGGTCCCATCCAGCCAGCTTCAAAGTCAGTCGATCGCCGGTGTGGATGCAGCCTAGCGAGCCTCGCCCTGCGTTCGGGCTCCCGTCCGAGGCAAATCTGATAAAATTGACCTTTTTTTAACTTATTTCATAAAATGGAGCCAGATTTAGATTAGATTATTTCACGATCTAACCCTTTTTTATGACTTGTGTCATGTTCTATTGCAGGACGCACCGGTAAAGGGCGTCGCAGACCTTGGCACGTCAGACTGAACGGGCCTGCACCTTGATAGCACAACGCCTTGTGCCGGGCGCCATGCCTGCCATGCTGTAGGCATGGCGCCTTGGCGGTGCGTCATTCTTCTTTTTCTTCATGTGCGAAATCCAAAATAGAATAAATTTGCTCAATGTTTTACTAAGAGCATCTCTAGTGGTGATCGTAAACGGCGGAACAGAAAACACGGTTTCTAGTTCGCTTTTTAGGTATTTATCAGGCTTAAAACAGACATCGCGGAACAGAAACCGAATAGCGAACTGAAAATTTACACAATTTTTGATTTTGCGGGAACAAACGACGAATACATGATCTCGTTTTCCATGTTCTTCGCATTACAGATCAATGCTTGTCGACATTTTACACTAACACTAATCTAAACTGAAGATCGTCGTCGCCCTAACCCTAAAATGCAAAATAGGGCTCCCCGCTGCCACGGGTGAAGATGAGGTCGATGAAGGAGGCGTTCTGAAGCTCCGCCTTCTTCTCCGCGGCGGCGAGATCCTGCGCGAGCCCCTGCTCGTACAAGATGCAGTTGATCTCCTCGTCGCGCTCGAGCTACGCGGCGTGGTCCACCGCCTCCCTCTCCGTGCGCATCATCATCATCATCACCACGACGTCCTCGGGGACAAAGTCCTCCCGCGGGAGGGAGGTGCCAAAGGCGGCGGCGTCGTAGCCCTCCGGCTCCTCCTCCGGCGCCTCCACCGGTGACTCCCTCATTCGTTGCACTTGATGTTTCTAGAGCTCTATCTTATCTTCATTCGTCTGCTTCAATGCATCGATCTCAAGATAGGTTTGGAATCGGTATCGAAGAAGTCCGTCATTGAAGTGGTAAGTGGGCGTAAGGCCTATGTAATTTATCATAGGGTTAAATCATCCAACATACTTCTTGATGATAATTTAACAGCAAAGGTATCCGATTTTAGAGCTTCAAGGTACATCCCAATCGACCAAACAGGGGTGACTACAGCCGTTCAAGGAACAATAGGGTACTTAGACCCCATGTACTATTATACTGGTCATCTAATAGACAAGAGCGACATTTTCAGTTTTGGTGTTCTTCTCGTAGAACTCCTGACCAGAAAAAAAATCATTCCTCTATCGCCGTGGCGGGGATGGTGTTGGTCTTGTTTCACATTTTGTTTCTCTACTCGCAGAAGGCAAACTTGATGTGATAATAGATCCTCTTGATTCTCGAAAAACAGTGTATTTGTATTCTTGAGATCTTACAACTAATACTTACTAAAGTCTTGATTATAGAATGTCGTGAAGTGTGGGCACCCTAAATGTTGGCATCGATGCTCGCGATCCGATAAAACCAGAGTCGGTAGTTGCTTCAAGAACTGACTGGAGGAGCAGGAATACATGCATGACGACACATATGGGAACATCGACAGAGGTCATATGGGAACATCGACAGAGGTCACTACGGGAAAAAAATTTGTTGCCGACCGGCTTTTTATCGGGGCCGTCAACAGATAAAATATAGGACAGGACTAGGCGTCCCCCGGGGATCTTTCCGTCCGATCCCCCGGGTCGCCAGCCCGACACGTGTCCACTAAATATAGGCTAAATCCCGCTTTTGCTACAAAACTCCCGATTTTTGCTGCAAATCGTCCCGCTTTTGCTGCATTGTAGCAAAAAACGGTTCGTACACAGAACATGAAAAGAAAATTCTGGCCTCGCCGGAGACCTCACCGGATACCTCGCCGGACACGTGGTAGCAAAAAGTTTATGCTATTGTAGCAACAAAAAAGTTCGATTGTAGCAAAATCAACTTCGCCGGAGACATCGCCAGAGACTCTCGCCGGAGACATCGCCGGAGACCTCGCCAGAGATATAGTAGCAAATTTTTTGATCTATTGTAGCAAAACCAGATAACAATAGTAGCAAATTTTTTGATCTATTGTAGCAAAATCAACTTCGCCGGAGACATCGCCGGAGACTCTCGCCGGAGACATCGCCGGAGACCTCGCCGAAGATATAGTAGCAAATTTTTTGATCTATTGTAGCAAAACCAGATACCAATAATAGCAAAAAATAAGTTATACTGCTACATGTGGCAAATAAATGAGACTTTTTTTTTTTGCTACCGTAGCAAAAACGGGCTCTGGGGGACTATTTTTTGGACCGAAAAGTTTTTGCTACTTGTAGCAAAAATCGGGATATTTTTTTGCTACCGTAGCAAAAGCGGGATTGTGGACAGAAAGAGGGGACACGTGGTTGGTGGGGACCCGGAGGATGGGAAGCTCGGATCCCCCGGGTGACTACTATACTTTTCCTAAAATATATGCCGAGCGCGTTTTTAAAGGCCGTCGGCATACTGAGTGGAACTGGCGCTAAACTAGTGGAACAGCTGACGGTGGTGGTCTCCGACACTCCGTCCATGCAAGGCGTTCCAGATCAGCGACAAGCGTGCCGGTGTCTCCAGAAAAAGCCCAAATTGCCGCTGTCCGCGCCTTCTTTTAAGATCAGACCAGGACTAGATGGGGCGATCTTGACCGATCTGTGTCAGACCACTAAGTTGCTACATGTGTTTACTTTTGGGGTCTGCTTCCACGTGTTTTCCACTAAAAAGCATGATCGCTTCAGACTTTTCCGCGAAGACTGTTCCACCAAATTAGCAGTCAAACACTAAGTCGAGCGTGCTAAATCAGTTAGCCGAACGCTGGAACGTGAAGATATATATATATACAGTGCTCTATGTACTTCCGTTGAGGCAAAGAAAAGGAAAAAAGATTGCTTCGCCGTTCCCCATGGCCACTACAATGTTCTACGTTGCTGTGGTTGCCGCGCTACTGCTACTGCTACTGCTACCATTGAGCGCCGTGGCACGGGCACCGGCTGGACGGAGCAGCTGCACCACCCTCTGCGGCAATATCAGCATCCCGTACCCGTTCGGGGTGGAGCCTGGCTGCTACCACGACGGCGGCTTCAACCTCACCTGCGACCATTCGTACAGCCCGCCCCAGCTCTTTCTCGGCGACGGCACCGTGCAGGTGCTCGACATCGATCTTCCCAACGGCAGGGTGCGTGTCAGCAACAGCGTCTTCTCACGGGCTTTTAATGGCAGCAACGGCACGTGGCATGCTGGCGGCCCAGGATACGCCGCCGACGGACCGTATTTTCTAGCCGGAAGGCAAAACAACTTAGTAGTAATGGGGTGCAACGTCCAAGTTATCCTCGTGGAAGGAAATGGCAAACTTGTCACCTCTTGCTCTCCTTTCTGCAGCCTGGACATATATGAACCCACAGATACCTGCACCGGCCTCGGCTGTTGTGAGGCAGCCATACTTGACGGGCAAGCTACCTACACAATCAAGTCTGGCTGGATGGATAGTCGTACAGCATACTTGGAGGGAGTGTTGATGGTGGAGTCAGGCTATCTTTTTCACTCCAAAGCTTATGCTGGCTTTGACGCCACGGTCCCTGCCATGCTCGCCTGGACAATCAACACTACGGTATGTCATACCAATGGGTCTTCACCTTCCTGCCGCAGTGAACACAGCTTTTGTCACAACCATACCAATCCTGTTCATGCTGTTTATTTTGGTCGTCCTGGTTATTCTGATTATGGTCGTCCTGTTGATCATGGGCATAACTGCTTGTGTTCTGGTGGATTCCAAGGCAACCCATACATCTCCGGTGGCTGCTATGGTAATTATACGCTGCTCAAATGTATTTTTTTTATCATAATGCTCAAAGCACTTCACTGTAGCCACGCACCTAGAGGGGTTTCTGCGTAACCATATGAAAATTATTGATGTTTTTTCAGATAGAAATAAATTTGATAGTAGAATGGAGGTACAGAAGAGTTTATTAGGTATATCCGTATATGACAAAGCAATTGGGTATGCAGAGACGTATTAAGGAGAAGATAATCTTCTGCCAGGCAAAACAACATTAATACATATATTTAATATCATGTATAAATATGGGATTTGCTATATCTTGCCGACTAATAAATAGCTACTATTTCTCAATCAACCAAATAGTGAAGACAACCGAATCTACTTGTTTCCTTCCTTGCCTACGTGAAGCAGCAACGGTAAAAATCCATTAATTTAATTTCTCCTCATACTGTCATATGTCCAGACATCAACGAATGTGATCATCCGGACATCTACCCCTGTTACGGCAATTGCAGAAACACAGATGGAGGATATGATTGCCAATGCCCTCTTGGCTTCAAGGGCAATGCTTCTAATCAAAATGGATGTGAAGGTACGCATGATGTTAACTCTTTCTAGGGATCATAAAAAATGTATAGTTTAACTACTAAGTACTAATAAACTAGTTTGACTACCTTCTTAGCATATGGCGTATTCTCACTTTTGTTTGTGCGTTGCGCAGACATTGACGAGTGTAAACACCCGGAAGCATATCCATGTTATGGAATCTGCATCAATATGCCCGGAACTTTCCATTGCCGGTGTCACGATGGTACCTACGGAGATCCGTTGATAAAACAAGGATGTGCCAGCGTCTCAGCAAAAAAAACATTTACTGGTAACAATAGCATCTTTTGATAATCATTATCAATCCATTCTTTCATGGACTGCTCAAAATCATCAATTTATCTCTTCGTCTGTGATGCCATTTACCATGTTTTACAGGTTTGAGAATAGGTCTAGTGGTCAGCGGTGGTTCAGTTATGTTGCTTCTGGCACTTGGTGCCCCATTGGTAACACGTAAAATAAAGATAACTAGAGCAAAGAAGATGAAAAAAAGGTTGTTCAAGCAGAATCATGGGTTGTTGTTGCAACAACTAATATCACAGAAGACAGATTTTGGTGAAAGAATGATTATTCCTTTGTTGGATCTGGAAAAGGCCACAAATAATTTTGACAGAACTCGTGAAGCGGGTGGTGGAGGACATGGTGTTGTATATAAAGGAATTTTAGACCTAATGGTTGTGGCCATCAAGAAGTCCAAGATTGTCGTACAAAGAGAAATCGATGACTTCATAAATGAGGTTGCAATTCTTTCTCAAATCAACCATAGGAATGTCGTGAAGCTAATCGGATGTTGTCTTGAGACAGAAGTCCCGTTGCTAGTTTATGAGTTCATTTCTAACGGAACACTTGATCATCATCTTCATGTTGAAGGCCCGACATCACTATCGTGGGATGATCGATTAAGGATTGCACTTGAAGTTGCTAGAGCTCTATCCTATCTTCATTCGGCTGCCACAATGCCGATTTACCATAGGGATATTAAATCATCTAACATACTTCTTGATGATAATTTAACAGCAAAGGTATCGGATTTTGGAGCTTCAAGGTACATCCCAATCGACCAAACAGGGGTGACTACAGCCGTTCAGGGAACAATGGGCTACTTAGACCCCGAGTACTATTATACCGGTCGGCTAACAGACAAGAGTGATGTTTTCAGTTTTGGTGTTCTTCTCGTAGAACTCCTAACTAGAAAAAAGCCATTCCTCTACCGTTGTGGCAGTGAAGGTGTTGGTCTGGTTTCACATTTCCTTTCGCTACTCGCGGAAGGCAAACTTGATGAGATAATAGATCCTCAAGTATTGCAAGAGGAAGATGGAGAAGTCCAGGAAGTAGCTACACTGGCGGCGATGTGCACTCAGCTGAAGGGAGAAGACCGGCCTACCATGAGGGAAGTAGAAATGAAACTCGAAGTTTTGAGAATTAAGAACATGAATGTGGCACCTGATACTGCATCAAGGAGATCCCGTAGGGATCAAACTGGGCCTCAATACATGCCAACCGATGGAGCTATTGTGGAAGCAAGCAGACAATACACTATGGAGGAAGAAATATTGATGTCTGCAAGGTATCCCCGATGATCTTGCGGCAACGTTCTTACCAACTCGACGTTCTGCACATTTTGTTCTAAAGCACTGTCAAGTGGACTAATACAAGCATGTCTGCTTCTCTGTCTTCTAAGTTATCGAAGGAAACTCTTAGCAATTGTATTTTTAATCTGTTACTTTTGCATATTCAGTGTGAGGTAGTTACTCTTCCATGTGTGGTGACTGGATATCGGTACTTTTGATTTCAGGAAATAAAGCATAACCTATGATTTGTTTCTGTATTGATTCTCAAGAAAAAGTTTTGAGTTTCTGTAGTTCTTGAGAATTTGAGATCATACAGCTAATTTTGTCTCCGTTCTGGATTCAGTGGATTGTCTGTAGGATATAGTGTAGTCTGGGCACCCAAAATGTTGTCATCGATGCCCCCAATCTGAATCAGGAATTCAGGAGATAAAACAAGAATCATATTTGCTTCAGGAACTAACTGGAGGAGCAGGAGTACGTACCTGACGACACATACAGTTCTGGAGGAGCAGGAATACATACCTGACGACACATACAGTTGCCAGAGCACCGCAGAGAAATAAAACCGCAAGATGATGCAGTTCTGAGTTGCGGCGACATCTTCCTGCCACTACGGCAGCCGGAACGTCGATGCTGGTACCTTATTTGGCCATCACGAGGCATTCCAGCGGTGGCTGCGGGATTTTAGCGAGCCTCACCCTGCCTTGCGTCTCAGCCTGTAATGACCGTGGCGTGCCCTGGAGGCCTGCACCAGCCGAAGCGGAGTCCAGGTGAATCTCTGTTCCATCCGGTCACCGTCCTGGATGCGGAAATTAGATTATTGAGAATCTGCCGTCGCCGCAGAGTCCCTCTCCTAAACGAACACTTAAACTGGCACGCGGTTTAGTACCACCTCGACAGCTGAGTCTCCTTGGGGTATGGAGGGATCCCTACATATGCAGCCCATGGGGCAACGTCCAACTCACTTACCTGGACGGGGTCGACGGCCGATCAAGAAGGGTCGTGGCACTGAGCCAGCCAACCTCCAACCTCTCTGCTAGCCATTTTGTTCTAAATTAATTTGGATAATTGGTAGGGGCCGCGCGGACGCGTACCCCCTCTAACACAAATTACGATGTCCACTCTCCCGCTAGGGAAGATGGTAGACCAACGCGCTCGCCAAGTGCAATGGCTAGCAGCCTATAAGTATGTAACTCCAACCTCTCAGGTTGGCATGACATTGTGTGAGAAATAAACCAACGAAAATTGCCCCAACTCTCCTAGTGACATCCTCTCTCAATGAGAGTAAGTCTGAAACAACTATCAAGTGGTATCAGAGCCAGGTTGTCTTGCAGCCTGAGCATTTCCTGTTCACCTCTCTCTCCGGGAGCTGAGCAGCCCCAGCCGGTAGCAGCAGCTGCTCCGACTGTCCCTGGTTACTTCCCTCCCTCCGGGTTGTCGAGCAGCAGCTCGTCAGAAGCAGCGCACAGCCCCCCAGCGGCGAGCCATGTCCACAAGTCGCTCTCAGCACACGGCTACCTCGAGCACGTGGCGACGGCAGGAGGCCGAGCGCGCAGAGGCAGAGGAGCGTGAGCGAGTGACTGCGGCAACCGCTGCAGCGGCGGCAAGGGCGTCAAGGCTGGAAGCAGCAGAGCTGGCAGCAGCCAGAGCGGAGGTAGAAGCAGCAGCGACGGTGGAGGCAGCACGTGTGGCTGCGGCGGAGGCCAAGGCGTTGCGCAACAGCGCCAACGGCTCCGTGTCCGCTGACGGCAGCGTCGACGCAGACCGCGACGACGCGGCGCAAGAGCGGGCGGCGCAGTGGGCAGCCGAGCACGCTCGCAGTGGTGCTCCCAGAGGAGGCGCGCACGGCGACGGCGGCTGGGATGACCAAGGCCGAGGCCTCTATGGGGTCCGGACTGTGGTCAGGGATGTTGGTCCCAGTGTTGGGTGGCCTACCCTCACCAAAACCAACTACGTCGAGTGGGCGCGATCATGAGGATCAGGCTCCAGGTGCGGCACATGTGGGAGGCGGTCCAGGAAGGCGCCGTCGACCAGCATGAGGATCGACGGGCGCTGGACGCCCTCATCGCCGCAGTCCCGCCCGAGATGCAGTTCTCGCTCTCCAACAAGCGGACTGCCAAGGAGGCTGGGACGCCATCGCCGCGGCACGCATCGGCAGCGACCGTGCTCGCAAGTCCACACTGCAGGCACTTCGCAAGGAGTGGGAGAACCTGGCCTTCAAGCCAGGTGAGGACGTTGATGACTTTGCTCTCCGTCTCAACACTCTGTTGCAGAAAATTGTGCAGTTCGGCGATGCCACCTATAACGAGGAGAGAGCTGTCGAGAAGCTCTTCCGGTGCATCCCCGAGAAGTACAAGCAGATGGCTCGCTCGATCGAGTCTCTGCTTGACCTCTCCATGATGACCATCGAGGAGGCGATAGGTCGCCTCAAGGTCGTCGACACCGACGAGCCACAGTCCCTCTCGGGGCCCATCACCACCGGCGGGAAGCTGCTCCTGTCCGGGAGCAGTGGGATGCCGGCCACGGTGACGGGAAGAAGGGGGAGTCCTCTTCCACACCAGGCAGCCGCAGGCGTGGCAAGCCGCGCAAGGCGCGCCGAGACTACCAGGCCAGGGCGCATGGTGATGCCCGCGGAGGCGCCCGGGGAGGCGCCGCCGGCAGGCCCCAGCCGGCACAAAACGAGGGCTGCCGCAACTGCGGCCGGCTTGGCCATTGGGCCAAGGAATGTCGGCAACCACGACGTGGCCAGGCCCACGTCGCACAGGCTGCGGAGGAGCAACGTGGCCAGGCCCACGTCGCACAGGCTGCGGAGGAGGACCCAGCTCTGTTCATGACGCACGCAAGCGTCGAACTACCTCTGTGGCACCGACCGCAGCAGCCCTCCTCCACCTTGACGAGCCAAAGGCGCACGCCCTCCTCGGCGATGGCTCCGGCAAGGACAAGACCGGCGGGTGGTGCCTCGACACTGGCGCCACCCACCACATGACCGGTCGACGGGAGTTCTTCGCCGAGCTCGACTCCGACGTACGAGGCTCCGTCAAGTTTGGGGATGCCTCCGCCGTAGAGATCAAGGGCGTCGGCTCCGTCATCTTCATCGCCAAGACCGAGAGCACGGCTGCTCACCGGTGTCTACTACATCCCCGCGCTGAGGAACTCCATCATCCTGGGACAGCTGGACGAGAACGGCTCGCGCGTGCTGATCGAGCATGGGATCCTACGCATCTGGGATCGCCATCATCGCCTTCTTGCTAAGGTAACCAGAGGCGCAAACCGGCTCTACGTCCTTGATGTGCAGGTGGCACAACCCATCTGTCTCGCTGCTCGTCGGGATGACGAGGCGTGGCAGTGGCATGAGCGCTTCGGGCATCTTCACTTTGAGGCCCTGAAGCGGCTCAGTGCCAAGGAGATGGTGCGAGGCCTGCCATGCCTCGACCATGTGGAGCAGTTCTGCGACGTCTGTGTGTTGACGAAGCACAGACGACTCCCCTTTCCCCAGCGGGCGAGTTTCAGAGCTAAGGAGAAGCTCGAGCTCGTCCATGGGGATCTGTGTGGCCCGGTGACACCAGCCACACCAGGAGGACGACGCTACTTCCTGCTGCTCGTCGACGACCTCTCCCGCTACATGTGGGTGGTGATCCTGGCAGCAAGGGGGAGGCAGCGGCGCCATCAGGCGCGCGCAGGTTGCTGCGGAGGCGGAGTGCGGCCGCAAGCTGCGTGTGCTGCGCACGACAACGGCGGCGAATTCACAGCAGCTGAATTCGCGTCGTACTGTGCTGATGGAGGCATCAGCGCCACTACTCCGCGCCGTACAGCCCACAGCAAAATGGTGTTGTCGAGCGGCGCAACCAGACGGTTGTGGGGATGACTCGGGCCCTCCTCAAGCAGAGAGGGATGCCGGCTGTTTTCTGGGCAGAGGCGGTGCTGACAGCCGTCTACATCCTCAACCGCTCACCCACCAAGGCGCTCGACGGCAGGACGCCGTATGAGGCTTGGCATGGGCGGAAGCCGGCAGTCTCCCACCTGCGGGTATTTGGCTGCCTCGCGTTCGCCAAGGACTTGGGCACATCGGCAAGCTCGATGACAGGAGCACTCCGGGAGTGTTCATCGGCTACTCGGAGGGCTCGAAGGCCTACCGCATCCTCGACCCAAAGACACAGCGTGTGCGACGGCGCGAGACGTCGTGTTCGACGAAGGGCGAGGATGGGCGTGGGGTAAGGCGGTGGACGACGGCTCGACTCCGACGTGCGACGACTTCACTATCGAGTACATCCACTTCGAGGAGGCCAGGGGAGTAGGCAGCTCCTCTTCGCTGAGCACGTCTACTTCAGCCCTCAAGTCCCCATCGACCCCGGTGTTAGCTACACCGGCGACACCACAGCCGGCAACGCCACGTACTCCAGCACCAGCAGCCACTCCTCGGGCGCGTCTACACCACCACCAGCTCACTCCGAGCATGACCCGGTGGAGTTCGCTGATGACGTGCAACACACGTTCGTTGGGAGACCCCAAGAGGAAGGTATGAAGCAGTGCAGCAGCAAGTTTCCCTCAGTAAGAAACCAAGGTTTATCGAACCAGTAGGAGCAGTAGCACTTCAGAAGGTTGTTGGCGGCGCCATTACTCGATCACCAACGTGGAACCTGCACACAACACAATGAAACTACTTTGCCCCAACGAAACAGTGAGGTTGTCAATCTCACCGACTTGCTGAAAACAAAGGATTAAATGTATGGTGTGGAAAACAGTGTTTAATTGCAGAAAGTAAAAGAGAACAATGATTGCAGTTGGTGGTTTTATCAATGTAAAAGAAATGGACCGAGGTCCACAGTTCACTAGTGGTGTCTCTCCATAAAGATAAACGACATATTGGGTAAACAAATTACAGCTGGGCAATTGATAAAATATTGAGCGCATGACAATGCATACATATATGACAAGATAGCTACCATGATATTTAATTGGGCATTACGACAAAATATATAGACCGTTTATCCAACCGCATCTATGACTAACAATTCACCTGCAGGTTGACTTCCGTGTTCCCTGCTTGTCGTGCAGTACACGTCCGTTGGGAGACCCCAAGAGGAAGGTATGATGCAGTCTAGCAGCAAGTTTCCCTCAGTATGAAACCAAGGTTATCGAACCAGTAGGAGCAGTAGCGCTTCTGAAGGTTGTCAACAGCGAAATATGATGCGGCGCAACACCAGGGATTCCGGCGCTGACGTGGAAGCTGCACACAACTCAATCAAAATACTTTGCCCCAACGAAACAGTGAGGTTGTCAATCTCACCGGCTTGCTGAAAACAAAGGATTAAACGTATGGTGTGGAAAACAGTAATAAATTGCAGAGAATGAAAAGGAACAATGTTTGCAGTTTGTGGTTTAATCAGTGTAAAGAATGGACCGGGGTCCACAGTTCACTAGAGGTGTCTCTCCATAAAAGATAACTAACATGCTGGGTGAACAAATTACAGCTGGGCAATTGACAAATAGTGAGCGCATGACAATGCGTATACATGGCATGATGACTACTATGATATTTAATTGGGCATTACGACAAGATATATAGACCGTTATCCAACAGCATCTGACTAATAATCCACCGCCGGGTCGTCATCCGAGTCCCCGTTGGTTTAAGTTGCAAGCAACGGATAATTGCATTAAATAAAGCGCGTAATGTAAACAAACAATATGCCCGTGGACATAGCATCGTTAGGTTACCCCTAGTGGCAACAGCACATCCACAATCTTAGAAGTTGCTGTCACTCTCCCAGATTACTGGAGGCATGAACCCACTATCTAGCAAATACTCTCTCTTGGAGTTACAAGCATATAATTGGCCAAAGCATCTACTAGTAACGGAAAGCATGCAAGATCTTAAATAACATATAAGAGATAGATTGATAATCAACTTGACATAGTATTCAATATTCATCGGATCCCAGCAAACACATACGTAGCATTACAATAATATGATCTTGATCATGTAGGGCAGCTCACAAGATCTAAACATGATGGCACAAAGTGGAGAGACAACCATCTAGCTACTGCTATGGACCCGTAGTCCAAGGATGAACTACTCACGCATCACTCCGGAGGCAGGCATGGCGATGTAGAAGCCTCCGGTGACGATTCCCCTCTCCGGCAGGGTACGGGAAGAGGTTCTGGACCCTCCCGAGCTAGGGTTGACGACGGCGGCGTCTCTGGAACTTTTCGTGGATATTGGCTCAGGCACTTAGGGTTTTTGCATCGGGAGGAATAAGTAGGCGAATGGGCGGCGGCTGACGACCCCCGAGGGGCCCACACCACCCTAGGGCGCGCCAGGGGGGCCCGCGCCCTAGGTGCGTGTGGCCTCCTGGTGGCTCTCCTCTGTTGCTCATTTGGTCCTTCAGGTGTGTTCTGGTAAAATAGGGGTCCCCGTGAAGTTTCGTCCAATTCCGAGAATATTTCCAGACTAGCTTTTCTGGAATACAAAAACAGCAGAAAACAGGAACTGGCACTTCGGCATCTTGTTAATAGGTTAGTTCCAAAAAATGTATAAAAGTGACATAAAGTAGATGCAAAACATGTGGCATTTGATATAAAACATGCATGGAACATCAAAAAATTATGGATACGTTGGAGACGTATCATTCCCCATTGGTATTAAGTTGCAAGCAACGGATAATCGCATTAAGCAATGTGCGTAAAGTAAACAAGTACATATGACCGTGGACATAGCATTGTTATGTTACCCCTAGTAGCAACAGCACATCCACAACCTTAGGCGTTGCTGTCACTCGCCCAGATTACTGGAGACTGAACCCACTATCTAGCATAAATACTCTCTCTTGGAGTTACAAACATCTACTTGGCCAGAGAATCTACTAGTAACGGAAAGCATGCAAGATCATAAATAACATGTATCATAGATTAATAATCAACTTGATCATAGTATTCAATATTCATCGGATCCCAGCAAACAAAACATGTAGCATTACAATAAGATGATCTTGATCATGTTAGGCAGCTCACAAGATCTAAACATGATGGCACAAAGTGGAGAGACAACCATCTAGCTACTGCTATGGACCCGTAGTCCAAGGATGAACTACTCACGCATCACTCCGGAGGCGGGCATGGTGATGTAGAGCCCTCCGGTGATGATTCCCCTCTCTGGCAGGGTGCCGGGAAGAGGTTCTGGACCCTCCCGAGCTAGGGTTGACGACGGCGGCGCCTCTGGAACTTTTCGTGGAATATGACTCGGGTATCTAAGGTTTTTGCATCGGGGGGAATAAATAGGCGAAAGGGCGGCGGCTGGAGAGCCTCGAGGGGCCCACACGCACCCTCGGCGCGGGCCACCCTTGGCCGCGCCCAGGGGGCGTGTGGAGCCTCCCTGGCTCTTCTCCGTCTCCCCTTTGGACTCCATGTGTGTCTCGATAAAATAGGTGCCTCCGTAAATTTTCGTCCAATTCCGAGAATATTTCCAGACTAGCTTTTCTGGAATAAAAAACAGCAGAAAACAGGAACTGACACTGTGGCATCTTGTTAATAGGTTAGTCCCAAAAAATGTATAAAAGTGACATAAAGTGGATGCAAAACATGTAACAATGGTATAATATCAACATGGAACATCAAAAATTATAGATACGTTTTATATTTGTGTTTTTGCAATACTGTTGGTCCCATATATAAATGCAATAGTGTATATATATGTTTCTTTTTTGTGGATTACCAACTCCAATATTTATAAGTTGGAAAGATTCTTCCACAAGAATAGATGGATTCTCCGCACTCTGGCAACTACCACTCAAGATTTTACTTCTAGAGGTCGAGAAATCTCCACCTCGGAGACCAGAGACTCAAAAGCCAAGTGCGAAGGATTTATAAAGAAGCAAAGTTCGACGAGACTCAAGAATTCACAAAAAATTATACTAGGCTGTAGGCAGTGAACCAATTAGCATCCTTGTCCATGTTAGCTGCTGACGGTTCTATGTAATTTCGCCCAAGAAACTACCATGTCTTACAGTAAGACACAAAGGCATGCATCACACCACCATGCACACGCGTGTGACTGGAGAACTTAGACCAAGACTGATGATTATTTTAAACGGGCCGGTGTTAATTGATCTCTGACAGGACTAACTTAATACCTTTTTTTGACATTTGTGGAGTTCCATGTAATTTACCTCAGGAAAAGTCATGATCCCATCGACTCTTTTTCTTCATGCGGGTAAAAAGCTAACTAAAAAGTTCCATTTACATAGATTGTTCCACCTAAATTACCCAGGTGGCAGTAATTTATTCAGTCACTTACTTAGATAGTGCTCGTGGAGCGAACAAGCACCAACTCCGCGTGCTAATCAGTTCGCTAAACACTAGTACATTGAAGAGATGGATATGTATATATTTCTCTCCCGACGTGCATTGAGGTAACAAATTAAGTATCGAGATGACAAGGTCAAGGTCGTCGTGGTCGGGGATAACTGCAATGTTCTGTTGTGCTGCCGTGGTTGCCGCGCTTCTGCTGCTGCCGCTGCCGTTGAGCGCCGTCGCCCGGGCACCGGCTGCAGCAGCTACCGGCGTGAGGAGTAAGTGCACAGCCACTGCGGCAATATCAGCATCGCATACCCGTTCCGAGTGGAGCCTGGCTGCTACCACGACGGCGGCTTCAACCTCACCTGCGACCAGTCATACAGCCCGCCCAGCTGTTCCTCGGCGATGGCACCGTTCAGGTGCTGAACATCGATCTGCCCAACGGCACCTTGCGTGTCAACAGCAGCAACTTCCCGCTGGATATTCGTCTGGGAAGAATTGCATGGCGCGCCGGCGGACCGGGATACGCCACCGACGGGCCATACTTTCTAGCGGGAGGGCGGAACAACTTAGTAGCAATTGGGTGCGACGTCCAAGTCACCCTTCTGGGGAAAAACGACACCCTTGTCACCTCTTGCTCGCCTTTGTGCCCGAAGGAATATGGTGTAGATATGGATACCTGCTCCGGCATCGGCTGTTGCCAAGAAACCATACTTAAGGGTCGCGCTTCGTACACACTACAGATTTTTCAGGTTGACAGTGATTATGGGAATTATACCGGTGGTGCTACATTGGAGAAGGTGTTTATGGTTGAATCAGACTATTCGGTTAACGTCACAGAGTATTATGATAAATATTTTTACAAGATTATAATTATGCTGGCTATGACACCACGGTCCCTTCCATGCTCGCCTGGGCAATCAACACCGCGGTATGTCACACCAATGGGTCTTCGCCTTCCTGCCGCAGCAAACACAGCATCTGTCACAACTATACCACTGTTTATGATAATCATCTTACTGATTACGATGGTCCTGGTTTGGATGATCATCGGCATAACTGTTTCTGTTCAGGTGGATTCCAAGGCAACCCATACATCTCCCATGGCTGCTATGGTAATTGTACACTGCTCTCAAGTAATTCTTTTTATCATAATGCTCGAAGCGCTTTACTTTAGCCACGCACCTATAGCGTTTTCGAGTGACCATACTAAAATAATTGACGTTTTTTCTTATAGGATTTTTTATAGAAGAATGAAGTTAACGAGTTTTATATAAGTATATGGAAAATCCATGGGTTTGTATTAGGAGAGCATAATCTTAAAAAATTAAGACATATATGCAATATGATGTATAAATATAGGATTTGCCATATCGATGTCATCTGTTTCTAGAAATCATCCAAAAATGGTAAAGTTCTACTACCAAGTACGAACAAATTAGCCCGACTACCTTTTTTTTAGATGTCCGAGTACCTTCTAAGCATACGGCGTATTATCATATTTGTATGTGCCTTGCTCAGATATTGACGAGTGTGAACACCCGGAAGCATATCCTTGTTATGGAATCTGCATCAATATGCCCGGAACTTTCCAGTGTCGGTGCCAGGATGATACTTACGGAAATCCATTGATAAAACAGGGATGTGTCAGCGTCACAACAACAAAAACGTTTACAAGTAACAATAGCATCTTTTTTTATTATTGCAGTCAATCCGTTTAATTCTTAGACTGCTCAAAGTCATGACTTAATTTGTCTCTTTTCCCCGTGATACCATATTTTACAGGTTTGAGAATAGGTCTAGTGGTCAGCGGTGGCTCCGTTATGTTGCTTCTTGCACTTGGTTCCCCATTGGTAACACGCAAAATCAAGTTAAGTAGAGCAAAGAAGATGAAAAAAAGATTGTTCAAGCAGAATCATGGGTTGTTGTTGCAACAACTAATATCACAGAAGACGGATTTTGGTGAAAGGATGATAATTCCATTATCAGAACTTGAGAAGGCCACAAATAATTTTGACAAAACGCGTGAAGCAGGTAACGAAGGACATGGTGTTGTATATAAAGGAATTCTAGACCTAATAGTTGTTGCCATCAAGAAGTCCAAGATTGTTGTACAAAGAGAAATCGACGACTTCATAAATGAGGTTGCAATTCTTTCTCAAATCAACCATAGGAATGTCGTGAAGCTAATCGGATGTTGTCTTGAGACAGAAGTCCCGTTGCTGGTTTATGAGTTCATTTCTAATGGAACTCTTGATAATCATCTTCATGTTGAAGCTCCGACATCACTATCATGGGATGAACGATTAAGGATTGCACTTGAAGTTGCTAGAGCTCTATCTTATCTTCATTCGGCAGCTGCAATGCCTATTTACCATAGGGATATTAAATCATCCAAATACTTCTTGATGATAATTTAACAGCAAAGGTATCGGATTTTGGTGCTTCAAGGTACATCCCAATCGACCAAACAGGGGTGACTACAGCCGTTCAGGGAACAATGGGATACTTAGACCCCGAGTACTATTATACCGGTCGGCTAACAGACAAGAGTGATGTTTTCAGTTTTGGTGTTCTTCTCGTAGAACTCCTAACTAGAAAAAAACCATTCCTCTACAGTTCTGGTGGTGAAGGTGTTGGTCTTGTTTCGCATTTCCTTTCGCTACTCGCGGAAGGCAAACTTGATGAGATAATAGATCCTCAAGTATTGCAAGAGGAAGATGGAGAAGTCCAGGAAGTAGCTACACTGGCGGCGATGTGCACTCAATTGAAGGGAGAAGACCGGCCTACCATGAGGGAAGTGGAAATGAAACTCGAAATTTTGAGAGTTAATAACATGAATGTAGCACCTGATACTGCATCAAGGAGATCCCGTAGGGATCAAACTGGGCATCAATACATGCCAACCGATGGAGCTATTGTAGAAGCAAGCAGACAATACACTATGGAGGAAGAAATTGATGTCTGCACGGTATCCCGATGATCTTGTGGCAACGTTCTTACCAACTCTTCGTTCTACACATTTTGTTCTAAAGCACTGTCAAGTGGAATAATTCCAGCATGTCTGCTTCTATGTCTTCTAAGTTATCAAAGGAAAGTCTTAGCAAGGTTTTTTTTTTTTGTTACTTTTGCATATTCAGTTTGAGGTGGTCACTCTTCCATGTGTGACGACTGGATATCAGTACTTCTGATTTCAGGAAATAAAGCATAACTTACAATGTGTTTCTATATTGATTCTGAAGAACAAGTTTTGTGTTTCTGTAGTTCTTGAGATCGTACAGCTAATTTTGTCTCCAGTCTCGATTAAGTCGATTGTGTATAGGATGTAGCGTAGTCTGGGCACCCAAATGTTGTCATCGATGCCCCCAATTTTAATCAGGACATAAAACAAGAATCAGAGTTGCTTCTTTGTCTTTTAAATTATTCAAGTAGACCCTTAGCAACTATACCTTTTAACCCATTACCTTTGTATATTCAGTGTGTGTTGGTTACTCTTCCATGTGCACTTATTGTATTTCAGTAGTTTTGATCTTAGCAACAAAAGCATAATCTTTAGTTGTTTTTATGTATTGGTTCTGGAAAAACAGTGTTCTTGTATTCTTGAGATCATACCACTAATACATACTTAAGTCTTGATTATAGAATGTTGTGAAGTGTGGGCACTCTAAATGTTGGCATCGATGATCTGAGTCAGGATATAAAACCAGAGTCGGTAGTTGCTTCAAGAACTGACAGGACGAGCAGGAATACAACACGTATGTATCCATAATGGGAACATCGACAGAGGTCACTACAGGAAAAAAAATTGTTGCCGACCGGCTTTTTATCTGTCGTCTGCTTTTTATCGGGGCCGTCAACAGATAAAGTATATGCCGAGCGCGTTTTTAAAGGCCGTCGGCATACTGAGTGGAACTGGCGCTAAACTGGTGGAACAGCTGACGGTGGTGGTCCATGCAGGCGTTCCAAATCAGCGACAAGCATGCCGGTGTCTCCAGAAAAAGCGTGACGGAGGCGAACTGTCGAACATCTGCCACTGTCCGCGTGTTCTTTTAAGATCAGACCAGGACTAGATGGGGCGATCTTGACCGATCTGTGTCAGACCACTAAGTTGCTACAGTACATGTGTTTATTTTGGGGTCTGCTTCCACGTATTTTCCACTAAAAAGCATGATCGCTTCAGACTTTTCAGTTCACGCGGTATATCTAAGGAAGACTGTTCCACCAAATTAGCAGTCAAACACTAAGTCGAGCGTGCAGTGCTCTCTGTACTTCCGTTGAGGCAAAGAAAAGGAAAAAAGATTGCTGCGCCGTTCCCCATGGCCACTCCAATGTTCTACGTTGCTGTGGTTGCCGCGCAACTGCCACTCCTACCATTGAGCGCCGTACCCGTAGGGAACAAGGATATCCCGTAGGGAACAAACTGGATATCGGTACTTTTGATTTCAGGAAATAAAGCATAACCTACAATGTGTTTCTGTATTGATTCTGAAGAAAAAGTTTTGTGTTTCCTTAGTTCTTGAGATCGTACAGCTAATTTTGTCTCCGGTCTCGATTCAGTCGATTGTGTATAGGATGTAGTGTAGTCTGGGCACCCAAATTGTTGGCATCGTTGCACCCAATCTGTGTCGGGATAAAAACAAGAATTGTAGTTGCTTCAAGTGCTAACTGGGGAGCAGGAATACATACCTGACATACAGTTCCTGCAGAGAAATAAACCGCAAGACGACGACAACTTCCTGGCACTACAGCAGCCCGGAACGACGGTGATGGTCTCTGTGTGACTCCGGCACATTGCCGGTTCGCCGTATACGGTATCTTCTTTGGCCATCACGAGCCATCAGGTCTCAGGAGCGTATCAGTCGGCGGTGGTCCCATCCAGCCAGCTTCAAAGTCAGTCGATCGCCGGTGTGGATGCAGCCTAGCGAGCCTCGCCCTGCGTTCGGGCTCCCGTCCGAGGCAAATCTGATAAAATTGACCTTTTTTTAACCTATTTCATAAAATGGAGCCAGATTTAGATTATATTATTTCACGATCTAACCCTTTTTTATGGCTTGTGTCATGTTCTATTGCACGACGCCCCGGTAAAGGGCGTCGCAGGCCTTGGCACGTCAGACTGAACGAGCCTGCACCTTGATAGCACAACGCCTTGTGCCGGGCGCCATGCCTGCCATGCTGTAGGCATGGCGCCTTGGCGGTGCGTCATTCTTCTTTTTCTTCATGTGCGAAATCCAAAATAGAATAAATTTGCTCAATGTTTTACTAAGAGCATCTCTAGCAGTGATCGTAAACGGCGGAACAGAAAACACGGTTTCTAGTTCGCTTTTTAGGTATTTATCAGGCTTAAAACAGACATCGCGGAACAGAAACCGAATAGCGAACTGAAAATTTACACAATTTCTGATTTTGCGGGAACAAACGACGAATACATGATCTCGTTTTGCATGTTCTTCGCATTACAGATCAATGCTTGTCGACATTTTACACTAACACTAATCTAAACTGAAGATCGTCGTCGCCCTAACCCTAAAATGCAAAATAGGGCTCACCGGTGCCACGGGTGAAGACGAGGTCGATGAAGGAGGCGTTCTGAAGCTCCGCCTTCTTCTCCGCGGCGGCGAGATCCTGCGCGAGCCCTGCTCGTACAAGATGCAGTTGATCTCCTCGTCGCGCTCGAGCTACGCGTCATGGTCCACCGCCTCCCTCTCCGTGCGCATCATCATCATCACCACGACGTCCTCGGGGACAAAGTCCTCCCGCGGGAGGGATGTGCCAAAGGCGGCGGCGTCGTAGCCCTCCGGCTCCTCCTCCGGCGCCTCCACCGGTGACTCCCTCATTCGTTGCACTTGATGTTTCTAGAGCTCTATCTTATCTTCATTCGTCTGCTTCAATGTATCGATCTCAAGATAGGTTTGGAATCGGTATCGAAGAAGTCCGTCATTGAAGTGGTAAGTGGGCGTAAGGCCTATGTAATTTATCATAGGGTTAAATCATCCAACATACTTCTTGATGATAATTTAACAGCAAAGGTATCCGATTTTAGAGCTTCAAGGTACATCCCAATTGACCAAACAGGGGTGACTACAGCCGTTCAAGGAACAATAGGGTACTGAGACCCCATGTACTATTATACTGGTCATCTAACAGACAAGAGTGACATTTTCAGTTTTGGTGTTCTTCTCGTAGAACTCCTGACCAGAAAAAAAAAAACCATTCCTCTATCGCCGCGGCAGGGATGGTGTTGGTCTTGTTTCACATTTTGTTTCTCTACTCGCAGAAGGCAAACTTGATGTGATAATAGATCCTCTTGATTCTCGAAAAACAGTGTATTTGTATTCTTGAGATCTTACAACTAATACTTACTAAAGTCTTGATTATAGAATGTCGTGAAGTGTGGGCACCCTAAATGTTGGCATCGATGCTCGCGATCCGATAAAACCAGAGTCGGTAGTTGCTTCAAGAACTGACTGGAGGAGCAGGAATACATGCATGACGACACATATGGGAACATCGACAGAGGTCACTACGGGAAAAAAAATTGTTGCCGACCGGCTTTTTATCTGCCGTCTGCTTTTATCGGAGCCGTCAACAGAGAAAATATATGCCGAGCGCGTTTTTAAAGGCCGTCGGCATACTGAGTGGAACTGGCGTTAAACTAGTGGAACAGCTGACGGTGGTGGTCTCCGACACTCCGTCCATGCAAGGCGTTCCAGATCAGCGACAAGCGTGCCGGTGTCTCCAGAAAAAGCCCAAATTGCCGCTGTCCGCGCCTTTTTTAAGATCAGACCAGGACTAGATGGGGCGATCTTGACCGATCTGTGTCAGACCACTAAGTTGCTACATGTGTTTACTTTTGGGGTCTGCTTCTACGTGTTTTCCACTAAAAAGCATGATCGCTTCAGACTTTTCCGTTCACGCGGTATATCTAAGGAAGACTGTTCCACCAAATTAGCAGTCAAACACTAAGTCGAGCGTGCTAAATCAGTTAGCCGAACGCTGGAACGTGAAGAGATATATATTACAGTGCTCTATGTACTTCCGCTGAGGCAAAGAAAAGGAAAAAAAGATTGCTTCGCCGTTCCCCATGGCCACTACAATGTTCTACGTTGCTGTGGTTGCCGCGCTACTGCTACTGCTACCATTGAGCGCCGTGGCACGGGCACCGGCTGGACGGAGCAACTGCACCACCCTCTGCGGCAATATCAGCATCCCGTTCCCGTTCGGGGTGGAGCCTGGCTGCTACCACGACGGCGGCTTCAACCTCACCTGCGACAACTCCCAGATCCCGCCCAAGCTGTACCTTGGCGATGGCACGTCACGGGGAGAAAAATCTTATGCGACCAGGTCGCTGAGGCCAAATTGGTGGACCACCTCCAGGGGATGACATCTGGCAATCCGAATCTCAAAGCACAAACAGAGCAGATACCTTCGTTACCAAATCCCCAAATCCAGAACCTCTCTCACGACTATGCTACTTGTGCCGCTGCAGCCACCGGCGAGCTGTCCGCGCTACTCTCCCCTACCGTCAACGACCACGCTCGTCAGCGGCGAAACAGCTCGCCCCGGCGACGCAACCACCAGCGCTCCATCCCGCCACTCTCCTCCCTCATCCACGGCCTAGCCCGCCCGTCGGTGCATCCACCAACGCTTTGACCATCCTCGACGCCTCCGCTCGCGGCACCGCCGGCGTACCTCCCCGTATGATTGCCCCCGTCTCTTTCGCTGCTGGGATTCCGAATTTGTTCTTTGGTTTCTTTCTTCATAACCGCCGCTGCTTGACTCCGTCTTTCTTCACTACTCTGGACTCCGTTTTTCTTCAGAACTACTCCTAGATTACGTGGTTGGCTTGGCCATGATGCTTTGAGATTCGGACTGCCAGATGTCATCCCTGGAGGTGGTCCACCAATTTGGCCTCAGCGACCTGGTCGCATAAGATTTTTCTCCCCTGCACAGGTGCTCGACATCGATCTTCCTAACGGCACGGTGCGTGTCAACAGCAGGGCCATCGGACTAGATACTAATCACGGAAACATCACGTGGCGCGCCGGCGGCCCGGGATACGCCGACGACGGGCCATACATTTTAGCTGAAGGGCAGAATAACTTAGTAGCAGTCGGGTGCAACGTCCAAGTCACCCTCCTCGGAGAAAATGACACCCTTATCAGCTCTTGCTCTCCTTTCTGCCTGGAGGTGAATAATGTTAGCATTTTCGGTGTGGCGCCTATTTGCTCTGGCGTCGGCTGTTGCCAGGCAACCATACTTGAGGGTCGCGCTTCCTACACACTCAAGGCTGGCAGGATTGGTACCAATTCTGGATCATACACTGGCGAATTAGTGTTGATGATGGCATCTGACTATTTATTAGGGCCTATAGATTATAATTTATTTCACCCCACGGTCCCTGCCATGCTCGCCTGGACAGTCAACACCGCGGTATGTCATACCAATGGGTTTTCGCCTTCCTGCCACAGTAAACACAGCTTTTGTCAAAACTACACATCTTATTATCGTGATCTTCTTGGTTCTTATGCCGATCCTGGTTTTGATGACGGGCACAACTGTTTGTGTTCTGGTGGATTCCAAGGCAACCCATACATCTCCGATGGCTGCTACGGTAATTATACACTGCTTAAAAAGTACTTTTTTATATCATGATGCTTAACCAACTTTACTTTAGCCACACACCTACAATGTTTTTCGAGTGACCATGTGAAGTTAATTGATGTTTTTCCTGAAAGAAAAAGTTGATAATATATGACAAAGCAATGGGTATGCAAAGGTGTATTACAGATAATATAATCTTCAGGCATGAAAAAATAATAGAGTTATTCAATATGATGTGTAAATAAGGGATTTTCTAGATCGTAGTCGCCTAATAAAGAGCTATTTCTCAATCAACGTAGTCATATAAATATACAAATCTATTTATTTTTTCTTCCTTGCAAACATGAACCACCAACAGTATAATGCATTAATTGAGTTTCTCCTGATACTGCGATATGTCCAGATATAAATGAGTGTGATCGTGAGGACATCTACCCGTGCTATGGAAATTGCCAAAACACAAACGGAGGATATGATTGCCAGTGCCCTCTTGGCTTCAAGGGCAATGCTTCTATTAAAAATGGATGTGAAGGTACCGAAATAAACATTATGCCTATTTCTTCACGTATGATGTTATCTCTTTCTAGGGATCATCACAATAATATTATAGTTCTACTACTAAGAACTACAAAATTAGCCAGCTACCTGGCATATTCTCAACTTTGTATATGACTTGCTTAGACATTGATGAGTGTAAACACCCGGAAACATATCCATGTTATGGAATCTGTATCAATATGCCTGGAACTTTCCATTGCCGGTGTCAAGACGGTACCCATGGAGATCCATCGACAAAACAAGGGTGCATCATCATCACAACAAAGAAAACCTTTACAGGTAAAAAATTCTAGATAAATAACAATAGCAGACATTATATAAACACCATCCCCTATTCTCTCTCAAAGATTTGACTACTCCAAATTCATGACATTCGCGGTGATACCATATTTTACAGGTTTGAGCATAGGTCTAGTGGTAAGCGGTGGTTCAGTTATGTTGCTTCTGGCACTTGGTGCCCCATTCTTAGGACGTAAGATCAAGATAAATAGAGCAAACAAGCTGAAAAAAAGATTCTTCAAGCAGAATCATGGGTTGCTGTTGCAACAACTAATATCACAGAAGACAGATTTTGGTGAAAGAATGATTATTCCCTTGTTAGATGTGGAGAAGGCCACAAACAATTTTGACAAAACTCGTGAAGCCGGTGGCGGAGGACATGGTGTTGTGTATAAGGGAATTCTAGACCTAATGGTTGTTGCCATCAAGAAGTCCAAGATTGTCGTACAAAGAGAAATCGATGACTTCATAAATGAGGTTGCAATTCTTTCTCAAATCAACCATAGGAATGTCGTGAAGCTAATCGGATGTTGTCTTGAGACAGAAGTCCCGTTGCTGGTTTATGAGTTCATTTCTAATGGAACTCTTGATAATCATCTTCATGTTGAAGCTCCGACATCACTATCATGGGATGAACGATTAAGGATTGCACTTGAAGTTGCTAGAGCTCTATCTTATCTTCATTCGGCAGCTGCAATGCCTATTTACCATAGGGATATTAAATCATCCAACATACTTCTTGATGATAATTTAACAGCAAAGGTATCGGATTTTGGTGCTTCAAGGTACATCCCAATCGACCAAACAGGGGTGACTACAGCCGTTCAGGGAACAATGGGATACTTAGACCCCGAGTACTATTATACCGGTCGGCTAACAGACAAGAGTGATGTTTTCAGTTTTGGTGTTCTTCTCGTAGAACTCCTAACTAGAAAAAAAACCATTCCTCTACAGTTCTGGTGGTGAAGGTGTTGGTCTTGTTTCGCATTTCCTTTCGCTACTCGCGGAAGGCAAACTTGATGAGATAATAGATCCTCAAGTATTGCAAGAGGAAGATGGAGAAGTCCAGGAAGTAGCTACACTGGCGGCGATGTGCACTCAATTGAAGGGAGAAGACCGGCCTACCATGAGGGAAGTGGAAATGAAACTCGAAATTTTGAGAGTTAATAACATGAATGTAGCACCTGATACTGCATCAAGGAGATCCCGTAGGGATCAAACTGGGCATCAATACATGCCAACCGATGGAGCTATTGTAGAAGCAAGCAGACAATACACTATGGAGGAAGAAATATTGATGTCTGCACGGTATCCCCGATGATCTTGTGGCAACGTTCTTACCAACTCTTCGTTCTACACATTTTGTTCTAAAGCACTGTCAAGTGGAATAATTCCAGCATGTCTGCTTCTATGTCTTCTAAGTTATCAAAGGAAAGTCTTAGCAAGGTTTTTTTTTATTTGTTACTTTTGCATATTCAGTTTGAGGTGGTCACTCTTCCATGTGTGACGACTGGATATCAGTACTTCTGATTTCAGGAAATAAAGCATAACTTACAATGTGTTTCTATATTGATTCTGAAGAACAAGTTTTGTGTTTCTGTAGTTCTTGAGATCGTACAGCTAATTTTGTCTCCAGTCTCGATTAAGTCGATTGTGTATAGGATGTAGCGTAGTCTGGGCACCCAAAATGTTGTCATCGATGCCCCCAATTTTAATCAGGACATAAAACAAGAATCAGAGTTGCTTCTTTGTCTTTTAAATTATTCAAGTAGACCCTTAGCAACTATACCTTTTAACCCATTACCTTTGTATATTCAGTGTGTGTTGGTTACTCTTCCATGTGCACTTATTGTATTTCAGTAGTTTTGATCTTAGCAACAAAAGCATAATCTTTAGTTGTTTTTATGTATTGGTTCTGGAAAAACAGTGTTCTTGTATTCTTGAGATCATACCACTAATACATACTTAAGTCTTGATTATAGAATGTTGTGAAGTGTGGGCACTCTAAATGTTGGCATCGATGATCTGAGTCAGGATATAAAACCAGAGTCGGTAGTTGCTTCAAGAACTGACAGGACGAGCAGGAATACAACACGTATGTATCCATAATGGGAACATCGACAGAGGTCACTACAGGAAAAAAATTTGTTGCCGACCGGCTTTTTATCTGCCGTCTGCTTTTTATCGGGGCCGTCAACAGATAAAGTATATGCCGAGCGCGTTTTTAAAGGCCGTCGGCATACTGAGTGGAACTGGCGCTAAACTGGTGGAACAGCTGACGGTGGTGGTCCATGCAAGGCGTTCCAAATCAGCGACAAGCATGCCGGTGTCTCCAGAAAAAGCGTGACGGAGGCGAACTGTCGAACATCTGCCACTGTCCGCGTGTTCTTTTAAGATCAGACCAGGACTAGATGGGGCGATCTTGACCGATCTGTGTCAGACCACTAAGTTGCTACAGTACATGTGTTTACTTTTGGGGTCTGCTTCCACGTATTTTCCACTAAAAAGCATGATCGCTTCAGACTTTTCAGTTCACGCGGTATATCTAAGGAAGACTGTTCCACCAAATTAGCAGTCAAACACTAAGTCGAGCGTGCAGTGCTCTCTGTACTTCCGTTGAGGCAAAGAAAAGGAAAAAAGATTGCTGCGCCGTTCCCCATGGCCACTCCAATGTTCTACGTTGCTGTGGTTGCCGCGCTACTGCCACTCCTACCATTGAGCGCCGTACCCGTAGGGAACAAGGATATCCCGTAGGGAACAAACTGGATATCGGTACTTTTGATTTCAGGAAATAAAGCATAACCTACAATGTGTTTCTGTATTGATTCTGAAGAAAAAGTTTGTGTTTCCTTAGTTCTTGAGATCGTACAGCTAATTTTGTCTCCGGTCTCGATTCAGTCGACTGTGTATAGGATGTAGTGTAGTCTGGGCACCCAAATTGTTGGCATCGTTGCACCCAATCTGTGTCGGGATATAAAACAAGAATTGTAGTTGCTTCAAGTGCTAACTGGGGGAGCAGGAATACATACCTTTTTTTGCGATGACAAACACTGCAGTACAACGACAAATTACACAAAGGCCCTCATAAGAAACAAAATTACAACCCAGCCCTTATGCAACTCGACCACGCCGGAGACGACGAGCGCTGACGGTGACGCGCCGCTGCTCAAACTCCGCTTGATGCCTTGGATCCGGTGCCCCCCCAAGCCAGCGGGAAGTCGCCGAACACCGATCCCAAAGGATCTACACCTGACGTCGCCGTCGTCGTCACGCCGCTGCACCTCTGCATCTGTCGGATGTTCCTGGGCCGGATCCGCCGTCTCACGGACTCCGGCGAGGGGGGAGACGAGCCGAGCAGCCCCGCAGAGCCACGGACTCGCCGTAGGTGGCAGGTCGACGCCGAAGCTCCTCGGAGCACCACCGTCGAGGGGAAGGACCGCCACCTGCAAAAACACCGCCGACCACGCCTCCTCTGCCATAGCGCCGTCAGCAGCAACCCAACTCACACCTACGTAGCACATATGCACAGATCCGTCGATTCCCCGTCCTCCCGCCGCCGGAGCGGCCGCTGGAGGGCGGGGAATCGAGCGGATCAACGGCGAAGTGGTGACGCGAGCCGGAGTTCCAAAAGTCGCCTTCCTCTACTGTAGACAGGGGAAGGAGACGCCCAAGGTGCGAATAGCAGCAGGAATACATACCTGACATACAGTTCCTGCAGAGAAATAAACCGCAAGACGACGACAACTTCCTGGCACTACAGCAGCCCGGAATGACGGTCATGGTCTCTGTGTGACTCCGGCACATTGCCGGTTCGCCGTATACGGTATCTTCTTTGGCCATCACGAGCCATCAGGTCTCAGGAGCGTATCAGTCGGCGGTGGTCCCATCCAGCCAGCTTCAAAGTCAGTCGATCGCCGGTGTGGATGCAGCCTAGCGAGCCTCGCCCTGCGTTCGGGCTCCCGTCCGAGGCAAATCTGATAAAATTGACCTTTTTTTAACTTATTTCATAAAATGGAGCCAGGTTTAGATTAGATTATTTCACGATCTAACCCTTTTTTATGGCTTGTGTCATGTTCTATTGCACGACGCCCCGTAAAGGGCGTCGCAGGCCTTGGCACGTCAGACTGAACGAGCCTGCACCTTGATAGCACAACGCCTTGTGCCGGGCGCCATGCCTGCCATGCTGTAGGCATGGTGCCTTGACGGTGCGTCATTCTTCTTTTTCTTCATGTGCGAAATCCAAAATAGAATAAATTTGCTCAATGTTTTACTAAGAGCATCTCTAGCAGTGATCGCAAACGGCGGAACAGAAAACACGGTTTCTAGTTCGCTTTTTAGGTATTTATCAGGCTTAAAACAGACATCGCGGAACAGAAACCGAATAGCGAACTGAAAATTTACACAATTTCTGATTTTGCGGGAACAAACGACGAAGACATGATCTCGTTTTCCATGTTCTTCGCATTACAGATCAATGCTTGTCGACATTTTACACTAACACTAATCTAAACTGAAGATCGTCGTCGCCCTAACCCTAAAATGCAAAATAGGGCTCACCGGTGCCACGGGTGAAGACGAGGTCGATGAAGGAGGCGTTCTGAAGCTCCGCCTTCTTCTCCGCGGCGGCGAGATCCTGCGCGAGCCCCTGCTCGTACAAGATGCAGTTGATCTCCTCGTCACGCTCGAGCTACGCGGCGTGGTCCACTGCCTCCCTCTCCGTGCGCATCATCATCATCACCACGACGTCCTTGAGGGTGTCCTCGGGGACAAAGTCCTCCCGCGGGAGGGAGGTGCCAAAGGCGGCGGCGTCGTAGCCCTCCGGCTCCTCCTCCGGCGCCTCCACCGGTGACTCCCTCATTCGTTGCACTTGATGTTTCTAGAGCTCTATCTTATCTTCATTCGTCTGCTTCAATGCATCGATCTCAAGATAGGTTTGGAATCGGTATCGAAGAAGTCCGTCATTGAAGTGGTAAGTGGGCGTAAGGCCTATGTAATTTATCATAGGGTTAAATCATCCAACATACTTCTTGATCATAATTTAACAGCAAAGGTATCCGATTTTAGAGCTTCAAGGTACATCCCAATCGACCAAACAGGGGTGACTACAGCCGTTCAAGGAACAATAGGGTACTTAGACCCCATGTACTATTATACTGGTCATCTAACAGACAAGAGTGACATTTTCAGTTTTGATGTTCTTCTCGTAGAACTCCTGACCAGAAAAAAAAACCATTCCTCTATCGCCGCGGCGGGGATGGTGTTGGTCTTGTTTCACATTTTGTTTCTCTACTCGCAGAAGGCAAACTTGATGTGATAATAGATCCTCTTGATTCTCGAAAAACAGTGTATTTGTATTCTTGAGATCTTACAACTAATACTTACTAAAGTCTTGATTATAGAATGTCGTGAACTCCAACGGGCGACGCAAACGGACGCGCGTTTGGTCCGCGTTTGGTCCGTTTGCGTCGGCTACAGGACGCGCGTCCGGCCCAGGGCCGCCCCTTTCCGGCCACTGGCCCCAACGGGGCGACGCATCCAGTCCGGACAACTTTTTTGTTCTTCCAATATTCATTAAAAACATAGAATTTTGGAGATTTACATTGGGAATTTATAATAAAATACGACCTATAATCTAGGCCTTCTCCTCGTCGTCGTCCTCCTCCGGTGGTGGTGGTGGAGTAGCCGGCGCATCGATGGCCGGGGGTGGCGGTGGAGATCCCGGCACGTACTCCGGCGCCACTGCCGCTTCTGGTTCCGCGGCGGCCGGAGCCCACCTTGGGTCTGCCAAGGCGAGCCGAGATTCCCAGGAAGACCAGGGCTCCCAGGGATTGTACGCCGGAGCAGGTGGGCGCGGTGGAGTAGCCGGCATGACTTCCTCCTCCTCCGGCACGGCGTCCTCCTCCTTCGGCACGGCGTCCTCCTCGGGCACGGCGTCCTCCTCCTTCGGGGCGGCGTCCTCCTCGGGCACGACTTCCTCCTTCGGCACGGCAAGCGCCGCCTGCACGGCCACTGCTTCGTCTTCCCGGTTTGCCATCGGTGCGATGATGAGCAGCGGACCGCGGCGAGGCAACTATATAGCCGGCCGTACGCGGTTTTGGAGTAGCCGGGCCGTCGGCCTAATGTGAACGCCGGCCGGCGATCCATCTCCCTACATTAATCTACACTATCTAATTAATAAGGTGGGAGATCAAGGGCTCCGACCTTGAGGAACGTCCAGCCAGCCACGACCGGGGCCAGCGACGGACTAGCTGGCTCCTCCTCCTCTCTTCTTTAGTCGCTACGAAACACGTAGCACCGCCGGCGTTGTACCAAAATTGGCCGCACATAGGCGGCGCCGCCGGCGGGGATAGGGCATCAGTTGGAGCCTCCTGCTCCTGCCGCCTTGGCGGCATCGGCCTTGGCGGCGGCCACAACATCGCGTTGCCGCTTGCGCCTGGCTGCGCGTCTGGCTGTCTCCGCCGCGCGACGTGTTTGCTCCATCTCGGCCTCCTCTGCCGCGTCTGCGACGGCGCGCGCAGCGGACATGGCCTCCTCTGTGACTCCGGCGACTCCGGCGGCGTAGGCTTCCTCCTCGGGGTCGTAGACGTCCCCGTAGGCATCCTGCAGAGCCCTCCTCGCCTGATCCGGCAGCTGCGGCCGCGGCGGCTGCGGAATCATTCCGGCCCACGCCGGGCTCGTCACCATGCGGCGGGAGAAACTGCCGCGGTGGCGCCCTCGCGCGCTCTGACGCGCGCGCTCGACCTGGTCGACTAGATGTTGCGGCGGCGGATCCATGCCGGAGAGTGGAGGTGGTGGCCGCCGTGGTTGGGGGAGGAGAGCTAGGGTTTGTGCTCTTGGCCTCGGCCGGCCGGAGCACATTTAAAGAGCTCCACCGCTCCACTGCTCCACCGCCCACAGTTAATGTGGGGTAGGTGACCGTTGTATCACACTGACACGGGGGCCAAGCGCGGGCCAGGGGCGGACTAGGGCAGGACACAAAAGCGCTCCGCTCGCGTGCGCGGCCGACGCATCGGTGGCCCAAATTTGGTCCAAGAATGGGTCGCGGCGGACCAAAAAACGGACCGCGATCCGTTTGCGTCGCCCCGTTGGGCCGTGTTTTGGGCCCTCGCGGACACGAACGGATGCGCGCGGACTCGATGGGTCGCCCCGTTGGAGTCATCCTCAGCACCCTAAATGTTGGCATCGATGCTCGCGATCCGATAAAGCCAGAGTCGGTAGTTGCTTCAAGAACTGACTGGAGGAGCAGGAATACATGCATGACGACACATATGGGAACAACGACAGATATCACTACATGAAAAATCATTGTTGCCGACAACTTTATATCTGTCGTCTGCTTTTCGTCGGGGCCGTCAGCAAATAAATTATCCGCCGAGCGCGTTTCTAAAGGCCGTCGGCATACTGAGTGGAACTGGCACTAAACTGGTGGAACAGCTGACGGTGGTGGTCTCCGACTCTCCGTCCATGCAAGGCGTTCCAGATCAGCGACAAGCGTGCCGGTGTCTCCAGAAAAAGCCCAAATTGCCGCTGTCCGCGCCTTCTTTTAAGATCAGACCAGGACTAGATGGGGCGATCTTGACCGATCTGTGTCAGACCACTAAGTTGCTACATGTGTTTACTTTTGGGGTCTGCTTCCACGTGTTTTCCACTAAAAAGCATGATCGCTTCAGACTTTTCCGTTCACGCGGTATATCTAGCGAAGACTGTTCCACCAAATTAACAGTCAAATACCAAGTCGAGCGTGCTAAATCAGTTAGCCGAACGCTGGAACGTGAAGATATATATATATACAGTGCTCTCTGTACTTCCGTTGAGGCAAAGAAAAGGAAAAAAGATTGCTTCGCCGTTCCCCATGGCCACTACAATGTTCTACGTTGCTGTGGTTGCCGCGCTACTGCTACTGCTACCATTGAGCGCCGTGGCACGGGCACCGGCTGGACGGAGCAGCTGCACCACCCTCTGCGGCAATATCAGCATCCCGTACCCGTTCGGCGTGGAGCCTGGCTGCTACCACGACGGCGGCTTCAACCTCACCTGCAACCAGTCGTACAGCCCGCCCAGCTCTTCCTCGGTGACGGCACCGTGCAGGTGCTCGACATCGATCTTCCCAACGGCACGGTGCGTGTCAACAACAGCGCCTTCTCACGGGGTATTCATGACAAGACGAGCACGTGGCATGCCGGCGGCCCAGGATACGCCGCCGACGGGCCATACTTTCTAGCCGGAAGGCAAAACAACTTACTAGTAATCGGGTGCAACGTCCAAGTTACCCTCCAGGAAGGAAATGGCAAACTTGTCACCTCTTGCTCTCCTTTCTGCAGCCCGGACTTACATGAAGAACCCACCATAGGTACCTGCTCCGGCCTCGGCTGTTGCGAGGCAGCCATACTTCATGGGCAAGCTTCCTACACACTCAATGCTGACGGGCTTGATAATCCTAGAGCATACTTGGAGCAAGTGTGGATGGTGGAATCAGACTATTTTTTTAACTTCGAACACTATGGTGTCTATGACGACACAACGGTCCCTGCCATGCTCGGCTGGAAGATGAACACCGCTGTATGTCATGGCAATGGGTCCTCGCCTTCCTGCCGCAGTAAACACAGCTTTTGTTACAACCATACCAGGCTTTTGGGTCTTCCTCATCATTATCATTATGGTCAAGCTTTTAAAGTTGATGGCCATAACTGCTTGTGTTCTGTTGGATTCCAAGGGAACCCATACATCTCCCATGGCTGCTATGGTAATTATACGCTGCTCAAATGTATTTTTTTTATCATAATGCTCAAAGCACTTCACTGTAGCCATGCACCTAGAGGGGTTTCTGAGTAACCATATGAAAATAATTGATGTTTTTTCAGATAGAAATAAATTTGATAGTAGAATGGAGTTACAGACGAGTTTATTAGGTATATCCGTATATGACAAAGCAATTGGGTATGCAGATATGTATTAAGGAGAAGATAATCTTCTGCCAGGGAAAACAACATTAATACATATATTTAATATCATGTATAAATATGGGATTTGCTATATCTTGCCAACTAATAAATAGCTACTATTTCTCAATCAACCAAATAGTGAAGACATCCGAATCTACTTGTTTCCTTCCTTGCCTACATGAAGCAGCAACGGTATAATCCATTAATTTAATTTCTCCTCATACTGCCATATGTCCAGACATCAACGAATGTGATCATTCGGACATCTACCCCTGTTATGGCAATTGCAGAAACACAGATGGAGGATATGATTGTCGGTGTCACGATGGTACCTACGGAGATCCGTTTGCAAAACAAGGATGTGCCAGCGTCTCAGCAGCAAAAACATTTACAGGTAACATATGGCATCTTTTTGATAATCATCATCAATCCTTCTTTCATGGACTGCTCAAAATCATCACTTTGTCTCATCGTCTGTGATACCATGTTTTACAGGTTTGAGAATAGGTCTAGTGGTCAGCAGTGGCTCAGTTATGTTGCTTCTGGCACTTGCTGCCCCATTGATAACACGTAAAATAAAGATAAATAGAGCAAAGAAGATGAAAAAAAGGTTGTTCAAGCAGAATCATGGGTTGTTGTTGCAACAACTAATATCACAGAAGACAGATTTTGGTGAAAGAATGATTATTCCTTTGTTGGATCTGGAAAAGGCCACAAACAATTTTGACAGAACTCGTCAAGCCGGTGGCGGAGGACATGGTGTTGTATATAAAGGAATTCTAGACCTAATGGTTGTTGCCATCAAGAAGTCCAAGATTGTCGTACAAAGAGAAATCGATGACTTCATAAATGAGGTTGCAATTCTTTCTCAAATCAACCATAGGAATGTCGTGAAGCTAATCGGATGTTGTCTTGAGACAGAAGTCCCGCTGCTAGTTTATGAGTTCATTTCTAACGGAACACTTGATCATCATCTTCATGTTGATGAAGGTCCGACATCACTATCATGGGATGATCGATTAAGGATTGCACTTGAAGTTGCTAGAGCTCTATCTTATCTTCATTCGGCTGCCGCAATGCCAATTTACCATAGGGATATTAAATCATCCAACATACTTCTTGATGATAATTTAACAGCAAAAGTATCGGATTTTGGAGCTTCAAGGTACATCCCAATCGACCAAAAAGGGGTGACTACAGCCGTTCAGGGAACAATGGGCTACTTAGACCCCGAGTACTATTATACCGGTCGGCTAACAGACAAGAGTGATGTTTTCAGTTTTGGTGTTCTTCTCGTAGAACTCCTAACTAGAAAAAAGCCATTCCTGTACCGTTGTGGCAGTGAAGGTGTTGGTCTGGTTTCACATTTCCTTTCGCTACTAGCAGAACGCAAACTTGATGAGATAATAGACCCTCAAGTATTGGAAGACGAAGATGGAGAAGTCGAGGAAGTAGCTACACTGGCGGCGATGTGCACTCAGCTGAAGGGAGAAGACCGGCCTACCATGAGGGAAGTAGAAATGAAACTCGAAGTTTTGAGAATTAAGAACATGACTGTGGCACCTGATACTGCATCAAGGAGATCCCGTAGGGACCAAACTGGGCCTCAATACATGCCAACCGATGGAGCTATTGTGGAAGCAAGCAGACAATACACTATGGAGGAAGAAATATTGATGTCTGCAAGGTATCCCCGATGATCTTGCGGCAACGTTCTTACCAACTCGACGTTCTGCACATTTTGTTCTAAAGCACTGTCAAGTGGACTAATACAAGCATGTCTGCTTCTCTGTCTTCCAAGTTATCGAAGGAAACTCTTAGCAATTGTATTTTTAATCTGTTACTTTTGCATATTCAGTGTGAGGTAGTTACTCTTCCATGTGTGGTGACTGGATATCGGTACTTTTGATTTCAGGAAATAAAGCATAACCTATGATCTGTTTCTGTATTGATTCTCAAGAAAAAGTTTTGAGTTTCTGTAGTTCTTGAGAATTTGAGATCATACAGCTAATTTTGTCTCCGTTCTGGATTCAGTGGATTGTGTGTAGGATATAGTGTAGTCTGGGCACCCAAAATGTTGTCATCGATGCCCCCAATCTGAATCAGGAATTCAGGAGATAAAACAAGAATCATATTTGCTTCAGGAACTAACTGGAGGAGCAGGAGTACGTACCTGACGAGACATACAGTTCTGGAGGAGCAGGAATACATACCTGACGACACATACAGTTGCCAGAGCACCGCAGAGAAATAAAACCGCAAGATGATGCAGTTCTGAATTGCGGCGACATCTTCCTGCCACTACGGCAGCCGGAACGTCGATGCTGGTACCTTATTTGGCCATCACGAGGCATTCCAGCGGTGGCTGCGGGATTTTAGCGAGCCTCACCCTGCCTTGCGTCTCAGCCTGTAATGACCGTGGCGTGCCCTGGAGGCCTGCACCAGCCGAAGCGGAGTCCAGGTGAATCTCTGTTCCATCCGGTCACCGTCCTGGATGCGGAAATTAGATTATTGAGAATCTGCCGTCGCCGCAGAGTCCCTCTCGTAAACGAACACTTAAACTGGCACGCGGTTTAGTACCACCTCGACAGCTGAGTCTCCTTGGGGTATGGAGGGATCCCTACATATGCAGCCCATGGGGCAACGTCCAACTCACTTACCTGGACGGGGTCGACGGCCGATCAAGAAGGGCCGTGGCCTAGGTCAATGGCTCCCATTGTACTTGGCGAGAGCGTTGGTCTACCATCTTCCCTAGCGGGAGAGTGGACGTCGTAATTTGTGTTAGAGGGGGTACGCGTCCGCGCGGCCCCTACCAATTATCCAAATTAATTTTTGTGTAAATTCAGACTAAAACCTTTAAGGACCAGTGTGGATATTGTGCCGACCTTCTTAATTTGTGTTAGAGGGGGTACGCGTCCGCGCAGCCCCTACCAATTATCCAAATTAATTTTTGTGTAAATTCAGACTAAAACCTTTCAGGACCAGTGTGGATATTGTGCCGACCTTCTTTTGAAAAGCAGTTCGTACTGGTTATTATGATAGTCTGGATCATAAGTCATGACACATCAATATGATGTCTCCTCCTAATAGAATTCATCACTGTCACAGCGAATACAATTGGAATACTGGATCTGCTAGAATGTTGTCATACATGGGGAAGTAAAAGATATATACAAGTTTGTTATCTTTCAGTACATACTTTTTGCTCCCGTGCACCAATGATCCCTCCAATTTACAAAATTCAAAAATCATATTTATGAGATTAAAAAAATTCTCAAAAATCTCCGGGTGTAGCCAATACTATATTCCACGAACGTGTAAAATTTCAACTCCAAATACTTTGCATTTTGAACAATACAAAAATGCCAAATTATGCATCTAAATATGTCTATTCTCAATTCTCTAAGTTTTACCAGATTTTGTTATTTTTGTATAGCTTATAATATAAAGTATTTCAAACTAAAATTTTGCACGTTTATGGGATAGACCATTGACTACACCCATGATTTTTTTTCAGAATTTTTTGAAACTAAAAAATATAATTTTCAATTTTTTTAAAATGGAGGGAGCACTGGAGCTAACCCTGGGCACAATTTGGTCTCAAACCGGCCAAACCACCACACCGACCCGCACCGAACCAGATCGGCGGTTTGTGTTGGTCTCGTCGCGCTAAACCGAGCAAACCGTAGTATTAATTTCCTTAACTGGTTTAAAACGGGTTGGCCGCAGTGAAACCGACCAAACCGTCGGCAGCCTCACCTCGCACGCAACTCCCCCATTGCCGGCGCGGGACAAGAACGGGAGTACGGGACCATGGCGCCCCCGGCGGCGCGCATAGGCTGCAGCTTCCGTCGGCGCTTGGCGGAGGACTCGTCTCCGTCTGGAGCCTGCGCGTCCCGCCGCTAGCACACGCCGGCGAGCTCCTGCTCTGGAGCCTTCGCGCGCCGCCGCTAGCACACGACGGCGAGTTCCCGCTCTGGACCCTGCGTGCCCCACCGCTAGCACACGCCGGCGAGCTCCTGGGTAGACCAGTACTGGCGGCGCGTCCGCCGTGGAGAAGATGGGCGACTTCGCGTCCGTGTCCGTGGCTAATTTCGTCGTGGCTGCAGAGACCAAAGGTCACAGAGGAGACCAAATTCACGGCGGAAGAGACCAAGCTTCGTCCATTCGGAATTCGGAGAACACCCCGCCGCTAGCACACGCCGGTGCGTCATGCTCTGTATCCAGAACGCGAACGGCATTTGGAGCAGCATTTGGAGCACGCCAAACTTCCCCACCAACGTCCTCTTCTTCGGCTCACAGGACGACGTCAGCACCGGCGGCGTCGCGCAACCGCCCGCCCTCACCACGATGTCTGGAGTTTGGAGAGTGGTACTGGCCGGATCTCTTGGGATTACGCTAGCAAGCTGACTCTGGCTTGTACTAGCAAGCAAGAGGACTGATCGATCGATCCAGGGGCCAGGAAAATGCCGACGGGCGACGACCACCACGGAGGATTTGCCCGCCGACGTGCTGGCCTGCGCACTGCGCAGCCTGGACGGCCCATCCCTGGCCGCTGCGAGCTGCGCCACGGCCGGCCTGGTCTCTGCTCTCTGATGTCTCGCTGATCACTGGTCTCAAACCGTTCACACCATGTAACCGGCCCGGACCACACCGTTATCTCACGTGGTATCTAAACAGTTTAAACCGTATCAAACCGTGTCAAACCGCGTCATACGGTCTGGTTTGAGGAAACTGTGCAAACCGGCTTAAACCGGGAATGCACAGGCTTAACTGGAGCTCAGGAGCAAATAACACTTTCCGACTTTGTTATATTCTCGGAACTTGACATGGATCGCTTGCGTATAGTTAACAGAATTTGCGCATGGTGATCAGCGCTCTCGAGATATGGCAGGGTTTGGCTAATGCCTGACCAAACAACATCATCAATGCCTGCAGGAGTGCATCGGTGCTACTGTCTTCAAGAGGCACCTTCAGAAGGCGAGACGGTTCTAACGTCTTCAGGAGGCGCCGCCTTCGCAGACGTCCCCACGGCACAACAGGCACACCCTAAGGCCTTGTTTACTAGGCGGGTATTTTCCGGGTTTACGAGGGAAATTCCCGGCCCACCCGGAAATCCCGAAATATCCCGGAAGGCCTGTTTACTTCTCGCGTGTGTCGGAGTATTTTCCCGGCCCATCCCCGCAAATCCCACCCACTCGCCCTTCTCGAGTCGTCCTTCTCACACGCGAGCCCACCCTCGCGTTTCTTCGAGGATCGAGATCGGACTGCGCAGACCGGCGGCGACGGCGCCAAGGACGCCGCCAAGGACGCCGCCACGGACGCATCCACCTTCAGCCCGGTGAGCCAAGCTCTTCCCCTCTCCTCCCCTCCCCCTCCCGTCGCCGTCGGCGTCCGCCGCACGTCGTCCGCCAAGGACGCCGCCGGAGATCATGGCTTTCTTGATCTCCGCCGCCGCCAGCGTCCGCGTCATCACAAGATCCCGCCATGGCCTTGCGCGCTTCTACTTTTACCTCTGATTGCATCATGGATTGATTAGCTGCTGTGATTGAGAGATGGGAGTTTAGGTAGAGCTACGTGCTTGTGCCTACGGTCTGGATTAGGCTTTGCATCACTCCGACCTCGGCAACAACTAGACAGTGGTGCGCCCTCGGCCGGAGTTCGGCGGAGTCGTCTTCTCCGTCGGATCTGTGCGCGTCTGATGGATATTGGTCACTGCCGTGTCCGGCCGTCCGTCCCAACTCCTTTCCAAGGAGGTAGTAGGTTAGATTACTAGTAGCGCAACCCCTGGATTCCAATGGAAGGTGTTTTTTTTTTGAAGTGTTATAAATTTTTTTTTTTGAAGTGTCCAATGGAAGGTGTTGTTAGAGCAGAGCAGTGTAGTTGGCTCGGTTCATCTAGTTATGTAACTTTGTTGCTGAACTGGATTCCTACCCGTAGTCAACTGCTGGAGCTCTCTGGTAGTACGATGAGTTGCTTCATTCTGGATATGCATTTTATCAGATTGTTCTTTAGGTTTTTTTTCACATGTCAGGCTGTCATGTACCCATTACTTGTCACTGGTTATGAAACCTTTTTCACAATCTTATATGATCGCATCTCCAGCTTTGCAAGATGAACTCCGAGGGCAATGCAAGGAAGGTTGAGGGCTTCTTTTTGTGTCGTTGTCGAGGCAATAAAGAATATCAGCATTCGATCAAGACTTTGTAGTTGTAAACCTGGTTCGATCAAGACTTTGTAGTTGTAAACCTGACCATGATCTGGTTGTAATGATGTTTTAATTGTATAACTTATGTCTTGCTCGTAGGATATATCTAAGCTCGGTACAAGTAGATATTTAAACTTCAGATTTATTTTGCCACTGAACAGAAACTTGCATTACATAATCTGATGTATTGCTTCGGTGGAAGTAAATGTTTAAACTACATGCAGATTTATTTTAGCATTGAACAGAATTTGTATGATGCAAAGATTGGATTTTTACTTGAGCAAAGATTCAGTTTTTATTATCAAGTTAAATACACTACAATACCCTGCCATCCCCAAATTTGGTAAACAGCACCAAGATTTGGGAAAAGTGGGGATATGTGGGGAAATCTGGGGATTGGGTGAAAGGGAGAGGTTCACCAAATCCCCTCCAATCCCCAAACTTCCCAACCCTGAAAAACCCCAGCAGTAAACAAGGCCTAAAGCATGGTATCGACAAGACTTTAGCATGAGATAGCTAGCACAATACGCCCTAATTTATCGGCAATCAAAAGGGACTTTTTATTTCTGCACCAGGAGGGATGTATTTGTTTACCTCTGAACTTCTTTAAGCCACTTGTCAACACACTGAGAGTGAAACTCGTGCTTGCACGGGAGGGTTCTTATTTGATCTCCATCCTGATATAAGCAGATATGGCACCTGAAGCAGGAGAGAAGCAAAATGGAAACATTTCAGCGTTTGAAGGCATCTCTGAATTTAACAGAGGCTGGGTGGCAAAAGGCGAGTCCAAGCAGAATTCCTAGTGCTAACCTGCAATGCAAAACTATATTTAAGGATTTCTTAAGGGCGACTTATGATAGCCTTATGGAGAGATGTGAATCGTTTTAGCTAAGATATCCTAGGCTTCCCAAATGGAGCCACGCGTGTATTGTAAATTTGATAAACTATATCCATATGACCGTCGGTAACAAGAGTTTTCTTGAATTGCACACACATAGAGAAATTCATTCGTGTGCGATTTGGGGATTAAACTGCTTGATACTCCCTTCGTTTCTAAATATAAGATGTTTAATCATTTGTCCACATTCACATATATGTAGACATATGTACACTCATTTTTGTATGCATGCAGACAACATGATGAAGAGCTAAAACGTCTTATATATTGAAACGGAGGGAGTATGTACTAGTGCAACTAGATCTAGTTGTGCGAGAAGATATCTAGTGCTACATAGCACTTGCATACTACCAGATTTCAGGCGAATCTGGGCCATCCAAACGGGTTCAAGGGACAGGATTGAACATAGGTAAGTATGCTTCTCCCACGAGGACATTTGCACACTAGACCCTGCCATTTCTCGAATTGTGGTATAAGATCCAAGAACCAGTTGTTCCCCAAATCGACTGAGTTCCGTGGAGATGAATCCTAGGTGGAAATCGCTGCTGCAAGAACGGAGCTTGCGCTAGCCACTGTAGCACACCAGTTGGTTGATGTACAGATGGACAACCAGACTTCTCGGTTGCATCTTTCGATTCCAATTTTTTTGTTTGCATCTTTCGGTTCCAACTTTTCTTTGCATCCGAGCTCTGAAGCAATGTACTCAGATGAAAGAATAGCAACAAAAACAATAGAAATACTCCGGCTGCGGGGCTTGAAGGGACCTGCTGTCCGGCGGCCGAGCGCTCTCGACCAATCGCGACTTCAAATCACGCGGGAGCACGAATGGCTGCAAGACAGCGCCGAGGGGAAAAAAACGCAGCTACTACATCCCTTTGATTTAGTCTAGTTGAAACTACGCCGGGGGTCTGGGATTTGGTTCCATGCTAGCGGCGGCAAGGAGCTCAGCCGTAGAGAGGATTTTGAAAGTGATTCGAACTTCATGAGCGTAGAGGGAATGTTGGAATCGTGTGTTGTGTGCTGTAATTCCTAATGACAGAGGGTGTCATGTGGAAATATGTCCTGGTGGGGAGAAAGATCTTGAGCAGTTTCAATCCTGTCCCTTAGTCTATATTCGATGGCCCAGATTCACCTGGAATCTGGTAGCATGCAAGTGCACGTAGCACTAGATATCTTCTCTCTAGTTGTGCCATCCTTGGAGAGGTGGAGGAGGAAGCATCTCAGCGGTGTACTTGTCCAAGCACGATGTTGCCAGCCACGCTTGAGCTGTTGTCCAAGCACTGTCCTTGCATCGCCACTGGCGATTTGTCGAATGTTTGCCGCTGTCCGCGCGTTTTCTTAACACCAGGACTAAAGGGGGGCGATGTTAACCGATCGGTCTCTCGGGGCATTAAGTTGCTAGCTACATGTTTTGACTTTTGGGGTCTTCTTCAACGTAATTTCCACCAAAAATCATGATCAGATTGGACTTTTCAGTTCATGCGACCCAAGCCATATATCTATCGAAGACTGTTCCACCAAAATTACCCAGGCCACACATGCTCGTGGAACGAACAAACTAACAGTCAGACACTAACTCGAGCGTGTGGTAGATCAGTTAGCCGAACGCTGGCACGTGAAGAAATATATACTTTTTTGAAACGGGTGAAGAAATATATACAGTGCTGTCTGTACTTACCTTGAGGCAACAAATCAAAAATGATTCCTTCACCATTTCCCCTAGCGACTGCAGTGTTCTATACTGTTGTCTAAGGATGGCAATGGGTCGGGTATGGGGCGGGTAGAGCAATACCATACTCATACCCGTATAGTCAATGGGTGAAAAATTCTGCCCATACCCATACCCATGGGTATGAAACTTTACCCGTACCCATACCCATACCCGACGAGTACCCATACCCATTGGGTACCCAACGGGTATTAAATAGTACCCATACCATACTTGAGGGTCGCACTTCCTACACACTCCAGGTTCAGGGGGTGAATGGCACCGGTTCTATAGTCGGTATTGTTCCAGAGATAGACCAAGTGATGATGGTGGAATCACGCGATTTTTTTAACGTCACAGAGTATTATGTTGACCAAGACACGGTCCCTGCCATGCTCGCTTGGACAATAACCACCGTGGTATGCCATACCAACGGGTCTTCGCCTTCCTGCCGCAGTGAACACAGCTTTTGTCACAACTATACCACTGTTTCTGATCCTGATCTTGCTGGTTATTCTGGTGGTCCTGGTTATTCTGATTATGGTCCTGTTGATCATGGGCATAACTGCTTGTGTTCTGGTGGATTCCAAGGCAACCCATACATCGCTCATGGCTGCTACGGTAATAATACATTGCTCGAAAGTAACTATTTTTAAGCATAATGGTCAAAGCACTTTAATGTAGCCACCACGCACCAAGAGGTTTTTTCGAGTAACCATATGAAAATAATTGATGTTTTTCTGACAGAAATAAATTTGATAGTAGAATGGAGTTACATATGAGTTTGTATAAGTATATGACAAATCAATGGGTGTGCAGAGGTGTATTAAGGAGAAGATAATCTTCTGCCAGGCAAAACATTAATGCATATATTTAATATGATGTATAAATAAGGGATCTGCTATATCTTAGTCGCCTAATAAAAAGCTATTTCTCAATCAACCAAGTCGTAAAGATATCCGAATCTACATGTTTCCTTCCTTTGCTACATGAACCAGCAACGGTATAATACATTAATTCAATTTCTCCTGATATCGCGATATGTCCAGATATCAATGAATGTGATCATCCGGACATCTACCCGTGTTACGGCAATTGCAGAAACACAGATGGAGGATATGTGTGCCAATGCCCTCTTGGCTTCCAGGGCAATGCTTCTAATCAACATGGATGTCAAGGTACACATAATGTTATTTCTGTCTAGGGATCATGAAAACAAATTGTAGTTTTACTACTAAGTACTAACAAATTAGTAGTCTTGCTTCTTAGCATATGGTGTATTCTCATTTTTTCCGTGCGTTGCGCAGACATTGACGAGTGTAAGCAACCAGAAGAATATCCATGTTATGGAATCTGCATCAATATGCCCGGAACTTTCCGTTGCCGGTGTCATGATGGCACCTACGGAAATCCATTGATAAAACAAGGATGCGTAGCAACAAAAACATTTACAGGTAACAATAGCATCATTTTTATAATCTTCATCAATCCATTCTTTCTTGTACTGCTCAAACAATCACTTTGTTTCTTCGCCTGTGATACCATATTTCACAGGTTTGAGAATAGGTCTAGTGGTCAGCGGTGGCTCTGTTATGTTGCTTCTGGCACTTGGTGCCCCATTGGTAACACGCAAAATCAAGATAAGTCGAGCAAAGAAAATGAGAAAAAGATTGTTCAAACATAATCATGGGTTGTTGTTGCAGCAACTAATATCACAGAAGACATATTTTGGTGAAAGAATGATTATTCCTTTGTTGGATCTCGAGAAGGCCACAAACAATTTTAATAAAACTCGTGAAGCCAGTGGCGGAGGACATGGTGTATTCTCATTTTTTCCGTGCCTTGCGCAGACATTGACGAGTGTAAGCAACCAGAAGAATATCCATGTTATGGAATCTGCATCAATATGCCCGGAACTTTCCGTTGCCGGTGTAATGATGGCACCTACGGAAATCCATTGATAAAACAAGGATGCGTAGCAACAAAAACATTTACAGGTAACAATAGCATCATTTTTATAATCTTCATCAATCCATTCTTTCTTGTACTGCTCAAACAATCACTTTGTTTCTTCGCCTGTGATACCATATTTCACAGGTTTGAGAATAGGTCTAGTGGTCAGCGGTGGCTCTGTTATGTTGCTTCTGGCACTTGGTGCCCCATTGGTAACACGCAAAATCAAGATAAGTCGAGCAAAGAAAATGAGAAAAAGATTGTTCAAACAGAATCATGGGTTGTTGTTGCAGCAACTAATATCACAGAAGACATATTTTGGTGAAAGAATGATTATTCCTTTGTTGGATCTCGAGAAGGCCACAAACAATTTTAATAAAACTCGTGAAGCCAGTGGCGGAGGACATGGTGTTGTGTATAAAGGAATTCTAGACCTAATGGTTGTTGCCATCAAGAAGTCCAAGATTGTCGTACAAAGAGAAATCGATGACTTCATAAATGAGGTCGCAATTCTTTCTCAAATAAACCATAGGAATGTCGTGAAGCTAATCGGATGTTGTCTTGAGGCAGAAGTCCCGTTGCTGGTTTATGAGTTCATTTCTAATGGAACTCTTGGTCAACATCTTCACGTTGACGGCCCGACATCACTATCATGGGATGATCGAATAAGGATTGCCGTTGAAGTTGCTAGAGCTCTATCTTATCTTCATTCAGCTGCTTCTATGCCAATTTATCATAGGGATATAAAGTCATCCAACATACTTCTTGATGATAATTTAACAGCAAAGGTATCCGATTTTGGAGCTTCAAGGTACATCCCAATCGACCAAACAGGGGTGACTACGGCCGTTCAAGGAACAATAGGCTACTTAGACCCCATGTACTATTATACCGGTCGGCTAACAGACAAGAGTGATGTTTTCAGTTTTGGTGTTCTTCTTGTAGAACTCCTAACAAGAAAAAAACCATTCCTCTACCGTTGTGACGGGGATGGTCTTGTTTCACATTTCGTTTCACTACTCGCAGAAGGCAACCTTGAAGAGATATTCGATCCTCAAGTCATGGAAGAGGAAGATGGAGAAGCCCATGAAGTAGCAACACTAGCAGCCATGTGCATTCAATTGAAGGGAGAAGACCGGCCAACCATGAGGGAAGTGGAGATGAAACTTGAGAATTTGAGTGTTAACAAGATGCTTGTGGCACCTGATACAGCATCAAGGAGATCCGGTACATATCAAACTGGGCCTCAATACATACAAACTGAACGAGTTGTTGTGGAAGCAAGTAGACAGTACACTATGGAGGAAGAAATATTGATTTCTGCAAGGTATCCTCGATGATCTTGCGGCAAAGTCCTTACCAACTCGAGGTTCTGCACATTTGCTTCTAAAGCACTGCAAGCGGAAGAACGATAAAGTAGAATCATACAAGCCGTCTGGTTCTGTGTCTTAAATTATTTAAAGAAACCCTTAGCAACTGTATTGTTTAGCATGTTACTTTTGCATATTAAATGTGTACTCGTCCATGTCAAATAACTGGATACCAGTAGTTCTGATAGTAGGTAATAAAACCTAATTTTCGGTGTGTTTTTCTGTATTGTTTCAAGAAAAGCGAAGTGTTTCCGTTTATTCTATTCTTGGGATCATACAGCTAATTTTTACTCTAGTCTTGATTATAGGATGTAGTGAAGTCTGGACACCCCAAATGTTTGTATCGATGCCCGATATCTGAGTTAGGATATTAAAACAAGAATCGTAGTTGCTTCAAGAACTGACTCGAGGAGCAGGAAATACATACCTTTTTTTGGCGGGGGATACATACCTGACGACACATACAGTTCCCGGGGGAATAAAACTGCAAGATACAGCAGCCGGAACGCCGGTGCTGGTACTGGTCTTCGTCCACGCGAGGAGTTGAAGATCAGCGTTCAGCGACAAGCGATGCCGTCGACACCAAAAAGCCCGAACTGCTTTGGTGCCACTGCCACCGACGGCGGGTACCGATTGCCCATCACCAGGAATTTCAGAGGCGGCTGCGGGATTTTTCTGATTTGGTCGTCTGCCGCGCTCGTGCAGATGCCGACGAACATCTGCCGCGCGCATCCGGCGCCTTCCCTGGAGAATCTGCTGGTCACCGTCCTGGATGCGGAATCCGTTTCTTGAGAATCTGCCGTGGCCCGTGGCTAATTGCAGACTTCCTCTCCTAAACGAATATTTAAACGGGAGCGCGATTTAGTACCACCTCGGCAGCTGAGTCGCCTTGGGTCTGGAGGAGCGCCTATATAGGCAACACATCGGGCAACGCCCAACTCACTTACCTGGACGGGGTCTACGGCTGATCAAGAAGGGCCGTGGCCTAGATCAATGGCTCGCATTGCACCTGGCGAGCGCGTTGGCCTACCACTCTCCCGCTGGACGTCATAATTTGTGTTAGAGGGGGTACGCGTCCGCGCGGCCCCTACCAATTTTCCAAATTCAAATTTTTGTAAATTCAAACTAAAACCTTTCAGGACCGTGTGGATATTGTGCCGACCTTCTTTTGAAAAGCAGTTCGTTCTGGTTATTAGGACAGTCTGGACCAAAGGTCTTGACACATCAATATGATGTCTCCTCCTAATAGAATTCATCATAGTCACAGCGAATACAATTGGAATACTGGATCTGCTAGAAATTATGTACGTGCTGTCATACATGGGGGAAGACTACAAAACATATACATGTTTTATTCTCGGAACTTGACATGGATTTACAGTCGCAGGTTTTGTCCATGACTCCATGGTGATCAACGCTCTCGGGGTGACAAATGGCCTTTCTTTGCATCAGGAGGGGTGTTTTTTTTTTGCCTGCGTTGTTTTTTAAGCCACTTGTCAGCACACTGCAAGTGAAACTCATGTTTGCACGGATGAGTTCTTATCTGATCTCCATCATCATATTCAGTTAAGCATATGTGGCACCTGAAGCGGGAGAGAAGCAAAATGGCATCCTAAGAATTCCCACCCCCAGCTAATTCAAGCTTTTAACAGTTAGCTCATTATGTCCGGAAGACTGCTAGGATTATGCAGAAAATGCTTTGCTCTCTAACATGCTAAGAATGCCCATGCCCATGCAGAAAATGCTTAGCTCCCTAAGGAAATTCGTCAGAAACTGTAATTTTAACCTGTTATTAAGTTTGCATATTTACTTATTTAGTTTGTGGTGGTTACTCTTCCATTTGTGATGACTGGATGTCAGTATCTTCGATTTGAGGAAATTGAGCATAATCAGCAATGTGTTTCAGTATAGATTCACAAAAGAATGTTCCGTATTTTGGTAGTTCTTGAGATCATACCGCAAGTTCAATCCTCTGGTCTGGATTGTATATAGGTTATAGTGTAGTCTGGCCACCGAAATGTAGTCACTCGCAACCAGAGCCAGGATTAAAACCAGAATCGTATTGAACTGCCTGGAGGAGCAGGAAGACATGCCACATATGACCAGCGGCCCATACAGTGATCCCAGAGCACTGCACAGAAATACAGCTGCAAGACACAACAGTTGTAACGGCAACTTCAGATTCAGTTCAGCAGATATGGCACTCCGGCTGTCCGGCACCGATTCGCTCATCGTTTTTGGCGCCCCGCCGACAGTACCGATCACACATCTCGAGGGATTTTTCCGGTTTGGTCGTCGTTGTCGGAGCAGCATCAATAGCCAGTCGCCATTGTGACTTGTGAATGCGAGTTAATTACAAAAAACCACCACAATTCGGGTTAGGGTTTCAAAAAACCACCGAGATACGTTAGGGTTTCAAATAGCCACCGGTCTAGCGTTAATCTGTTTCAAAGAGCCACCACTCTTTCGCTAACCTTCCGCAACACTCAGTTAAGCATGAAACTGACAGGCGGGACCCAATGTCAGGTCTACGTGGCAAGCGTAGACAGCGCGCCGTTAACGGCCGTTAACAGCGCGTTCTTCAGCCAACATAGGTCCCACCTGTCAATGACTCAACATGACGTGGGTCCCACCTGTTAATTTTCTCTTATTTCTATTCCTTTTTTTCCGTATTTTCTTTGGTCGTTCTTTTTTCTTTAATAGCGCCCGGTCGCATCCATCCTAGAGGCCGTACCGTACGCACGTCGGAGAGAGAGCAGCGGCGGCAGCCGGCCGGCGAGGCCTTACCCATGAATGCTACCCTGTTAGCAGCGTCGCACGCCCTCCGCACGCCATCGCCGCGCCCCACATCTCTGTGCCCGCCGCCGCCGTGTTCGTCTTCCTCCGCTCCGGTAGGTCGCTGTGTGCCGTCGATCTCCTCCTACAGCCACCGCCGACGCTCATGATTGACGTAATAAGCTCCACAGAATCTGGGGGGTCGTGCTGAAGCGTTCCAGAGTGCGTGCTCGACGCCGCATGGGGCACGACCTGAGAGCGCGCCGGCGAGCGCATCAACCAGGCGTGCGGGCACGCCCAGAGAGCGCGGGAACGCGACGCGGACGAGGCACGGCCATCCTCCGCTTCTCCGACGGCCTGCTCCGGCGGCGCCGGAGTTGGGGAAGAACCTGATTTGCTCACCTCGGGGCTGCAAAGGAAGAAGAAATGTCTTTTTTATTTTTTATTCTTTATTTAGCTGACATGTGGGACCCACGTCAGTCATTGACAGGTGGGACCTATGCTGGATGACGAGTACACCGTTAACGGCAGACTGTCTCGGCTTGCCAAGTCAGCCTGACAACGGGACCCACCCGTCAGTTTCATACTTAACTGAACTCCTCAGATAGTTAGCGAAGAGGTGGTGGCTTTCTGAAATAATTAACGCTAGACCGGTGGTTTTTTGAAACCCTAGCGTATCTCGGTGGTCTTTTGAAACCCTAGCCACAATTGTGGTGGTTTTTTGTAATTTTCTCTGTGAATGCAACCTAGCAAGGGCACTTCCGCACTAGGAACGTCTTGCCTTGCATCTCGGGAGCGATGGTGGCGTGCGTTCCCCGGAGACCTGGACCAACCATAGCGGAGTCCAGGAGAGTCCATAGTCCTTCCGGTCACCGTCTTGGATACGGAATTATATTCTTCTGCCGTGGCCAACTGCAATCGCTGTAGAGTCCCTCTCCTAAACGAACAAAACAACGAGCGCGTGGTTTAGTACCACCTCGACAGCTGAGTCGCCTTGGGGTCTGGAGGGGCGCCTACATAGCCAGCCCATGGGGCAACGTCCAACTCACTTACCTGGACGGGGTCAACGGCCGATCAAGAAGGGTCATGGCCTAGATCAATGGCTCGCATTGCACCTGGCGAGCGCGTTGGTCTACCATCTCCCCTAGCGGGAGAGTGGACGTCGTAATTTGTGTTAGAGGGGGTACGCGTTCGCGTGGCCCCTGCCAATTTTCCAAATTCAAATTTTTGTAAATTCAAACTAGAATCTTTCAGGACCGGTGTGGATATTGTGCTGACCTTCTTTTGAAAAGCAGTTCGTTCTGGTTATTATGACAGTCTGGACCATTAGTCATGACACATCGAAATGATGCTTCCTCCGAACAGAATTCATCATTGTCACTCACAGGGAATACAACTAGAATACTGGGTCTGGTAGAAATTATGTACATGTTGTCATACATGGCGAAAGGCTACAAAACATATACCATTTTTATTCTCAGAATTTGACATGGATTTACAGTCGCAGGTTTTATCCATGGTGATCAGCCCTCTCGAGATGACAGAATTTGGCTAATGCCTGACCAAACAGCATCATCAGTGGCTGCAGGGGTGCATCGGCGCTATTGTTCTCAAGAGGCGCCTTCAGGAGGTCTGCACTCTTCAGGAGCCGCCACCTTTGCAGACGTCCCCCCGGCACAAAGTGCACTACATTATTGTATCGACAAAACTTTAGCAGGAGAGAGCTAGTGCAATAGGCTCTAATTTATCGGCGATCTAAAATGGCCTTTCTTTGCATCAGGAGGTTTTTTTTTTTTGCCTGTGTAGTTTTTCAAGCCACTTGTCGGCACACTGCAAGTGAAACTCATGTTTGCACGGAAGAGTTCTTATGTGATCTCCATCATCATATTCAGTTAAGCATATGTGGCACTTGAAGCGGGAGAGAAGCAAAATGGAATCCTAAGAATTTCCAGTGCTAACTTGCAATACCATATTTCAAGATTTCTGAAGGGCGACTTATGAATAACCTAATGGAGAGAAGCAGCATAAAAACTTTCCTATTATCAGGCGCTAACAGCAAAATGGGCAAAGTCTGCAAACTATGCCTAGTAATAAGAGAATTTGAATACAGCTAATTCATGCTTTTAACACTTAGCTCGTTATGTCCGGAAGAGTGCTAGGATTATTCAGAAAATTCTTTGCTCTCTAAGATGGTAAGAATGCCCATGCCCATGCCCATGCAGAAAATGCTTAGCTCCCTAAGGAAATCGTCAGAAACTGTATTTTTAACCCGTTACGTTTGCATATTTAGTTTCTTGAGGTTACTCTTCCATGTCTGATGACTGGATGTCAGTAGTTTTGATTTGAGGAAATAGAGCATGATCTGCAATGTGTTTCAGTATAGATTCACAAAAATATGTTCTGTATTTCTGTAGTTCTTGAGATCATACCGCAAGTTCGTCTCTGGTCTGGATTGTATATAGGTATAGTTTAGTCTGGGAACTGTAGTCACAATCAGAGCCAGGATTAAAACAAGAATCGTGTTTGCTTCAAGAATGCCTGGAGAAGCAGGAAGACATGCCACATATGACCAGCGGCCCATACAGTGATCCCAGCGCAGTGCAGAGGAATACAACTGCAAGACACAGCAGTCGTGACGGCAACTTCACATTTAGTTAAGCAGATATGGCACTCCGGCGCCGATTCGCTTATCATTCTTTGGCGCCGCCGCCGACAGTACCGATCACACCTCCCGAGGGATTTTTCTGGTTTGGTCGTCGTTGTCGGAGCAGCATCAATGGCCAGTCGCCGTTGTGACTTGTGAATGCAACCTAGCTAGGGGCTAGGGCACTTCCGCACTGGGAACGTCTTGCCTTGCATCTCGGGAGCGATAGTGGCGTGCGTTCCCCAGAGACCTGGACCAGCAATAGCGGAGTCCAGGAGAATCCATGGTCCTTCCGGTCACCGGCTTGGATGCGGAATCATATTCTTCTGCCGTGGCTAACTGTAATCGCTGCAGAGTCCTTGTCCTAAGCGAACACTTAAACAACGAGCGCGTGGTTTAGTACCACCTCGGCAGCTGAGACGCCTTGGTGTCTGGAGGGGCGCCTACATAGGCAGCCCATGGTGCGACGTCCAACTCACTTACCTGGACGGGGTCGACGGCCGATCAAGAAGGGCCGTGGCCTAAATCAATGGCTTGCATTGCACCTGGCGAGCGCGTTGGTCTACCATCTCCCCTAGCGGGAGAGTGGGCGTCGTAATTTGTGTTAGAGGGGGCACGCGTTCGCGCGGCCCTTGCGAATTCTCCAAATTCAAATTTCTGCAAATTCAAACAAAAACCTACCAGGACCAATATGCCTCCTTTTATGCTTTTCTCAATGTTGTCCTGAACATAAGTCAGGACACATCGAAATGATGTTTCCTCCGAACATGATTCATCATTATCAGAGGGAATACAATTGGAATACTGGATCAGCTAGAAATTATGTACATGCTGTCATACATGGGGGAAGGTTACAAAAGATATATACAAGTCTGTTATATTCTCGGAACTTGACATGGATTGCTTGCATACAGTCGCAGGTTTTGTCCATGGTGATCAGCGCTCTCGAGAGATGACAGGGTTTGGCTAATGCCTGACCAAACAGCATAGTCAGTGGCTGCAGGGGTGCATCGGTGCTACGGTCTTAAAGAGGCACCTTCAGAAGGTGAGCCGGTTCTAATGTCTTCAGGAGCGACACCTTCGCAGACGTCCCCACGGCACAACGGACACACCCTACAGCAATGTATCAACACAAAGTTACCATGAGATAGCTAGAGCAATAGGCCCTAATTTATCGGCAATCTAAAATGGCCTTTTTTTGCATCAGGAGGGGCGTTTTTTTTTTTTACCTGTGTACTTCTTTAAGCCACTTGTCAACACACTGCAAGTGAAACTCGTGCTTGCACGGGAGGGTTCTTATGTGATCTCCATCCTCATATTCAGTTAAGCAGATATGGCACCTGAAGCAGGAGAGAAGCAAAATGGAAACATTTCAGCGTTTGAAGACATCTCTGAATTTAACAGAGGCTGGGTGGCAAAAGGCGAGTCCAAGCAGAATTCCTAGTGCTAACTTGCAATGCAAAACTATATTTAAGGATTTCTTAAGGGCGACTTATGATAGCCTTATGGAGAGATGTGAATCGTTTTAGCTAAGATATCCTAGGCTTCCCAAATGGAGCCACGCGTGTACTGTAAATTTGATAAACTATATCCATATGATACCGTCAGCAACCAGAGTTTACTTGTAGTGAACACACATAGAGAAATTCATTCGTGTGCGATTTGGTGATTAAACTGCTTGATATGTACTAGTGCAACTCAAGGTTTTAAATAGCCGGCTATTGCATTTAGCCCCGGTGATTTTGAAAGCTATGAAAGGCTATAGCCGGGCTATAGCGCGGCTATAACTTTATAGCCGTTTTGACATATAATGATAGAAAATTAACTTTTAAGAGCGTGTATTCGTATATATATCACTAATTTACTGATACATAACATATTCACATAAGAGATACGAATAACTAGAGTACTAAACGTAGTTCAAGATAGAGTTCTATGCCCATATTACATGTCAAAAACAATATAGGGTTGAGTTTTGCTCCAAATATGATCGAGCGGACAATTTTGGTCCAAACTTTTTGGGCGTCTAAGCCGAAAATTTAGCGGCTATGGGGCTAAATCGGGGATAAATCAATTTAGCCGGGCTATTAGCGGCTATTATCACTATAGCCTATGAAGGCCATAGCCGTAGCGCGAAGCCTCTCGAGAGGCTATAGCCGGGCTATAGCTGGGCTATAGCCGGGTATTTAAAACCTTGGTGCAACTAGATCTAGTTGTGCCATCGTTGAAGAGGTGGAGGAGGAAGCATCTTAGAGGCGGACTTGTCCAAACACGACGCGCTTGACCCGACGTTGCTAGCTGTATATAGCAGATAGTTAACCGAAACAGCCGAAGTTAATCTTTGTTATCTTTTGTCGAATCTGCAGTTTGCTTATTTAGTTATACTACTACTTTATGTTTTACTCTTGATAATATATATACATGGCAATCATGAAGATGGTGCTGGCTACTAAAAGGCGTGGTAGAATAATAGTGTAGTTTGCCTTAGCTGGTAGAAGTATTATTTGACAAGCTGGTAACTACAGTTTATAGGTCACTGATTTAGCAACTTCTCACCCCAAAAAAGTCCTTAATTCTTTATTCATGTATGCTAATACCTGCATGTCCAGTCATGTTTATAGGCTTTGGAGGAACTTGGACTCACAATGGATTATTTCATCGACTTGTGTATCCAGTATTGAGCTATCTCATCAATTTTTGTACTGTAAATGTACCTGATAAGGTAATTTGTACTGTAAATGTTGAGCTATCCCATCCTTTTTTAGAACAGTGGTATTTTTTACTCTTGATTTTCTTGTATATGCTTGTATTGGATACCATCAATTATTCTGTACTGGAATAATCACGTTTAATCGAACAGTTCCATTCTCGACCACTTTTGTACTTCCTTCATATTGGTTTAAAAAAAATTCAGTGTCGTTGAGGGCAAGTCCAGCGTCCTCGAGGCGCTCATCCACTGCGACTTCCTCCTGCTGAATTGGAGACCTTGTCTTTCTTCCAGGTTAAGATGATTAGAAGCCACTACCATGTAGGTGTACTAACTGTCTACGGTTGCATGCCATCTACTTTAAGTTCTTTTAGGATTGAGTGTTAGCTGGCAACATACATCTGTTTAGTATTACTCCTCTGGTGTTCTTATATGTACATGTTGCATCAGCTCTGAACAATTTGGTTAGTTCTCTGTTGACTATGAACTGAAGATTGAAGTGACTTTCTGTTTTCTTTTCTCAACTGCAGTACTCATTTAAGTGCATCAGCTAAATTATGATTCTCTTAGCGATGCTAAAGTGCGCACAGATTATATTGGTCTAACCTATGCAAGTTTGGCAATAAATATGGGGTAAAGTTTGACAAGTTTGGATGATTTTGATCTCTTGTCTATTGCCAAGCAATAGGATTACAGATATTATGGTTTGGTTGCTGTGGTGCTCCCATGGCCCGGCCGGTGTGACCTTACCACGGTGGTGAGGTTGGAGTGAAGCTGTGGATGCTGTCGCGGTCGCAGACGGGACGACACCACCACAACCTCGGCGACGCATGACTGCGACAACTCCTACGACTACTTCCTCGACTACGTCTACTCCAGCTTCTCCATGCCCTGCCTCGGCTACAACTTCTCGAGGTGAGCATTCTTCTGTGACCGGCCGTGTGCAGATGAACGTGGCGAGATTCTGGTCGATCTAGTGGTGCTGTTTGTGTGGTGTTCGTGATGAATTTGTTGGTCTGTGAAGCTTAAGATTAGCTAATGATTGTGGCTGTGATGAACTGATGCTTGTGCTCGTGACGTGCTGTTTGATGCTCCTGTTTGGATGATTCACTCATCCAAGCATCAGTGGCTTTGTGAATCAGTGGCTTTGTGAAAACTTAACTCTGACGAAACTGAACATATTTTACACTGTTAACTGAAGAAATTCAGCTAGACTTCTGTTTAACTTAAGGTTAGGCTTAGAATTGGTTGATTGAGTTCTTAATAGCTTGTTGGCTTTGCTTGTAAGCTTATTATCCACTGTGGTTCCTCAGATGAGTGTGCACAGGGTGTAAATACATGCTCAGCACGATTTAGTGTTGTTGGTGTTGTGGATTTAGAATAGGAGATATTATTTCTCGGATAAATCCCATGTTCCTGTGAATTTGTTACAGATTCTGACATTTCTAAATTTACTCACATTTGGTCATGGTGCTACTTGCCCACGAGAACTTGTAGACCTTTCTTCGTTATGGTACTGAGTATTTACTTGATAGGTTTATTAGGAATCAGTCAGTTAATGTCAATAACCACCAAATAGAAAAATGAATCATGCTCCATACAGAAGGTGTGGAGTTGATTGTAACATGTCAGCAATGGTATGTTCTTTAGCTATATAACATGTACCGGCAGAGTACCCAAAACCTGATGTTTCAGTTCCTGTGTGACAATCTCATTACCAACTTTAGTGTGTACACTAATATCCACCCTCCAGTCCACATATGGTTTAAAATCCATGTATGTTGATCGATTTAAGCTTGTGTTGCTGTCTCCTACTCTCCTTATGGATTGTTTGGTATCAAACCAATTGCCCCTGATTCTAACTTGCTTCTGTTCGAAATGAAAGCCAGGAAGTATTGTCAAGGCTGTCAAGGACTCCGCCAACCTCTGTGCCGCCGTCAAGGTGTTGAGCCTAGTTTCATAGAGCTTGTTTGATATACTTGTTTAGGTGCAGCCCTGTGGACATACTTGTTGAGGTGTTGAGTGATGTTTCCAGTCTCGGTTGTATAACATAATGGGGAATTGAATATATGGAATTGGATACAAATTGTGATTTGTATAACATATTGTTTGATATACTTATTTAGGTGTTGATTTGTATAACATACTGTGGGTTACTTTCAGTATGCATTTAGTGCATTTGTCGAGAACGCATCAAGTTTTATTTGAGGCAACTTATGAATTCACCCATAATTCAATTAGGGGCATATAATCAAACTGAGAGAATGCCCTAAAATGAATTTGGGGCATTTCCTCAAAGTGGTATTTGGAGCATTTCCTCAAAGTGCCCCAATAGGTATTAGGGGCAAAATCCAAAGTGCTACTAATAGATACATATTGGGGCACTTTTTGTGGCACTTTTGAAAGTGCCCCAATATCCTTTACCGCCATGAGCATCCGTTGCACTTATACAAAATGCCTCAAAAGCTATTTGAGGCGCAAAATTGACATTTGGGGCACTTTGAAGTGCCTCAAATACTCAACCGTGATGTAGTGGTAGCGTGCCGTCGTCGTCAAAAAGCCCGAACTGCTCTGTGATACAGCGCCAATTCTTCGTGCGTGAGGTGGGTCCTGCCCTATTCTTCTTTGGCGCCGCCGACGACGGCACCGATCACGCATCCCGGGGCACTCCAGCGGCTGCTGTGGGATTTTTTCTGATTTGGTCGTCGTTGTGGAAGCAGCATCAGTCGGCAGTGGTCCTGTCCAGCCAATAGCCAGTCGCCGGTATCTCTCTGTAACGATCGTGGCGTGCGAGCTGCCCTCTGATGAACCGGTGAACGTCGCCGTTCTCGGTGCGTTCCCTGGGCCATCCATAGCGGAGTCCAGGAAAATCCCTGTTCCTTCCGATCCCCGTCAGTGATGCCGAATCAATTTCTCAATAATCTGCTAACTGCTGTGGCTAATTGCGCAGAGTCCCTCACCCGAATTAAGGCTAGGGCGTGGTTTAGTACCACCTCGGCAGCTGAGTCGCCTTGAGGTCGAGAGGGGCGCTACATAGGCAGCCCATGAGGCAACATCCAACTCACTTACCTGGACGGGGTCGACTGCCGATCAACAAGGGTCGGGGCCTAGATCAATGGCTTGCATTGCTCTTGGCAAGCGCGTTGGTCTACCATCTCCCCTAGTGGGAGAGTGGGCGTCGGAATTTGTGGTAGAGGGGTACGAGTTCGCGCGGCCCCTACCAATTCTCCAAGTTCAAACATAATATTTACAAAATTCAAAGTAAATTTATCAGGACTTCAGGACTATGTATGTATATTATGCCGATCCTTCTTTTCAGAAGCAATTCGTTCTGGTAATGGCAGTCTGGCCCACAAGGCATAAGTCATGACACATCTAAATGGTGTTTGCTCTGTACATGCTGTCATACATGGGGGAAGGCTACAAACATATTTCAGGTTTTATTCTAGGAACTTGACAAGTTGACATAGATTTGCAGCCGCAGGTTTTGTCCATGTTGGTCAGTTTCTCGAGAGATGACAGAGTTTGGCTAATGCCTGACCAAACAGCATCATCAGTGGCTGCAGGGGTGCATTGGCGCTATTGTTCTCAAGAGGTGCCTTCAGGATGTCATCACTCTTCAGGGGGCGCCACCTTTGCGGACGTCCCCGCGGCACAAAGGGCACACCCTACATTATTGTATCGACAAAAATTAGCAGGAGAGAGCTAGTGAAATAGGCACAAAGGGCGCCCCTAACTTATCGGCGATCTAAAATGGCCTTTCTTTGCATCAGGAGGTTTTTATTTTGCCAGTGTAGTTTTTTAAGCCACTTGTCAACACACTGAAAGTGAAACTCATGTTTGCACGGAATAGTATTTATCTGATCTCCATCATCATATGCAGTTAAGCATATATGGCACCTGAATGAACAAAGGGTGCAGGGCAACATTTCAGTGTTTGAAGACCTCTCTGAATGAACAAAGGGTGCAGGGTGCAAAAGGCGAGTCTGAAGAATACCAAGTGCTAACTTGCAATACCATATTCAAGATTTCTGAAGGGCGACTTATGAATAGCCTAATGGAGAGAGAAGCAGCATAGAATCTTCCCAATTATGACAACACTGTTATCCCCCTTTACAGGCGTAACAGCAAAATGGGCAAAGTATTCTAAAAAATGAGAGCAAAATGGCAAAGTTAGCAAACTATGTATAGTAACAGTAATAAGAGAAACTTAATGCAGCTAATTCAATATTTTAACACTATCTCGTTATGTCCGGAAGACTGCTAGGATTATGCAGAAATTGCTTTGCTCTCTAAGATGCTAAGAATGCCCATGCAGAAAATGCTTAGCTCTCTAAGGAAATCGTTAGCAACTGTATTTTTAACATGTTACGTTTGCATATTTAGTGTGTGGTGGTTACTCTTTCATGTGTGATGACTGGATGTCAGTATTTTTTATTTGAGGAAATAAAGCATAATCAGCAATGCGTTTCAGTATAGATTCACAAAAAATGTTCTGTATTTCTGTAGTTCTTGAGATCATACCGCAATTTCGTCCTCTGCTCGGAGACCTGGACCAGCCATAGCGGAGTCCAGGAGAATCCATGGTCCTTCCGGTGACCGTCTTGGATGTGGAATCAGATTCTTCTGCCGTGGCTAACTGCAATCGCTGCATAGTCCCTGTCCTAAACGAACACTTAAACAACGAGCTCGTGTTTAGTACCACCTCGGCAGCTGAGTCGCCTTGGGGTCTGGAGGGGCGCCTACATAGGCAGCCCATGGGGCAACGTCCAACTCACTTACCTGGACGGGGTCGACGGCCGATCAAGAAGGGCCGTGGCCTAGATCAATGGCTCGCATTGCACTTGGCGAGCGCGTTGGTCTACCATCTCCCCTAGCGGGAGAGTGGACGTCGTAATTTGTGGTAGAGGGGGTACGCGTCCGCGCGGCCCCTACCAATTTTCCAAATTCAAATTTTTGTAAATTCAAACTAAAACCTTTGAGGACCGGTGTGGATATTGTGCCGAACTTCTTTTCAAAAGCAGTTCGTTCTGGTTATTATGACAGTCTGGACTCTGGACAGTCATGACACATCAATATGATGTCTCCTCCTAATAGAATTCATCACTGTCATAGGGAATACAATTGGAATAATGGATCTGTTAGAAAATATGTACATGCTGTCATACATGGCGGAAGGCTACAAAACATATATCATATTTATTCTCAGAACTTGACATGGATTTACAGTCGCAGGTTTTGTCCATGGTGATCAGTGCTCTCGAGAGATGACAGAGTTTGGCTAATGCCTGACTAAACAACATCATCGGTGCTGCAGGGGTGCGTCGGCGCTACTGTTCTCAAGAGGCGCCTTCAGGAGGTCTTCAGTCTTCACACTTCAGGAGGCGCCACCTTCACGGGCGTCCCCGCGGCACAAAGGGCACACCCTACATTATTGTATCGACAAAAATTTAGCAGGAGAGAGCTAGTGCAATAGGGTGATCTAAAATGGCCTTTCTTTGCATCAGGAGTTTTTTTTTGCCAGCGTAGTTGTTTAAGCCACTTGTCAACACACTGCAAGTGAAACTCATGTTTGCGCTGAAGAGTTCTTATATGATCTCCATCATCATCATATTCAGTTAAGCATATAGGCACCTGAAGCGGAGAGAAGCAAAATGGCAACTTTACAGCGTTTGAAGACCTTTGTGAATGAACAGAGGCTGCAGGGTTGGAAAAGGCGAGTCTGAAGAATTCCAACTGCTAACTTGCAATACCATATTTCAAGATTTCTTAAGGGCGACTTAGGAATAGCCTAATGGAGAGAAGCAGCACAGAAACTTCCCAATCATCAAAACACTGTTTTCCCCCTTTATACAGGTGTAACAGCAAAATGGGCAAAGTATTCTAAGAAAAAAAAAACAAAGTGGGCAAAGTCTGCAAACTGTGTATAGTAACAGTAATAAGAGAAACTGAATACAGCTAATTCAAGATTTTAACACTTATCTCGTTCTGTTCGGAAGACTGCTAGGATTATGAAGAAAATGCTTTGCTCTCTAAGATGCTAAGAATACCCATGCCCATGCAGAAAATGCTTAGCTCCCTAAGGAAATCGTCAGAAACTGTATTTTTAACCTGTTACGTTTGCATATTTAGTTTGTGGTGGTTACTCTTCCATGTCTGATGACTGGATGTTAGTAGTTTTGATTTGAGGAAATAGAGCATAATCTGCAATGTGTTTCAGTATAGATTCACAAAAAATGTTCTGTATTTCTGTAGTTCTTGAGATCATACCGCAATTTCGTCTTCTGCTCGCAACCTCAGCCAGGATTAAAACAAGAATCCTAGTTGCTTCAAGAAACATATGACCAGCGGCCTATAGTGATCCCAGAGCACTGCAGAGGAATACAACTGCAAGACACAGCAGTTGCGACAGCAACTTCACATTCAGTTAAGCAGATATGGCACTCCGGCGCCGATTCGCTTATCATTCTTTGGCGCCGCCGCCGACAGTACCGATCACACGTCCCGAGGGATTTTTCTGGTTTGGTCGTCGTTGTCGGAGCAGCATCAATGGCCAGTCGCCGTTGTGACTTGTGAATGCAACCTAGCTAGGGGCTAGGGCACTTCCGCACTGGAACGTCTTGCCTTGCATCTCGGGAGCGATACTGGCGTGCGTTCCCTGGAGACCTGGACCAGCCATAGCGGAGTCCATGAGAATTCATGGTGTTCCGGTCAGTGGCGGAGCTTGACCAACATATTAGGAGGGGCCAAAACAGATAAGATAAGAGCCGAGGGGGCCAGATTTAAATATTTTGTGTTTTATATGGTCAAAAGTGGTAAATATATAGTACTAATATGCAAATTTTAATTAAGTTGGGGGGCCATGGCCCATGTTGGCCCCCATGAAGCTCCGCCTGTGCTTCCGGTCACCGGCTTGGATGCGGAATCATATTCTTCTGCCGTGGCTAACTGCAATCCAACTCACTTACCTGGACGAGCTCGTGGTTTAGTACCACCTCGACAGCTGAGTCGTCTTGGGGTCTTGGGGTCTTGGGCTCTCGGCGAAGGACGGAGGGGAGGTGAGGGTTTCGTGGCGGTGGCCTCACGGGCGGTGGTGGGCGGTGGCGGCGGAACTAGATGGCGCGGCTCGAGGGCCGGGGCCTGTAGCCTGGGCGGCGAGGTGGCGGCGGCCGGTAGGAACTCCTCCAGGATCCTCCAGCGGCGCGGCGGCGGCCATGGATCTGGGCTCATTCCAATCTGGGCTGGCCTCCGGCCATGGATGGATTTCATGGAGGCTTCGGCGGCTACCTTCTTCTTCGCTGCTTTGTCCGGCGGCGTGGGGGCTTGCTGGTGTGCTCGAATAAGGGGGCGGTCCTAGGGTTCATCTTGCAACAAGACGAAGATCTGCCAGACTCTTGTCCTCCTTGATCTGGCCGGTGTGGCGAGTTCTGGAAGGCTCCGCCGGCGAACTTCCATGTGCGTTTATGCCTGGAGATTGTTGGATCGGGTGGGATTCGGTCGTGCCCACGATTCTCCGTTAAGGAGCAAGCGGTATGAAGCTCTGCTATCTGTTGCCATCTTGGATGAAGTCAGAGGCGGAGAATGTCATGAAAGCCGAGATCAGAGGACTAGGAACGGTGATTTGACTCTTGGTGGCGATGAGGAACTTGCTTGGAGCTTCAGGACGCGTATGCAGCGGTATGAAAGTGGGGGCGACAACACATGTGAAGTTCAAAGTTCTACCTTTCAGGATGAAAATCCAAGGTCTGGCCTTAATTGGTTGTGCCTGACAATGGCCTTGTTGAAGACATTGTTTTGAGAGCGGAGACTATCTCCAGGGTGAAAACCCAAGATCTCGATCGGGCGACGACGGCGCTTGTGCACTGTTTCCTTCTTGAATGCGTTGCTTTTGGAGAGATTGGACATCAGGTGTTGTTTTGGTGGTGGTTGTGCTGCTGCTACAAGGACTGTAACTCTGTAGCGGGACTTTTCTTTTTTAGTTTCTTCTTCTTATTGTCTTTCGGCTGTGTGCATCCGTAATACTTTCGGTTATTACGTTGTTGCAGAGGCTGAGTGTATTTGATATCTTCACGATATTAATATATACTCTTTATCTAAGAAAAAGAGAGCCTACATATGCAGCCCATGGGGCAACGTCCAAATCACTTACCTGGACGGGATCATGGACGGGGTTGACGGCCGATCAAGAAGGGTCGTGGCCTAGATCAAGGACTCGCATTGCACCTGGCAAGCACGTTGGTCTACCATCTCCACTAGCGGGAGAGTGGACGTCATAATCCCTGCCAACTCTCCAAATTCAAAATTCAGTAAATTCAAACTAAAACCTTCCAGGACCAATAGACATATTTTTATGATTTTCTCAATGTTGTTGTGAACGTGTGAATCTTGGTTATGCATATTTTGCAAGTCAGGACACATCGAAAAGACATTTCCTCAGAACATAATTCATCATTGTCACAGGGAATACAATTGGAATACTGGATCTGCTAGAAATTATGTACATGCTGTCATACATGGTGGAAGGCTACAAAAGATATATACAAGTCTATATTCTCGGAACTTGACATGGATCCTTGCGTACAGTCGCAGGGTTTTGTCCATGGTGATCTGCGCTCTCGAGAGATGGCAGGGTTTGGCTAATGCCTGACCAAACAGAATCATCAGTGCCTGCATGGGTGCATCGGTGCTACTGTCTTCAAGAGGCACCTTCAGAAGGTGAGCCGGTTCTAAAGTCTTCAGGAGGCGCCACCTTCGCAGACGTCCCCACGGCACAACGGGCACACCCTACAGCATCGTATCGACAAGACTTCAGCATGAGATAGCTAGCGCAACAGGCCCTAATTTATCGGCAATCTAAAAGGATTTTTTTTCTTTCTGCGTCAGGAGGGACGTGTTTTTGTTTACCTGTGAACTTCTTTAAGCCACTTGTCAACACACTGCAAGTGGAACTCGTGCTTGCACGGGAGGGTTCTTATCTGATCTCCATCCTCATATTCAGTTAAGCAGATATGGCACCTAAAGCAGGCGAGAAGCAAAATGAGAACATGTCAGTGTTTGAAAACCTCTCAGAATGAAAAGAGGCTGGCCAGGAAAAAGCGAGGCAGCAGAATTCCTAGCGCTAACTTGCAATACGAAACTATTTTTTAAGATTTCTGAAGGGGGCTTATGATAGCTTAGTGTAGAGATGTGCATTTTTTAAGCTAGAGATCGTATGCCTCACAAATGGATTCTTGGCTGTACTACAAATTTGATAAACTAACAACCAAAAGAAAAGAGGGGGGGAGAACATAACTGCAAAGACCAAATGACAAAACTGCAAAGACCAAATGACAAAACTGCAATTCCCGAGCTGAGCAATAACATTGACATAAGAATTTTCACACAATTAAGGGTCTCCAGATGCAGAATATAAACTTCCCAATTATCACAACATTGTTATCCCCTTTTATCCAGGCGCTAACAGCAAAATGGGCAAACACTGGAACTGGTAACAGTGATAAGGACAACTGAATATAGCTAATTCAAACTCACATGGAGATTTTGATACTTAGCTCGTTATGTCTGGAAGACTACTAGGGTTATCCAGAAAATGCTTAGATATCTAAGATGCTAACAATACCCATGAATAGCAGTTAAAATTATATACTACCCATGCTTAGATATCTTGTTCAGGGTCTCATTAGATATTTTATGAATAAAATTATTCTAGGTGAAAGATAAATGGGTAGCCTGGCAGTTTTATTTGAAGCAAGTACGAGAAATATAAAAACAGCAGATTAAGTAAAACTGTCTTCTTAGGGAAAATAGATAGATAACATGGTGAGAAACTCACTGTTCCAAATCAGCACTGCATTGGGCCGTCTCGAGCTTTTTGTAGCTCTTACATGGTAATGAGTTAACCACAGATTCTGGAGCTTGGACAGAAACCATGGAAAGTGAAAGTGATGAGGATTGCCGATGAATTTCATCCAATACCTGAAAAGAAATGTGCAGGCAAGCATACTAAGTAACTAGAAGATCTTATACAAACAACAATGAGCAGTGAAGTGGACAAAATAACATCCTCTAAACACTCCACGCTTAGTTTAGTCCATGGGTGCAAAATTAACTTTGAATTAGACTCACCACTGTATAGCCTGAAGTGTTGAATTTCCTATTTCTATCTTTTTGGTGGTGCCTTCACCTCATAAGTTACTAATTCAAACAGGTTGACGCAACCTTCATGCAATGCCTAAACCAGTAAATATTTGAAGTTTCAGTCTAATCTAGTGCTTTCAATTTTTTTTGTGAAATCTGCGAGATTATAATATTGCTTTGTGAGTTCTTCCACAGATACAACTAGAATGCTGATGACAATCCAATGAATCAGACTTGAGAGAAATAAATTCAACACGTTAATGCTAAAGGGTTCCAAAATCCCAATGATTAAAAATAACTCCATCTTAAAAGATCAAGGGAAAGAGCAAACCTCAAATAATGCCTCAGTTAACATCACAATTCTTGATACACTTGCTCGAGCACTAGATTCTTCAGCAACCAAGAAAGAATCACAGGTGCATCTGCCAATTTGGTGAATCCCCAAAGGACAAGCAGCAGTACTTTGTCCATTCCCACTATCAAAAATAGCACGGCGATGCTCCCTAATCTGTAGCAAAATAATAGAACACATGCACATGAGATCAAGCAGCACATGATCCGTAAAAGCAGTGCTATGGAATGCAAGAGCCAGAACAGAGAACAGATGCGCATAAAGAAGTGCAGAAATGAAACAGGATATGCAAACATATAAAGCATGTTTAGTTCATATAATTATGAATATATGAAAGTATATGAATATAGTGAAAGCAAGCAGAGAGAAAAGCTGTGATAATCAAAGGTACATGTATTTGTTCAGATACTAGCGCAAACCTACATCAACAATTAACGATCTGGACATAGTTACACCAATAACATGATCCTAAATATGGAACTGCAATATATCAAAGGCAGCCATAGCAATTACCCGAGATCTTGAATACTGGTTTACTCTGACTGAGCCATGGCGTCTGCGATGAAAGTATCGTGCCTCCTCAACCTCATCTCCCAAAAGGTCATCACCAAGGTCTAGCCATCTACTGTGAAATGCTAGATCATCAGTGTCTGAATCAAGATAACCTCTAGAACCACGTCTCGAAAATGCATCCCATATAACCCTTCTATGATTTCTTCTTGATTCACTGCTGCTCGAATCTCCAGAGCGTCCTGGGCCATCATTCGAGAAGAAGCTAATCATGTCATCATGCAATGTACTTCCACCAGTCTGACCAATGGACGTGCTGACTATGGGAACATCTGCTCTGCTAGGAGTTGCTTCAGGAATTGATTCTCCGATGCTGGATGACGCGGTTGAAGTAGCAGGCAACACACTGGATAGAGAAATATCTGATCTTTCACTTGCCAGAACAGCTGCTGATGGATTCCTGTGGAGAGCTATCTGTCCATCTTCCAAGTCAGACATGATCCTTTCAGATGTCATCAGCGAGGAATGGAAATCAGATTGGGATATAGAGCCACCAACTTCAGTAATGCAAACAGTGTCAGTATTGTGAACATTATGAGGTGCATGTTCTACAAGCTCCCGCCCTATAGCTATAATTCCTTCTCTAGATGTTCTCTCAGCATTGCCGACTTCATTACTGAAATTTCCCCTAATTGTGACATCCTTTCCTGATGAACTCTCAAGACCACTTGTCTCAGGATTTTTAACTCCCGGCACATCCTCCTTGTTCTCACGACAGTCTAAGTGATTGAATCTGAGATGGTGACTTATGGTGCTTGAAGACGGGTGCACTCTTGGATCAGGCTCGCTGGTATGGCAAGATCCTTGGCAGACAAGAAGGCTGGAAATCTAGCCCAGCACTGCACGCTCTACCTGTACAAAACACCTTCTTGATCAGCTATCAACAACCAAAAATAACAAAGCGAAAGGAACATAAAGCAACCTTGTCCACTGAAATCATGATAGCACATGTACTTCAACATGCAAAATGCTGCAATTTTACAACTCTAGTTCAACTTCGCACTGAGGAGACCCAGCACTTTTAATGTGGAATTGTAGAGCCTGTGAGCTACTCTCCATTCATTCATTCATTCATGTGCTGTGCATTATGATGAACTAATCATGTTTTTATGCCAGGGATATGTAAAGGAAGGGCCATAAATGTTCGTTCAGTTAGTCAACTGCCCATCCCCGCTTATCATGATTGAACAAAAAACAGCTCGAGAAATGGCGATTAAAAGCTCCACGAGCACTCCATGACTTCTCCTAACTGAAGCTACGCCCACCAAATCACCACCCCCATTCCCAGGACCCAGGCGCCGGAACCACCGGCAAGGACAACACGAACGCCGACAACCAATCGGGTCCTCCCTCGAGTACCTGAAGCCAGACGACGGCGCGGTCGGCTAGGAGCGACTACCTGGTGAGCGCGCGAGGAAGAGGGGAAGGGGCGGCGGCAGCGGCGAGCCCCAGGCCGGCGCCGTCGCCCGCGGAGGAGGATCCGGCGCTTCCGAAGCAGCCGCCGAGCCCGATCCGCGGCCGCGCCGCGACGACGGCGGGCCGGCGGCGGCGCAGCTGCTCCCGCGCCCATCGCGCTCGCTTTTTCTGGATGGATGGATGGATTCTCGATTTGTCCGAGTGCAGCAGGATGAACAGGGAACTCGCTTGGGAAGTGCCGTGGTGCGGGGCTGTGTCCGACCCTTTTGCACTTGCACGCTTTCGCCTCCGTGGTTTGTGCGAGCGATGGCTGGCCGCTGGCGGAGTTATCTGAAACTCGAGCAATTGACTTTTGGTTTACAGTCAAGAGCCCACAAAGATGGTATTTTTAGTTTACACAAAGAGTGAAAAAGGAGAAAAAAGAATTGCTACCCCGGTGGCCAGCGTAATTTGATTGTGACCTAAGGTAAATTACTATAGGGGAAACATGAATATTCACCTATATGATTGTTGAGTTTTTGTCTAATATGTGTATTGATCCCCAGAAATGCCAAATGGAGCCCGAGCTCAAGGGACCTATTATTTTTGTAAATACAAATATGACATTTGTAGGTTTGAAACAATTTTGGAAAAAAAAATGTGGACGTAGATAATGTCGAACTCCACTACCGTGCCAAATTTCAATGTAAAATTCGTTGTATTCTAGGATACAAAAAATGACAAATGTGAGCAAATTTCAAGTTTTTGAAACCGTCTACTCTTCACCAACCTAAGTCTACACACTTGTCATTTTTGCACAGCCTAAAATACAACGAATTTCGGATTGAGATTTTGCACACTTATATAACACATTATTATCTACATTGATACATGTTTCAAAAAATCTACATTGATAACTCAATTATGTGCATTTTTAACAGCCTAAAATACAACGAAATTCAAATGATTTGAGAACTCCAAATGCATATTTTGAACTTTTGAAAACCGAGCTCCCTAGAGCTCGGCCTCTAGAACGCCTCTCTCTATTGGTACCTCATTATTGAGCTTGTAAAGTTGTACCTTGAGCCACACATATAAGAAGAGGAGGGCAATACATTCATGATCTCTAGAATATGTACCGTCGAAAAACTCGATTTTTTGGCATTACCATCATAAAGAATATATTCTGATTTTTTTTCTTGTTTCATATCTTTAAGGCAAATTAATCTAATCCAGCTGATGAAGTTTTAAAACTTGTTCTAATGTTTGTTGAAAATTTGTGTGTTTCTGCTTGAACAACATGAGATTTATTTCTCTTTCTTCTTGGGAACAAAATGGGATTTATTTGTGTGTTTCTGCTTGAACAACATGAGATTTATGTTTCTTCTCTTTAGTTTGCCAAGATTTTGTAAGCGCATACGTCCGAACCAAGATCCATTGCTATAAACATAGATTCATAACTTAAAAAATAAGTATTTTGTTTTGCTGAGTTGAGAAACCTAGACATGAGTGGGGAATTCCTCACCTTCATAGTTCATATCACTGAGGAGTCGCTTTGTCACTGGCCTGATCTTGAAACCACACACTCACACGTTTTTTTTTTCACACTCACCATTTGGTTTGGTTCACTCACACGTTTGATAAGTCATGGCGGTACGGGATGGCGAATGAATTGTCACCCTCCGACGCGGCAAACATCTTCCGCCCGCCCGTACAACGCACAGGTACGTCAGTCACGCACCGGTTTAATGCGTGCAAGCAAAGGTGGTTTCAATAAATGTGTCAAAAAAAAAAAAGGTGGTTTCAATAATTCAATGTCAATGGGCACATCGCAACGGCGTACGTCCTTTTTGCTGCACGTACGTTTTGGCGCGACGACACGATCAAGCGTCACAGGGACAGACAGAGACAGGGGATGGTCGGAGGGACGCTGCTGCAAGTTGCCGTACGGGTTCGTGCGCGTACGTAGCCACTAGCCAAGTAGCCAGGCCCATACAGAAAAAAAAAGGTAGACGCGTCCGCGCCGCGTTTCCTGGTTGCCTATACAAACCGGCTCCGATCAATCGCCCCAACCGTCCACCGTCGGGGTTTAGGATGTCTCCAACGGCACGACCCAAACGAACGAACATTACATTTGTCCAAATTTTATCCGTTTGGCTCATGATCCGGGCAGCACGGATAGGGGCCGAACATGCATGTCCGGCCAGTGCCCACAACGGTGGCGACGCATCCCATTGGCACTTGTCCGTTTCCATCGCAAATTCGCAATCTAGCACACCTGCGAGTCGGGAACGAGGTCGTCCACAAAAGCCCAGCAGACTAAAGAAAGGAAGACCAGCGGCAGCAGGAACAATACAAAGAGAGAGAGAGCAGCCGGATCGGAGAATCGAAGAAGCAAATCACGCACATGAGCGCCGCCCAGCTCGTCCTCGTCGATCTTGGACCAGGGACGTGAGCTTCGCTTCTCGACTCCGGCTTGCCCACGCGCCGCGCAGGACGTGGTCAGGCCCGCTCCTCCACATCAGCAGCGCCGGGAGCGGCTCAGGAGGTTGATGTTGTCGACGCGCCGACGTGGGCATCCCCGCGGTGCTCGTCCGTGGAGGCCGTGGCGGACGGCCGGTGCGGTGCGGCTGCCCAAGGTTGACCGTCCTCCGCCGCGCGCGCCATCGGCGCCAGGAGCGGCCGTCGCTTCCCCCACGCGGCCGAGGAGCGCTCCCAGCCATGGCGTGCGGCGCCAGACGACGCTGTGGCCGGCGAGCTCGGGCTGCAGATTTCTGACTGGGTGTGGAATTTTTCGGGAGAGATGATAGAGATGAAGTGGATCGAGATTGTGGTGGGTTTGTTTGACTAGTAGGTGGGCTAGGCCATGTGTGGAGGGGACATAGCCGGACGCAGCCAGACACGCGGACATGTCCGTCCCGATATAAACGTGACCCAAATTTGGTCCGGGAATATGTCGGGCCAAAGAGAAAAATGACAATATTTAGATGGGTCTGCCCATTGGGTGCTGGTTTTTGCCCATCCAAACATAACGGGACACAAACGGGCTGGATGCGTCCAACCGTTGGAGACATCCTTAACATTTCGTTCCATGCATATGCATTCCATTGCACGCGGCCGCGTGACATGATTTGTCAGCTCGGCCGGTAGTGGCAGAGAACTAACCAGAGATGTTCATGGATTCGAAAATGCAACTCAAAGTTCAAAATGCTGGCTAGATTCTGTGTACAGTCACTGCGTTCTTCAGACCACCGCTAGCCCCTGTGCAACACGGAACAAAGAAATTTCAGGTCGTTTTCGGGGACGGGCTGGACGTGCGATAATCTCTCTATATATAGGACACTGGAAACTAGATATAATCCCTGAATAAAAGATACAGCACAGCTAACCGAAAACTATATTGTTGCAAATTTAATTAAACGTATCGGAAGTGCCCAGCTACCAAGCACCACACAAGATTTATAAGACGCTTGATAATCACTACGGGACTGACAGGCTACGCCGACGGCCAAAAGCCGTCGGCAAAGGCCTATAGGCCGTCGGCGTAGCCTATGCCGACGGCCACCGTCGGCGAAGCTCGGTCGGCGTAGACCCGCGTAGGCACAGGTCAGCGGGCCGTCGGCGTAGAAAAATGCCGTCGGCACAGGATACGCCGACGGCCAGGAGCGGGCCGTCGGCGAAAAAACCGTCGGCGTATGGGTTAGTGGGACCCACGACGGCCAGATGGTCAGAATCGACCTACGCCGACGGCAAAGCCGTCGGCATAGGCGTGGACACGTGGAAGGATCTGGGAGCATCTGGTGGAGCTCCAGGAGGCACCTATGCCGACGGCAATGCCGTCGGCATAGACATGACCATTTGGTCACTGAGGTATCTATGCCGACGGCCTTGCCAGATTTTTTTTAAAATGCTCCTGCTGCTCGTTTTTGCAGCAAAAATAGCAGGAAAAATAGCCGAAAAAATATCGTAAATTAGAGGAGCATCACACAGAGGATATATATCATCACACATAGGATATCATCACAAACATACAAGATCATAGTATGGATACAAAATGGTAGACCATAGTCTATACATCGAGCTACATGTCCTGAGCCCTACATCGGCGGCGGCGGCGGCGACGGGGTGTACCCCATATCTGCCGAGGTGAGAAAAGGCGATTGCCGGCTGGGCGCAGCAGTAGAACCACCGGAAGAAGGCGAATCACCCGGCGAAGCACCAGCACGCGAAGCACCAGGAGAAGGACCTGTGGGATGTACCGGCGTGATGTCACGCGAACCCGGCGTAGCAGCACGCGAAGTACCAGCCTCGGGATCAAACGGCATGATCTCACGCGAACATGGCGTGTCTGGCGTCTCTGTCGGGGATGTAATCCCCGGTACCCCAAAGTGTTTGTTTTGTTGAGTTGATTGGAGGAGGCAGCAAAGAAGTAGGTAGACGATAAAAGGAAAAGCAGACCAAGCTGACCGAATCAAGGGCTGGACCGAATCAAGCCGCCACTCAGCCAGGCAGGCAGAATCATCTGCTTACCTGAGTTTGGGGACGTTGGGACATGCCTGTACCGTAGGCTGATCAAAGCTAGCCGAGATCTCTGCATGCGCCCGGCGCCAGCTTTGACCAGAGCAGAGTAGAGCAGAGCCAATCGTAAACCGAATCTCCCAGGCAGGCCGAAGTCAGGCCGAGACCCCAGGCAGCTCCCACGGGCCGGAATGGCCAAGTCTCGGCAGGCCTTGCTAGCCTCGGCTGAGCTCTTCAGCCACCAGACGGACCGAGAGGCATATCTCGGAGCAGGCCTCACCCCGGATCAGGCCACTGCCTCGGTGGGCCGAGCCCCTTAGTCTCGGCAGGACCGAGGTCCACCAATCCCGGCTTGGGCCGGGTCTCATCCAGACCGAGGCTGCTCCAGGCGAATTGTTTCCAGGTCTCGGCCATCCGACCGAGGTATGTCGAATGCAATCGCTACGTCGCCACGGCTCTACCTCGTTCGACCGAGTCTTCCCCAGACTCGGCTAGACCAAGGCACCTCCAGATCCAGGCCACTACATCGTCGGTATACCCGCACCGCCGACACTCCAGCACCTCGTCCTCGACCGGATCATCAACCGACTCTACTTCAACTGGGTCATCTCCAACCGAGTCATCCCAAATATCTTCCTCGTCCAGTACGAGATGCTCTGCCAAGTGATCCCGGAGATCCCGGAGACAGAAGCTAGAAGACAAAGGAAAGGACGGACAGGACATGCCAAGTCCATCCCCTCAGTCAACTCTGCTACAGTGTGACAAGACCCCAGTAGTCACATCGGTGAACAATGTTTCTTGTCTCCTTATCCCCTCACTTGTCCCCTGGGCACCTATATAAAGGGCACCAGGGGGAAGAGGTAGAGAGAGGCCCCGCGCGGGTTCATTTCCCCCTTTGGCTTTGCTTCTTCTTCTTCCTTGAGCAGTTCTCCATGGCTAGCTCCGTACAGCTCGAGGAGCATTTGTATCCACCGCATATGAGATGAGAATACACCAAAATAGGATAGATGCTGCAGTAGGGGTTTTACCTCCCCACGAGGGCCCCGAAGGAGGGTAGATCTTTGTGTTTGCAGTGTTCTTCGTGTGCGATTCCATCGCGCAATCCCTCCCCGAATCCTCAAGCATCCGTTCGGCCCCAGACTAAGCCATCCCCATGGCATCTGCGTGATTCCCACCACGACAGTTGGCGCCCACCGTGGGGCTGGAGTGACGCTTGCTGGATCAATTCGGACGGAACCTTCTTCAGCAACTTGATGGAACATGTAGTGGCCATCAATCTTGTGCAGACACTGACCCGTCCTGGCTGGTTTCTCTCAACGTACGGTGCATCCAGGGAAATTTCCTGTTTGTACCAGAATAAAAGGACAGGAGATAATCATTGGCAAAATATAGCTGGCTTGCTGTTGTAGTACTTAGAATAAAAGGACACGGGATTTTAAAAGTATATTTTTTTTCTCCCTTAGAATCGCTGGTGTTTTTAAATTAGCACTGCGGTTCCGATGCTGCTAAAAAAAACCAGGTGATCAAAGGCGCTTCACTTAGTTTGACCCCATTTAGCGTTTCTTGATTTTCTTGAATTGGTAGGAGTAGTAGCTAGGTAGTACGTACTTGTCTCACTGATGCTCACTTGTCTATGTTTTGCGATGTTGCGTGTGGGGAACTGCCCGGTCTTGTCTTAGGATTATCTTGTCCTTCCTGACGCTGATGGATTCGAAACTGCTTAAGCTCGCGCGTGCGAGCGCTCGCACACATCGCGCGTCGCGTGTCCCGACCGTGGCGGGCCAGATCCTATTCCCTTTTCTGTTGTGTGGAACACGTGCTCTGATTTATTTTCACTTTCTTTTCTTTCCGTGCTTCCCGATAGCTGCACATGCATGTAGGCTGACCGCTGACCATGTCAATTCGTTTTTTTCTCTGGCATGCACATGCACTGATGGGTCCGGGTGCATTTCTTTTTTCTTGCGTACGTACATTGCTCTATCCGTTTGCTTTCTGACCTTTGCCTCTCTTCTCTTTTTCATTTTACCTTTTTGCTTGTTTACTAATGACGGACATCTATTCCCTTTAAATGTGTTATGGAACATGTATTTTGTATGAAAATACAAGGTTAGTCGGCATATTTTTTAATGTTTTTGCTCCGATACTATTCCCTTTAAGTGCAATTATTTTTTATTTTCTTGCAAAAAATTATCCATTATAATTTTTCAATTCCCTTTTTGGGACAATGTTTTTTAGGGTAAATAAAAATGGGTGGGGAATAGGAAAATCCACTTCATACTAGTACAAAAAATTAGAATAGAAAATAGTTGCCACTTTCTACTAGTATAAAAACAACAAAAACATAATTTAGACAAAAAAACTATAAATCTGATTGTTTATTGCAAAAAAAATTATTATAATTTTTCGTTTTCTATTTGGGACGATGGTTTTTAGGGTAGATAAAAATAGGTGGGGAATAGAAAAATTCCACTTCCTACTAGTACACAAAACTAGAATAGGAAATATCTACCACTTTCTACTAGTGTAAAAACAACATAAAACATACTTCAGAACAAAAATAAAAAGATTTGATTTTTCTTGCAAAAAAGATCCAGTATAATTTATCAATTCCCTTTTTGGGACAATGTTTTTTTAGGGTAAATAAAAATGGGTGGGAAATAGGAAAAATTCACTTTCTACTAGTATAAAAAATTAGAATAGAAAATACCTATCACTTTCTACTAGCATAAAACATAATTCAGACCACCGCATTTTGATTATAATAGATTCCAGATAAACAACAATAATTTTTAAGGACAATGTAAAATATAATGGCGAAATGATAACTTGCTTGCTAGGTACTTGGTAATATCATGTACTACTATTTAGATTGGCAACTCATGCTCTAGATGCTTGGTAACACTTTAGTTTGTTCTATGATCGGTACCTTGCTTGGTAGGTACTTGGTATCATCATGTACTAGTTTTTAGGTTGATAATTCATGCGCTAAATGGTTGGTAACACTTTATTAGTCATAGGATCGGTAACTCGTTTGCTATGTGCTTGGTATCATCATCTAATAGTTTTCAGGTTGGTAATTCATGCGCTAGATGCTTGGTAACAATTTAGTTTGTTCTATGATCGGTAACTTGCTTGGTAGGTACTTGGTATCATCATGTACTAGTTTTTAGGTTGATAATTCATGCGCTAGATGGTTGGTAACACTTTATTAGTCATAGGATCGGTAACTCGTTTGCTATGTGCTTGGTATCATCATCTACTAGTTCTCAGGTTGGCAACTCGTGCTTTAGATGCTTGGTAACACTTTAGTTTGTTATATGATCGGTAACTTGCTTGGTAGGTACTTGGTATCATCATGTACTATTTTTTTGGTTGATAATTCATGCGCTAGATGGTTGGTAACACTTTATTAGTCATAGGATTGGTAACTCGTTTGCTATATGCTTGGTATCATCATCTAATAGTTTTCAAGATGGTAATTCGTGCGCTAGATGCTTGGTAACAATTTAGTTTTGTTCTATGATCGGTAACTTGCTTGGTAGGTACTTGGTATCATCATGTACTAGTTTTTAGGTTGATAATTTACGCGCTAGATGGTTGGTAACACTTTATTAGTCATAGGATCGGTAACTCGTTTTCTATGTGTTTGGTATCATCATCTACTAGTTTTCAGGTTCGTAATTCGTGCGCTAGATGCTTGATAACATTTTAGTTTGTTCTATGATCGGTAACTTGCTTGGTAGGTACTTGGTATCATCATGTACTGGTTTTTGGGTTGATAATTCATGCGCTGGTTGGTTGGTAACATTTTATTAGTCATAGGATCGGTAACTCGTTTGCTATGTGCTTGGTATGATCATCTACTAGTTTTCAGGTTGGTAATTCGTGTGCTAGATGCTTGCTAATACTTTAGTTTGTTTTATGATCGGTAACTTGCTTGGTAGGTACTTGGTATCATCATGTACTAGTTTTTAGGTTGATAATTTATGCACTAGATGGTTGGTAACACTTTATTAGTCATAGGATCGGTAACTCGTTTGCTATGTGCTTATATCATCATCTACTAGTTTGTAGGTTGGTAATTCGTGCGCTAGATGCTTGGTAATACTTTAGTTTGTTATATGATCGGTAACTCACTTGGTAGGTACTTGGTATGATCATGTACTAGTTTTTTGGTTGATAATTAATGCACTAGGTGGTTGGTAACACTTTATTAGTTATAGGATCGGGACTCGTTTGCTACGTGCTTGGTATCATCATCTACTAGTTTCAGGTTGGTAATTCGTGCGCTAGATGCTTGGTAACACTTTAGTTAGTCCTATGATCGGTAACTCGTTGGCTATGTGGGTGGTATCATCATGTACTAGTTCTTAAGTTGGTAATTCGTGCGCTATATGATTGGTAACACTTCAGTTTAGTTGTAGGATCGGTAACTTGCTTGCTATATTCCTTTTACTCGTTGATCAAACGCATTTCGCATCACAGCGCCGCCCACTTCGTCCTCTCCGTTGCGTCAACCTCCTTGTCGGTCCTCCCCCAACCTCATATTCTTCTCCTTCTTTCTGTAGCCTCACTTTCCTAATCCCTCACCCCCGATTTTGACCCGCAGCACCCATAATCCCCTCCCGCCCTGCTGAAGATCCAGCCCATGGAGCTTCACTCCCTGCAAGAAGACCTTCTCTCGGGGAGGAATCCCTATCTCGCCATGCCTATGCGGCGGCCCCGTGTTTTTTTGTTCCGCCGAGGGAGGGGGTGGGAGCCGGGGGCGCTCGGATGAGCTGCTTCTCCTACTTCGGGCTAGCCTTGGAGGCGGAGGCGAACAAGCCAGGGGCCATGGAGTGATATGATCTACACGTGTTCAAAATTTCAGCTCGAAATTCGTTGTATTGTGATCTGGACAAAAATGATAAATAGGTGGATCTAGGTGTGAAAAGTACACAGTTTAAATTTTTCGAAATTTTACCCGATTTGTCTTTTCTTCCAAAAAGTAGTTATGTTGCTTGCACTTTCATTTAAGAGTTTCAACTTAACTAGCATATATGCATTTGGGTTGTTGGCATATGTCGGCTACATACTGGATGCCCCGGCTCATACGGGCGGACAATATTCACCCAGAGCCCCGTTGCGACCGCAATGTTGTTTTTGAAGGACCTTACCTTAGAGAAAAAAAGGGCCTCTCTCTAATCGGGAACAATTCATTATTAACTCTTACATAAATTTTGTAGTCCAAAATACTACGTATTTTTTGTTAAAACTTTGCACGCTTCTAGATCTAGACACAATATGTTTCTCGGATTTGTTTCACAATTTTATGAAACTAAAAAGTGCAGATTTCGATTTTTTTTAAAAACGAGCTACATCGAGCTCCACTTGAACTTTTCGCCATATTAATCTGTTTTTATACTAGTAGAAAGTGGTAGTTCTTTTTTTTCCAATTTTTTGTACTAGTAGGAAGTGGATTTTTTCTATTCCCCACCCATTTTCATTTACCCTAAAATATCACTGGCCCAAAAAGGGAATTGAAAAAATTGGTTCTTTTCATTCTCACGCCACAAAGGAACAGCCAATATTTCAAAAAATTATTTTTGGCGACAAAAGAGAATAGCAAAAAATGGAATTAGCGATGGGAGTTGAAACTTTGACGCCAAAAGGGAATAGCGCAAAAACAATTGACACGTCCGTCTCGCCCATATGCTGGAAGGCCCTGCACGCAAAGGGAATAGTCACGTATGCATGTATGTACGAAAAAATTTCACGTATGCACGTAAGTACGATCGCTAAAAGGGAATAGAAACAGCAGATCGTCACGCACACGTAACATACGATCGCAAAACGAACCGCAAGGGACCACGTAGCCAGAAAAGGGAATAGTGGGTAGCGCAGACTTTCCATATCGGCGATGTCGGAAACCGTGCGACCGATAAGGATCGGTCGAACGTGCGAAGAATAGTATCGCCCTGATGGATTACTGGATTGGATTGGATTGTGTTTTATACTTCGTAGTTCGTAGTACACAAAAATAACATTAATAAAATGACGGGCCTTTGGCGGGCTACTTGTAGTATTTGGGTCCAGCCCAGTTGCGGCCCAACTCCAACATGTTCCAGGAAGCCGCGCTGCACCTTCCCTTTGCCGACACTTCAGCAAGCTTGGACGCAGCTTGGGAAGGCTACAACGTTGGGTGAACTCCAGGAGAAATTAACCTCTGTCACAGGTACGCTGCAGCAGTGGGGCACGAACACGTTTGGCAGTGTACGCATGGAAATTCATAGCCTGCGCGCAGAGCTACAGAAACTGCGAGAGGACCCGGTACGCTTGGGCCCGACCCATGCGGAAATCAAGATTGTTGAGCGACTCGTGGAGCTAGATCACCGCGAGGAAGTGATGTGGAAGCAACGATCACGGATCCAATGGTTGTCTGAGGGTGATAAGAATACCAAATTTTTTCATCTAAGGGCTAGCCAGAGGAAGAGGAAGAATAAAATAACGAACCTCCGTAAACCTGATGGTGATATGACAGAAGACCCAGCGGTGATGGCTTCTATCACTAATGAGTTTTATGGCGACTTATATAGGTCGGAGGGAACTGAAGATATGGATGCGGTGCTTGAGTGTGTTCCTGCTCGGGTCACCCACCAGATGAATGAAGGCCTTATTGCCACAATAAGCGAGAAGGAAGTAAAAACCGCCCTTTTCCAAATGTTTCCCACCAAGGCGCCAGGGCCGGATGGCCTCCCAGCACACTTTTTTCAGCGACATTGGGAGCTTTGCGGAGAGGAGGTCACAAGTATCGTGCTTCGAGTGTTACGGGGAGAAGATGACCCGGCTGCTTTCAACAAAACTTTCATCGTGTTGATTCCGAAGGTGAGCAAACCGCAAGAGCTTGGTCAATTTCGCCCCATAAGCCTGTGTAATATTATATACAAAATTGCGTCCAAAGTGCTTGCTAACAGGCTGAAGCTAGTGTTACCGGAGATCATATCGGATGAGCAGTCCGCTTTTGTCCCGGGGAGGTTGATAACGGACAACATTATCACAGCATATGAATGTCTGCATTTCATGAAGCGAAACAAGGCGGTTAAGCACAGGTTCTGTGCACTCAAACTTGATATGCGGAAGGCTTATGATCGGGTGGAGTGGGAGTACCTAAAGGCAATGATGTTAAAGCTGGGATTCCACCGAGTATGGGTAAACATGATTATGAGGATGGTTAGTACGGTGACATTCTCAGTTTTGCTCAATGGAGAGCGTCTACCCGAGTTTAAACCCACGAGGGGTATTCGCCAGGGTGATCCAATATCACCTTATTTGTTTTTGCTAGCAGCAGAGGGCCTGTCGTGCCTCTTAAAAGTCAGAAGTGAATCATCGAGCTTACAAGGTCTCAAGGTGGCGCCTACTGCCCCGGCGGTAAACCACCTTCTTTTTGCGGATGATAGCCTGCTGTTTATCAAAGCAAATGGGGAGAGTGCTCGGCTGCCCGGGACACTTTGGATGTGTATTGCCGTGCATCGGGCCAGCGTGTGAACCTAGATAAATCCTCTATTTTCTTTAGCAAGCGCTGCCCGGCAGCAATAAAGGATGAACTGAAGGTGATACTCAATGTTCAGAATGAATCTTTGAGTGAGAAATATCTCGGAATGCCCTCGGATGTTGGACGATCAACCAACGGTGCTTTTAAATATTTAAAAGACCGTATATGGAAAGGATTCAGGGGTGGATTGAGCAGTGCCTGTCAGCCGGAGGCAAAGAGGTACTTATCAAATCGTGGCGCAGGCAATTCTAACGTTTTCTATGTCGTGCTTCAAATTACCACAGGGTCTATGCCAGCATATCAACTCCTTGATCCGACAGTTTTGGTGGGGCAGCAAGGAGGGGAAGAGAAAAACATGCTGGGTTGCGTGGAGGAGATGACAACACCGAAATTCTATGGTGGTATGGGTTTTCGTGACATCGAGCTCTTCAACTTGGCTCTACTAGCCCGTCAAGGCTGGCGCATTCTTCAAAACCCAGATACGTTGAGTGCAAAAATCCTCAAAGCGGTTTACTTCCCTCAGAATGAGTTTCTGAATGCCGAGTTGGGCTCCCATCCTTCTCGGATATGGCGTGCCATTATAGAGGGAAGGGCGGTCCTTGTGCAAGGACTGGTTAGGCGGATCGGTACTGGAGATGACACTAATCCGTGGAACGACAACTGGTTACCGAGAGATGGGGCCTTAAGGCCGATTGCATGTCCCAAGCAGGATCCACCAATGAAGGTCTCTGATTTCATTGACCAATCAGTTCGGCAGTGGGACATGACGAAGCTCAACACCTTTTTCCTCCCGATGGATGTTGAGGTGATCAAGACCATCCCGATCAGCTCCAGAATACAAGCTGACTTTTGGGCCTGGCACTATGACAAGCGTGGCTTGTTCAGCGTACGTTCGGCGTACAGAATGCTTGCCTGCACGAAACATAAGCGGGAGGCATGGCTAGAGGAAACTGCATCGAGTTCGGACGTTCAAGGACGTGAGAAGAGCTGGACAAGACTATGGCATGTTCAAGTCCCATCAAAGCTGAAAATGTTTTTGTGGCGCCTAGCAAAACATTCACTGCCCACGTCCGATGTGCTCCACCACCGTCACATATCTCCGTCGAGCTCATGCGGGATTTGTGGTGCGGAAGACTCCTGGAGACATTCACTTTTAGACTGCACAATGGCGAGATGTGTTTGGGCTCTCATGGACGAGGAGATGACAGAACACATGAACCAAGTGCAGGAGCCGGCGGCGCGCAACTGGTTGTTCACGATGATGGACACCTTAACACACGATCAGCTCACGCGGATGTGTGTAACCCTCTGGGCGTTGTGGCACGCAAGAAGGAAGGCGATACACGAGAACATATATCAGAGCCCGTTAAGCACACACTGTTTTATCGAGAATTTTCTCTCCGAACTGAATCAGTTGATAGAGAAGAAGGGGGAGAAGGAAAATACGGGTGGGACTCAGACCATCCGGCCTGCCTGGATCCCGCCACCAGCTGGAGTTGTTAAAATCAATGTTGATGCAGGAGTGGCGCGGAAAAGAGAAAGAGGAGCTGTTGCGGCTGTAGCCAGGGATGCCAGCGGAAACTACCTGGGCGCATCAGCAGTTCTCTTCGATGGTATCACTGATCCGGAAGTCCTGGAGGCTATGGCAGTGAGGGAAAGTCTGAACCTGGCGCAAGACCTTAACCTTCAACAGATCCGAGTTGCAAGCGACTGCAAGTCCGTGATTGACGCCATGCAGAAGCAAAACCTGGGAAGGTTCAGTCATATTTTACATGAAATATCGACCACCGCTGGTGGGTTTGTGCAAGCAAGTTTTGTTCATGAGTATCGTTGTTCAAATAAGGAGGCCCATGCACTCGCCCAGGCAGTGCTGGGATCCCCATTAGGGCGCCATATCTGGCTCATTGACCCACCTGTGGGCATCTGTATTCCTAGAGTTGTAACAGTTTAATAAAGGGGCCGGACTATTCTCAAAAAAAAAAAAAAAACCTTCCCTTTGCCCCCTTCGAACACTCTTGTCTTTGCCATGACAGGACAAACACCCTGAAGAATCTCAAAAAAAAAAAAAAAAGGACAAACACCCTGAAAATAGGACAAGCAGTTCAAACGACCCTGCAGACTTCGAGGTCAACACGCGCGAGACGAGCAGAGCCAAGATCCAGAGTCTCCGGCCCAGGATTTAAATAGGAATGCCACGGTCGTAGTACATCACATCACGCAGAGAGCAGCTCTCTCGCTGGCTACTTAACTCGACCTGTGAGCTGTGATCTCCCTAGCTGAATTAGCAGTTTAGCACCAGTGTCGACCAGTGGTCTGATCCGCCTACACACAGCTCGATGAACCGGAGGATAGCTTCCTGCTTGCTCGTCGTCTTCGGCGCCGCCGTCCTCCTGACCCTACTGGCTCCATCTTCCTGCGCTGTCTCCGCCGCGCATTGCCTGCCGCGTCCTGCTCCAGGTATAAATCATCAAACGAAATTTCCTTCGGGTGTTCTGCATTTCAGCTTGTTGTAAGTATGAATGGGTGGATCGGTCCATGTGATTGCAGCGCAACTGGGAGGCGGCGGCGCCGGCACATGGGGGAGCTTCCGCCGGAGCCGGGCGCGTGAAGGGAGGGACGAGCTAGCCGTGGGTGCTGCGAGGCGCTTGGGGCAGAGGGAGTCGTTGGACAAGCCTCCCTCGCCGAAACCCCACGGCATGCCGGGCACGGTGATACCGGACCCGCCGCCTCCTCCGCCATCGGACAACGAGTAGGTCCCCTCCCGGGCACTGGGTACGAGCACCGGAGCACGTACGCGATGGTGGCATCGACTTCGATCCATCTCTCCGGTCTCCGGGGGCGCTGCGCGCACTTGCGTGGGTGTGTAAGGGAGAATGAACAACTAGCTGCCCTGCTGCACTGCATGTGTCTGTACATGAACACTTGGTTTTGTTCGCATGTGTAAAATAAGTTGCCGGTCCCTCCGTGCGTACGTGGTCACTATTATTGGCTTATTGCTAAAATCTCCGTTGCTTATGCGAGAGGCACCGAGCGATTAATTAACGGCTCGACGACTGCATTTGCAGATCATAAATGAATCGATCGTTCGACCAAATAAGAGAGGAGGAAAAGTATATAGTATACCTCAGTGGTTCTTCAGCGTGTTATAGATCGAGTTAATTTTGAATTTTTTATCACTTAACTTTAGATCTATGGTTAGTAATACATATTTCCATTAGATTTTTCTAACTAAACACTCCGACTATATCGACAAAATAACCAGAGTACATGAGATCAAAGAAAATAAAACACACAATAACGGTCGTAAAACTCAAAGTTACATTTGAAAACCTTCCAAGTTGTCACGTCCATCTCCTCATTTTGTATCTTGGCATCCTTTCAAAACTCTACTAAAAATACCGGAACCCAAATATTCATAAGTTGGACTAACCTCAAATGTTTTAAAGAGGCTTGATTCTTCACCAACCGATGTAAGTGAGAACCTATGATCGATGTGTTGTGACCGTGGACACACCCCTTATGAGGGAGGTTGTTGAATCGTTTATTCATCATTGTATTGTAGCGTCAGTAATTACCGAGCACAAAAGAACGAAAGAACTAGCCACGTCAAACTTTGCACCACCAGACCAAAGTCGACGATCTGCGGGAACCATCAGAAAACCCTATGGTCAAGATGTCTAGCACGTAGGCACGACAGTCACACTAGGATAGTGATAGGGTAATGGGTCATTTATTCGCATGTGAACATCATCTCAACCGTCAAAACGTCATCACCAATGACAAAAAATAACCTGACACACCGAGACGAGGGAACCAACGAAAAACGACAAAAAGAGTAGTTCTTTTGGTGGCTTGACTTACATCTCGATTAAACGGCGAATATTCTGAGAGCAGTGGTTTGGCTCCCGGGTGCATATTGCATCTTTTATTTAAAATGCATTCAACACATTTTTTATATGTAAAAAAATATTCGTGCATACATATTCATATCCTATGTATGCACAAAACCGTTTCACGTAGAACCGACTCTTTGTGTCCCGTGTAAAAAAGATTAAAAAAAAATCGATGCTAAAATAAGCCTTTTCAGGAAACACTTTTTTCTACACATGGTCACAAAAAATGGCGTTTCTTTGCGAAACTTTACATGAAAATATAAATGGGAAATATATGTGCAATATTTTTCAAACATTTCCACAATTTGAAATGTTTTTTTTAAGCAAAGAGAGCATATGCACCCGGGGAGGCAAACTGAATTTTTGAAATATTTTAGGCTTTTGGTAGCCTACCTTTTTTTCCCCCGAGACCCACGTTTAAGGAAGCTGGCACCCATTGGCTCCGTGATAACGTGAAAGTGATTAGGCGGAGACAAATGACATTCACGTGCCAATCGGCAACTCTATCTTGTTTTAAACGAACCCTCTCGTGCATCGCCTGCAGTGCACGCATCGCTTCCTCGCGATCACGGGGCTCTAGGACAGGACAATCAACAGCCAGCCGTGCAGTCTCTGAAGTCAACTCTCAACACACACGTACGGAGACAAAACCCAGAGCCACACTTGAGATTCTCTTTGAAGAACGCCGCAAATGAATACGTACAGTCAGCGATCGAACAGCTCACACTCACACCGGCGGTGTCTCACTTACTCGAGCTGTGAGCTCACTGACTGAATCACTGAAGTGCTAGAACCAGTGCGTAGTGTTCTCTAGTCCCTCTACACAGCTAGCTCGATGTGCCGCAGCTCGGCCTTCTTCTTCTTGCTCGTCATCGCCGCCGTCCTCCTGATCCTGCCCCTGCTCAGCTCCGGCGCCGTCTCCGCACATCGCCTGCCGCGTCATGCTGCAGCTCCAGGTGATATATGCAACTAATCCCCCAAGCTTGCTGTATGTATAACAGTCTAAGAGATCTTTAAATGAGATCGGTGTGATTGCAGTGCTGCTGCTAGGCGTCGACGCGGGTGCTACTGCTCGGGAGCACGGCGGCCGGAGCCCCGTGCAGGTTCAGGGGAGGCCGCGTGATGGGTGGGAGCTGGCTGCGCCTGCGAGGCGGCTGGGGCTGAGGACGTCGCTGGAGAAGCCCCCCTCGCCGAGACCCCACGGCATGACGGGGATGGCCATGCCCCTGCCGCCGCCGCCGCCGTGGAGCACGTGATGGTGGCTTCGATTGGTCCATCTCCTGATCTCTTCGATCGGGGGTGTTGCTATTGCTTGTGCAAAATAATTAAGTTGCCTTGTACGTGCTCCGTAATACTGGTTGTGGGTTGTGGCTTTGCATCTCCGTTGCTCGTGCCGTTGTGCGAGGGGAATGCTGCGATTAACGGCTAGCGAATGCATTTGCCGATGAATAAGAACTCGACAGTTATAGAAAAAAGATCTCCCACCTTACTATTTATTTTTATTTGGATATTCTAGTGGCGCGAGATGGTTATCCTAAAAAAAATGAAGCGTATGATTTAGGGAAAGTTATGTGTTCAAAATTTGACCAATCTTATATAATGAATATAAATATCTACAACATCAAATCAATACCAATAGATTCACCATAAACTATATTACAAAGTGTATTCATTCATAGCGTAGATGTTGATATTTTATTCAACTTATTTCACCAAACTTAGTAAACTTTGACAAAATTTGTATGACTTATATTTTTTTGAATAGGGGTAGAGGCTACCTTTTCTAAGTTGCAATCCAGGCAAAACCCTTTCATAGCTGACTTTTATCGTTAAAAGTGTTAGTGTTGTGTCGTGCCATGGGAGTGGGTACACGAGATCAAATAGAGCAGTCGGTGCACACTCGAAAAAAAAACAAATGAAAACTAGTAGAGGGAGAGACATGACCGCACGTACCTACAACGACACGGTGAAACTCTAGACCCAAACTTTCATGACTGATGTGCAGATCGAACGAGAGCATCATCATCACCCGAGTATAATGTCAACAACGACGTTTGCCAACTGTCTTGGAGGCAACATCTTGACGTGGAAGAATTATAGATGCATATAGAATGTTAGAACGATGACGATCATCGTGGATCCGAACTTGAGATTCAGATGGCAGGAAGGGGCAGAAGCCGCTACTAAAATTCTTCCATGAAGGCGACAACAAACAGACCACTAGGTGCACTACTGTGCAACACCTTGTCCAAAATCAAACGACCGTGCATTTAATTAAAAAAAACATGTGCTTGAGAGTCTCATCGACACAAAAAGTAATGCATGTGATGGAGTGGAGGATATTCCGACAGTGGAGAAACAGCTGTGCGAGAGGTGAGGCTGGTGGCTCAGTGAGCCACAACGGAGAGGCGAGGCCGGAGGAGGTTTTTTTTTAGAGTTTTGAGAGCATCTCCAGTGGATCATCCAAACGGAGAACCAAAGCCATATAGGGGACGAGAGGGAAAAAAAACCTCCCAACGGGTCATCATCTCGTCCTCCACATTCCATGTCCACCAAAGGCCGGTACGCATCATCCACATATGGGGGATGGAGCGAAATCTCCACAGCAACCGCTCGTGAGCGAGTTGCCTCCGCGTGCATCCGGAGATTGCAGAAGACGAGGAGGATGTCGGCGCTACTCCCCCGACTTGCCATTCCAGGCACGACTTGCATTTTCGATTTAGAGAAGGAATGGGATGGGGGTGCCTCCGGATTCTATTCGGCAGATTGGGTGTCGTCTAATCCAGGAATTCGGAGAAAGCAGAGAAGCCACAACCAGGAATGCTGCAAGGGAGGTGGGAGATGGTAAATATAGAACTGGAATATAACTGCCGGGAATCTAGCCGTTGAAAATATATTGGTTCAAAAATTCCCCGTTAAAAATAAAGCCGTTGGAAAAAAACTGTTGAATGATAGTTATAAAATATTATTAAAATATAAGAGAGAATATAGATGTCCTGAATCTAGACTTTTCAATGAAAAAATGGGAACATCCGAAAAAAGAATCTGTTTAGATGATTTTGTATGCAGATATAGATGATTAAATTTGGATAATCACTGGAGATGCTCTCAGTGCAATAATCTGACACGCAGAGACGTATATTTCCCATAACGTGGTTCGACAAATGGAAATTCAAAAATGACATCGCTTCAAATTCGAACATGACGCCCATTTTGTGTGCCCGAGTCAAATTCCGCACCGTTCTCCAAAACCTCACACAAAACCTGCGCCGACTCTTCCAAACCAAACCAGCCGCCTCGACCTGTCCACGCCTTCCCCTCACAAATTCGAACACTCCAGACGCTTCCGGTCACCGCCGCCGCCCGCCCCTCTGCTCTCCTCTCCGGCGCCCTCCTCTCCCGCGCACGCACGCGCGTCGCCGCTCCCCTCGCGCCCCATGGTCCAGCTTCAAACCCTAGCCCCCTCTGCCCTCGCGCGTTACTCGTTTCGCTCACCTCTCCCCCTTCCGTCTCCCGCAGGATTCCTCCGCCGCCGCGCCGACCATGGCCTCCGCCCCGCCGCTTGATGACTGCCTCCGCCTCCTCCGCGGCGAGCGCGACGAGCAGAAGCTGGCGGGCCTCCTCATCGCCGCCAACGTCTGCCGCGCCGGCGACGCCGCCGCCGTCGCCGAGGTCTACCGCGCCGTCGGGCCCCGGTTCCTCCGCCGCCTTCTCAACACCGGTAAGGAGACGCCCTCTGCCTGCCTCGTGGTCCCCTGTCGGCAGGTGTCTCACTCGTTGTTCTGTTTCGCTTCGTGCGCGCCTGGCTGCAGGGTTGGGGAAAGTGCAGGGCGGGAAGGAGGAGGAGCGGGAGGCGTACCTGCGGCTCGCCGTCACCGTGCTCGCTGGGCTCGCGCGCGTCCCGGAGGTTGCCGCCGACGAGGGGGTCGTCTCCGCTGTTCCCCTCGTCGCCGAGGTCGTTTCCAAATCGTAAGAATTTCTGCTCTGTTGCGTTCTGACACTGCTGATGCAATTGAATGCATTGAACCATTTGCTTATGACTGCCGAATCATCTGCAGGCCTGATCTGACAATTACTGAAGAATGTTTTGAACTTCTATCGCTCGTTGCCATTGCCTCAGAAGATGGGGCACACAAATTTTGTGAGCCTGGAGTTATCGACATGCTCTTCAGTCAAATCTCCAACTTCCCAGATGGTACTAGAATTTCCTGGCCAGTCTCTTGTTTGCTTCTCCATTTTCCTTCACCCTACTGAGAAATGCTAGCAGCAACACTTGCTCCGACATTTTAAATTTGTGCACCTGGGCGTCTGACGGTTACTTGCATACTCTGCTTTGAAAGTGCAACCTAGGATAAGTAGCATGGTATCTTGAATAGGTGTCCAAGTTAGAAGTATTTACATAAGTTGATTTTCCATTTGGTATTACCAATCAGTAACACATCATATTTTCAGAGTTAGGTTGAATTCTTATAGGGTTGCTCCATTTTTCCATTTGTAGGTTCAAGGTGCTTAGAGCTAGCCACTCATCTAATGCAGTTACTTGTTCATAAACTCAGAGCAGACAACATGAGTGTGGAGAAACTGCAAGGCATGGCGAGCATGGTATGAGTGGCAGTATGGCACGCTGGATTGTTTTGCCTGAAAATTTCCATGCTTCATATGTCAGCAATTCTAATTCGATGTTTTGATCTACAATTTCTTTTGTCATTCAGGTGGCATCTCTTGCTGTACCTTTCAACGTTCTTCACACCGCAGTTAAATTTGAATCTCTGCACATGCTTACCACTCTTCTTTCCCAAAAAGAATCTGTAAGAGAAACTTTTCATCCCTCCCATCTGTTTTATTTGCGCTGTGGAGAGTTCACTGTTTAACTCCTTGTTTGTTTTTTTGGAACACTAAGCCACTTCATGGTGCTTTGAGATCAATGCCGTCCACAATCTGGGAATCTCATATCCGTGGTGGCATTATAGACGTTCTTCAAAACCGTGTTGGTATGTCCATGCTTCATATATAAAAATTCTACATTAATTGTTTGCGATTATTACTGTGAAGTTATAATTCATCATTTCGTTGGTCAAAGTTGATAACATAGACTACATGAAGGTTTGAGAATCAGCTGCATTTATTTACCCAGGATGAAAGTGCTAATATGTGTTGCTTTGCTAAAACTATAACTTGAGATGTGCTTAGATCTATCAATACCTTCTGGCTCTATTTGTTTTGTTTCTATTCTGGTTGTCTCCCTCTTTCATAATAGGAGTGTAGCATTTTGTTTCTTGTGCCAGCAGGCAATACATTTGGTTCAAAGTTTCCTACAGCTGCATGGCAGTCAGTGTAGATTGTTTGCGGACAACAGAACTGTATTATTTGCCAACTAAAGGGAGGTAGAACGTACTTTGAGAAGAAATTTTGTAGGGTAGAAGAATGAAACATAACTAGCGTTAGCATTTCCCTTCCTTTTTGAGATGGTCACGATAGTACTAAATATTTATCCACTGTCCAGTATCCTCTGAAAAGCTGCAAGCTCTTCTTTTGGCGGAGTGCATGATGTCGATACTAGGTGAGAGTTGGTTGTCAGAAGATCATAAAATCCTGGATAACAAGAATGCTATGTCCGTCGACAAGTACGTTTCACACCATCTCCTGCATCACATTGGATGTATCTTTTTCATTTTGTATAACAACTTGTGATTTCTGTAGATTTGTCCTGCTTGTCCTAGAATCTGCACGAGTTGAAGTTGCTGTCCTTCTAAACGAACTTGCCTTTTCAAAGTATGAGTCATCAGAAAGTTCTCAGATAGATGATGCCATCAGCCAGAAACAAAGAAACCTGGCTATATTGTTTTCACTGATAGAAAGAATAATCAAAATGATATCAGATGCTAGTAGTGGTGAAGGTATGTATACCATTTCCTTGACTCTTTTTGGTTCCATGGGATGGAATGTTTTTGTAATATGTTTTCATTTCCTCTTTTATTTGTATTTTATAACCTTCTGTTTCACCTTTTCTATCTTTGATGGAAGTTTGTCATTAGCTGATAGCAAGCTTTACACGCACTGAAACCTGTTGTCATCCCGTGTTCTCCTTTGAAAAGTTATTTAAACTTTATGCAGGTGAACCAAGTCAAACTATCCATGAAAGGACCATAATGCAGGCAATTAAAGGATTAAATGAGACAATCAGTTTAGTGTTGGACTTCCTGCAGGATGCAAAGGTACATATTTTACTCCTCTGATGATATGAACATTTATTATGGGAAGATATCTTACAGAACGAAACATGTCAGGATCACGGGCAGAGGAAAGGTGATGATCTTTTGGCAGCTGTGAGAATAGTGGGAAGGTGTGTTACTGCCTCTTATTATTGTCTCTTATCTCTGGAATTTGTATGCATTTTTTTGCTGTTAAGTCCTTGTAGATATGATAAACTAGCAGTATGTTAAGGGTCCTTTAGTCGTCCCATCTCTAAATACTAGTTCCTCCTCCTGCTTGTAATCAGTTTGATGTGATCCGTAATGCGAGTTACTACTTTTGACCATTACAAAAAAAAAAAAGTGCACTTTAGGCACTTCATATTTCTGTATGCACATCATTTAAATAGCTACTCCCTCCGTTCCACAATATAAGATGTTTTAGTCATTTCCCACATGCACATGCATACATATGTATGTAGACACAAATTAGTGTATACGTGCACTCTTTTTAGTCCGAATCTAGACAACATGTGTACCACCTAAAACATCTTATATTGTGAAACGGAGGGAGTATTAAACAAGGTTATTGTAAAAGTGAAGTATTTCAAACTCTCCTGTAATTGTCCTTAAATAGAAGCTACATTTGTGTGCTACTCTGTTGCAGCTATCTGGCAGAGACGCCATATGCCTGCCAAGAGAAGACTGGACGCTTACTGGAATTCATCTTCTCTATCGAAGGTCAAGATGAATCAAGGTAGTTCTTAGCCACTTTGTGCTCAGCAGGTGTACGTCACTTAGTATCATCCTTTGTAATGCAGTATATTGATGGTACCAAGTAACATTCTTGCACACAGGCCCTTCTATTCTGTCCGCTTCATGCTTCCAATGCTATCCCAAATAACAGCGACAGCTGATGGATGCAGAACTTTGGTGTCGTTTGGAGGCCATAAAGCAGTAAGTGGGCATATTTGCTATAAACCATATAAGAATTGTGACTCCCTTGTTTCTTTTGCCTCAAAATAATTTAAATGCTGGTTATACTAGTTCATCATAACACCCAGTTTCCAGTTTGAAGATAATAATAATTTCTAATCTTCTCTGAATTTCTGGATATCTTTCTGGTTTTCTACTTGCTAAATTTGTGTAGGTTACAGATACAAATGCGTTCGTGCAGAAAAAAATCAGTGGTATTCAAAATTTCAAAACTGACTAGTAGGCCGACCCTCCCCCATGCACACCGGGTTGCTACCAAGAGCTAATATTCACTGTTCATACAAAGATTATTTTGTTTGATGCAGGGATGCTTAAGTTATAGGGTGTCGTCGTATATCTTTACTAGTTCTGTCTAGATGTTAATCACATTTTACGTGGGGTTTACTATTTGAAGTGAATTCATGAAAATAAAATGGCAGCATTATGATTTGCCAACTACTAGAATAGAAATTTGGCATAAGGAAGTTGCCATTTATCATTCAGTTTTTTCTTGGGACGGTACAGCTGATATGTCTGTTTTCTGTTTACAGGTTATAAACTGCCTCATTAAAATGACTGAGCAGAATGGAATGATAATCGACAACGGTAGCATGTTTTTGGCATGCGATACTATCATAAATGTTTTGTCAAATGTAAGTATCTACATTGTTCAATATAGTCTTTTGCATACCATGAGATAATCCTAATAGCATATTGTTACGTATGTAGAGGAAGAAGAGTTCCCATATTCAAATGGAGCCATGTTTCATCCATCTCCTGCAAGCACTTATTACATGGGCTGGTATGTTCTGCTCCTAATTTCCTTACATAAGATGAAATAGATATATGTGCATATTGTTTGTAGGGTGGCTCTCAGTGGTAGCCATTTCTCAATTCTTGATTCTTTCATTTATTTTACTTTAGTAGGCAGTGACAAAATTTTCTACCAGAATTCGATACCTCTGGAGGTTAAAAAAGGAGCTCAATGTGTGTCATTAGGTCATGAACCAGTCCTATGATCCTATCTTTGAAACATGATCAGTCATATATTGACCAATTTTCAGCAATACCCAGCACTGGTTTCTGAACTATGGTCATGGCAAAAAAAAAAATTATAGCTGCTTGAAGCTCTGCCTGTTGTCGGTTGCCTGGCAATTTGGCATACTCCTATAGCGATACTATATATAGACTGTCAGTAGTCGAGGAGAGTTGAACTAATCCATACCTAAAAATCATGCTATTCAATATTGACGATCATTTTTCTATTGATTATCTTCATGAGCAGATCAGTAACTCTTTTTCTTGAATGTGAGCTAATCAGTAACTCTCTTTTTGTTGAATGTGGGCTGATCAGTAACTCTCTTTTTGTTGAATGTGAGCTGACCAGTATCTCTCTGTTTCTTGAATGTGAGCTGATCAATAACTATGAATATGTGTGATTGCTTATAGGAATTACAGATGCTTCATCAGTCACGATGACGGCCGCCAGCTTATGCACGATGGTGATGGAGCTGACATCAGAAGAGTTCCTCTTTAGCTGCTCTTATTTTGACCCCAAGACCCTTGAGAGTTTGTCTGACCTCATTGTTAGAAGTTTGCATCAGGTAACTATGACTTCAATCTCTTCCATGAGATTGTTTCCTTCGTGAAGGTTCTTCTCTACAAATGATTTTTATCATCCAGCATCGGCATGTGTTTGCCTTATTTTCTTTACTGGATGTGTTTGCTTGATGGTGGCTTTCTGTATTGTCCTACAGGATATCCCTGACGACGACCAGGAACAGTTAAACCAAAAGCAAATCATTGTATCAGGTAAACTCGATAGTCTGTCGATCTTAGAAATGAAGAGGAAGAAAGCATGGCCCTCGTTCAGCATGTGTGATCTGAGACATCATTATCTAACTTTGCTTTTGTACTGGTTGCAGGTTATAGGCGCTGGGCCGATCGGTTCCCAAGTGTTAGAAAGACTGTACATCAGCATGTATCTGTCTGATCGTCTGTCAGATCTTCTCTACGAAGAGTTCTCTCTTGTGAATGAAAATCCTACAAATGGGGAACCCAAGTGCAAGCATCCACTCAGCATGAACACGTCTTGTGCGGGGCGCTGTTTACCATTCACGTGTAACCGGCAGCTCACTGGTTCTTCCATGTAATCGACGCCCTGACATGAACACGCTGTGGGCGTCAAGCAGGATGGCGGTTGCACACATCCACCTGATTCCCCAGCCAGTAGTGGAACTAGTGGCACGCTTCTTACAGTACACTGGAATACATCAAGCAAGAGGCTGAGATGTGACACCATCTCACCGTCTTTCAAGTAACAATGATATTTCACCTTGTACATTCAGTGCAAAAAAGGCCTATGTTCCGTATTTGCAGCTCCACCCTGTAATGTTCCATATGTTACGCACGTTTGTGTTGATCATCAGTTCTAATAAATAACGCAATGGTTGTGCCCAGTTTTTTTTGTTGGTTCAATTTGTGTGGCTACGTTGTTCAGAAAATTCCTATCTAATGCAGAAACCACTGTAAAACCACCGTAAGCACATTCCCCTCCAACTTTACTATGTTCAACTACACCTGAACTGGGATGCAGGAACATAATAAGTAGCCAAAAGAACATGATATGATATACTTCACCCATGAAGCGTGGCACGTTTGGATGATCTCAACGATACAAAGATAATACAAATAGGAATGACTGTCATTACACGGGAAAAGTTCTCTCAAGTTGCTAAAAAAACCCGCATTACCCAAAAAAGTCTACAACATCTAAAGCCACTGGAACTTGTCGCAAGGAAATGGCAGGTGCATCTCTCCTCCGGATTACTTTCTGACTTCCATAGTGTTCCAGTTTCAAACTCTGCTAATATAAAGCAACATAAATTAACAGCCAAAGATTGTATTCACAGACGACAGCCAAAGATTCCATTCACGGATGGCTGACGCCCAGTCCTGTACATGTCCATTCCTTTCAGACTGTCGTGGCTTTCAATCTCCGCGGAGTAGCAAACTGCTTTGGCAGCCCCCTGCACACCCTCCAGGGAGATCTGACAGCAGCCATTAACGGTAAGCGACTCCAGCTTCTGTGAACTTGCCAGTCCAGCCATTCCAACATCAGTCACGCTGTTACATCCCCGGAGTGTGAGAATACTCAAACAAGGAGCCTGGACAGTGAAATCCATCCCAGCATTCGTTATAGACTGGCAGTCCACAAGCTCAAGTGTCTCCAGGAACTGCATGGAGGATAGGCCCTTCATGCCCTCATCATCAAATATACTGGCGCCATTTAGCACAAGAGCACGGATCGGACAGGATTGGATGAGGGCCACAATACCATTTTGTGTGAAGCCTATTTCAGTAGGGTAATCGGGGTTGCAAAATGCGAAGGCGAGCTCAACAACCTGAAGCATAGGGCAGCTCAGAGCTAGGGCCTTGAGGCTGTCATCAGTCAACGGTGTCCTAAAATCATAACCACATCGCAGAGGAATGAACCCAAGTGATACGGTTTTAAGGTTGCTACACCTCTGGAATAGCGCAATCATTTCACTCTCATCTAGACCAATAACATACTCCAGGTAAAGTATCTCCAATGCTTTGCACTTCCCCAGAAGAAAACGAAGTCCAATTTCTGGCAGGGTTACAATATGAGCCAACCTAAGATCCTTCAGATTATCGCAGCAGATGTCATAGCTATACGGGTAGCCAGCCACATACGCGGGATCACATACGACACCCATCCAGAAATTTCCATTAATCTCAAACTCAAACTTTTGGAGATTTACCCATCCTGGGCCAAAATTTAGGAGGTCATACTGGCTGATTCCTTCACAATCCTTTATAACAAGTTCTTCCAAAGATCCAGACCTCCCAAGGTACTCCAGCCACTCTACATTGTCTATTGCCGTACAGTCAACAAGTTGGGGAACGGAAAGATGTGTGCAACTAGCCGCCACCTGAGAAAGCCCAATAGAAGTTATTTCTGGTGCATAGTTCAGCCTGAGGGACCTCAACTTTTTGCAGTATGATACATAACCAAGACCAATGTCATCAATGTAGAGGCAGTTACTTAAAGTGAGATCGGACAGAGAGAGGCAGTGAGATGATAGAACAGGGAGGCCTTGGTTGTCCAGCTGGTCCTCATGACTGAACGTCCAACCAGAGTAATTGATCTCTACTTTCCACAAATTGGGGAACCGGGAAAACAGAGATGCCAAGGCTTCTGTTGTAGGGTAAAGTCCACAGCCAACGTGGATAGCATCCCTATGCTCCGCCTCGATGGTGTAGAGCTGCTTCGACATGAGGCAAAGAGAACTACAATCAGTTGCACTGGTGACCCTCTTGACGATCTCTGCAAGCAGAGGCTCCGGGAGACCCTCCATCGAGTATCTGAGGTGCACAACTTGGGCAATCTCAAGGCTTGGCAGGCGCTGGACTGAAAAAAATGTATGATCAAAATGGAACATAGCAAGATAACTAAATTACGAACTGTAAGAACTAATGTACAAGGAAGCATGTATGAAACATTGATCTTTTTCTACATTTGCTGAGAGATTTATATAATTATCGTCACAATGAATGTTAATTAAGTGAACCCTATGATTTGTACCATATCATGGAACATAAAAATGTTATAAAGAAAATCACGTTAACTCAATGCCCTAATTATAAGATATTTCTGTTGGGTGGGGGGATAATCTACAAATACACCAATTAGAACTACAATCCCACAAGATAATTTAACATTCACTACTGAAATAAACTCCTCATATCTGGAAGTTCCTAACCAATCAGATAAAGATACAGTTTCTAGACACTCCAGAACAGGCTTTACTGATTAAAGCAAGCTACCCTCTAGCCTTTTAGAGAGATTCCAGTATCATACACAATGGGCTACCCGATAAAGTTTTGCAGAACCATGGAGCCGTGGCTTGCCATCAGATTCCTGTTCGGGATCAATGCAAGGAATTTTAGGTAGACCATCTCCCCTAATCGCTTGTACAGGAACTTCCTAGCTTGTGCACCGTTCAATGTTCACTGCACAGTCACAGAGTCTCTGCCACATTCCAAATGCAAGGGCAGTACTAAGAAAAATTCATAGAGCCACATTCCAAATGCAAGGGCAGTACTAAGAAAAAATCATAGAGAGACAGGCACACCGAAGATGAGTATCCAAATCGCAAAGCATTGATCTGCATTCAGCAATTTCAGTACTACTTATTTCGAGTGCCACTGTAATTTAACTTGTCACCTCAGATATATTGCGTTTTACAATAGAGATTTATTGCGACATACTCAGCCTTTAAACTGTGGTTGAAAAAAAAAGTATTTTGGTGATTGAATGGCTGAATAAAATAGAGCTGGAACCTCTCATGAGGCAGATCAATGAAAAACAACATAGTGGTTAGGCATCATTCCTTCATTCTACAGGTTCAGTGTCATCCATTTTTGCTTGTGACTATTACTCGTAACTATACCGTACTATTGATTAAAAAATGCTTGCACATGCTAGCAGAGCCCTTAAAAGCCGCAGAGCCCTTAAAAGCCAGAAACTTGCTCCCATGGGCTAATTCCATTAACAGAACAAAGGCAACAATCAAGGCGATTTATAAAGTACAACATAATGGAGTCTAAGTGGAAGCATCGAGAAAATGTGATGAGATTCAGTAGTAGTAATCCTAACTGAGCTCCCCTCAGGTCTCGCGTCGCCCCCCGCGCGGGCGACGGAGACCTCGCCAGCCGCCGCCTCCTCCTCCCTCCTCTCACCTCCTTCCTCTCCCGACCGCTGCCGACGTGCGCCGCCGGGCTGTGCCCGTGCGGTGCCGGCGGTGGCCGGCCGGCCTCTACCCGCCGCAGGGCGCCCAAGCGCGGTGGCGGCTCTCCTTGGCGGCGGTGCTCTCAGGGCGGCGGCGGCGCCCTCGTGGTGCCGTGGGGCGGCAAGGCATGGCGGGGCGGATGGGCTCTGCGGGCGGCGCCGGTTTTGACCATGGCCCAGATCTGGGACCTATGGGCCCCATCTGGGTCTGACGGGCGGGCCTGCCGTGCGTTCGCCCTGATCTACAGATGGAGATGGTGGTGCTCGTGCAGGGGTGCAGCAGCGACGGCGGCCGCCCTTGTTGCAGCGTGGTTGCCGGCTTTACGGGCCCGATCTGGGCCCGGCCGGACCCTCTTGGGACTGGCAGTGTGACCGGACCCGACTAGGACTGGTGTGTTGTGCGACCGCGTCCGGTCGACTACCATCTTCGACGGTGGAGGCAGTTCCCTCCCGCGTGGCTGCGGTACCGCTGACCCCGAGACGAGCTACCACTCGCCTCCGTCTTGCAGACCTTGTGCCGGTAGCTTCGGTGAGACGGCGATGGCGCAAGTTGGTGGGCGGCGAGTCAGAGATGGCGAGGCTTCGTCCTTACGGGGCTCTTATGCGATGGATCGCCCGGGGTCGTGGATAGGTTTTTTGGGAGAAATCCTGGTCGGCTCGTCCGACACCGACGCGGTGCGGTCTTTGGGTGACATCATTCCTTTTGAAGGGCATCGGGGCTACCCTCCATCCACTTCTCTCTGTGTGCCGGGGGAAACCCTAGGACTGGTACGCCGGTTCGGGCAGCAGCGGTAGCTTTCCTTCTTGAAGGTGCTGCTCGGTACGTGACGATCCGGTGCGAGGAGCGTGGTGGTACTTCTTCGGAGGGCGCAGCGGTTGCGGGTCACCTTAGTTTAGTCTTTCCGCTTATGTCTCCTTTTGTTCTTTTGTGCGTGTGTTTGCTGCTGCCCCAGCCTTTCTTTCGGTTCGTGTGGTTGTACGGGTTTGTTGCTATATTAATATAGCGGGGCGAAAACCTATTTCGAGAGTGGAAGCATCGATATTGTCTCGGCCGGCTCGACCAAGGTCGCTCGAGGAGGGAAAGGAATGGACCCAATTCCGTACCTCGGAGGAAGCGCCATCGAGTAAAGGCGGGCCCGTTAGTGTGTCGTCCGTTCGGGAGGAAGGAACTGTGCGGCGGCGGCGGCGAGCTTGACGGTAAAGCAAAACCCTCGTCTCGGTGGACAAGATAGTGTTTGGGTTAAGTTGGGCTGTATTTTGTATGGGCCGGTGGGCCCCGTGTGCCGTTTGATACTACTGGACCGATATTAGTTTGTACTGTATTCGTTTCTGGGTCCGTAATACCGCACCGCTAGCACGAATGCTCAGTAGTACTAAAATAGTGTAGAGGTTGTGTTCTAGCCGGTTTTGGAACTAAGGGTTGTAATTAAGCTATGGCATAAGTTTGAGATTGTAATGTGCTCTTTCTCTGTTTTTTGGGCAGTCCTATACGCCGGCACATACCCTTTCCCGACATTTTCTGTCCTTATGGGTGTCTTTCGTACGTCGTGGTGTAGTGATCGTTGTTATCCAATATTATCCTCGACTAAACAATTTCAACGCATCGGTGTCCTAAAAGGCACCTGGAAGTGAAGTTGACATTCATACGACCATCATATACATTTTTGTAGTAATTTATAACTTCGTAATTTTATTTATCTTCTTCCTAGTTTTTCTTATCGGGCGTGTGCATCCTAATTATGCATAAGCTCGATGAGGATTCTTTAATTACATCTATGTCTACGATTAATTGAAAAACCTTTGTAAATAAAAAATCATATACCCTTTCAACAAAAGAATGACATAGCCAATATCAAGCATGCATGAACTTCCTTTATAAGGGTACCTAGGGATCATCCCATGTCTCAGGAGCACACTAAACTACATAAAAATTAGTGCATGACAACGTTGGTCACAGACATAGTCAACAACATGGCCATTAAGTTCCGATAACAATGGTCTTTTGGGTTGGAACACTGAAGGGCCGCTATAAAGCTCATGTATCTCAATATATCCAATGATTTCCTTGTATTGAGAACACACACTGAATGCACTAGAACATGCTTTGAAACTAATATGTTGTATCCATTACATGAAATTTTACAAATAGTAAACAACTGGATCAAATAGCAATAATTAACCTCAAAATACATTACACATGGTAACAAGTTTCACAAAAGAAATAATTGCATCTGCAAGCAGCAGTTTGGTAGATTTTTTCATGTTGTTCTCACTTTGCATAATAACAACTTCTTGGATTTATGGGTTGGTTCTCCCTTCTCCCATAGGATACCTATTTGATTCTATTTCACAACCACTTGTAGATTCGCCACCAAGAATATGTTCTGCACCCGTCTCCACATTGAGTGGTTCCCAAGGATGCAATGAAAGCTTCCTTAATCTACTGAGCTCATCCGCGACCTCTTTCATCGAGGGCCTGTTGTCACCACACATATCTAGACATTTCTTAGCTAGGTCTGCAAGTCCTCTCAACAACTCCATGCTCTCTTGGCCTTTAAGGTGGCTTGCCAACATTGCATCAAGATTATCCTCCTTCATAGCAGATAGGAAAACCGATGAAAGGCATATTTGCTTCTCTAGAGCTTCAAGCTTCATTGGCAATTGTCCAGTGATGATCTCTAGAAGGATAACACCAAAGCTGTAAACATCACTTTTATTTGTCAATATGAATGTTTGAATGCATTCAGGATCAAGGTATCCCCAAGTACCTTGAACCTTTGTGACAAACTGCTCTTTGTCGGATGGGGCTAGTATGGAGGCTCCAAAGTCCGACACTTTGGCCATGTAGTTTTCATCAAGAAGGATGTTGGAAGTTTTCACGTCGCCATGAATTACTGGAGGAGACGCATCTGAATGTAGGAAGCGGAGTCCTTCGGCTGCTTCATGAGCAATCCTTAAGAGAGTGCCGAAAGATATTTGCAATGTTTTGTTGTTTCCATGGATAAGCTCAAAGAGTGTACCGTTCAGGACAAACTCATAAACAAGAATTGGAACTTCTACCTCAAGGCAACAACCCACGAGTTTGACAATGTTTTTATGATTGAGTTGGGACAAAATGAGCATCTCCTTGCCAAATTCCTTCTTTTGTCTTTCTTCAACTAATCCAGATCTTTTAACTGCAACTGTCGTGTTGTTCTTTGTTATCCCTTTGTATACTGTTCCATTGCCTCCTTTTCCAAGTATTCTGCTGTCGTCATAGTTGTTTGTGGCATTTATGAGTTCAACTTCAGAAAATACACTGAAACCAAGACCTTCTTGGGATTTCATCTGGTCTAACAAAATCACGCCACCATGCCGGTGGAAATAATCTTGCTTAACTATGTACAATTTTTTCTTTTGGATTACCATTTGTATCCAAAATACAGTGATCGTGATAATAATCACTACAAGAACAGAAAGTATTGCAAGTCCTGTATAGCGAAATCACATTAGACAACTATTTTTGTATATATATATATATATATATATATATATATAGAGAGAGAGAGAGAGAGAGAGAGAGAGAGAGAGAGTATTAAACGGGAAACTAAAATCTACAACTAGTTGCATGAGCAACCCATTGTCCGATTTCATACTTCCGAGATTTCAAAAAATACGAAATAAATCATGGACATGGGCTATGTTATATCTTGCGCATTTACAAAATAGTGTTCCAAAATATGTACATATGTGGCTTGCACAAAAAAGACAAATGATAAGTGAATAGGACATGATACTATTCACTTAGATACCTTTCTTTTTTGCACAGGTCATATATGTACATATTTTGGAACAAAATTTTGTATATGCACAAGATACAATATAACCTATGTCCATGATTTATTTCACATTTTTTTGAAATCTCTAAATATGACGTCCGACAAAAGGTGGCGGGTGCAACTAGTTGCGAAATATTCGCAGCCGTATTAAACATACTTTGTGTTTGGTTAGCATTGGATAAATCATGCATTATCTATTTTACATTTACTATTTTCTTACCATTTCACATGAATGAGATAAAAAGTATTTGCTTAGCCAAATAATCTCTATTTTGAAACGTACCTATTAGTAATCCGGTATCAGGGTTGCATGTATTGCTTTCGAGTTTTCTTCCTACTCGACAAGAACACCAGAATCCTCCATCTGTGTTGTGGCAAACACCGTCTGAATGACATGGGTTGTTACTACATTCATTGACATCTACAATAAGATGAGAAAAACTAACATTAGCATTTTAACTACAAATAAACCTTATACACTCAGAGTGCAATTCAATCGGTATTAATTTATGTATATGCACCTACAGTCCGAAACTAATTGGTACCTTGGCATCCATCCTGAAGATAAGGGTTGCCTTCGTAGCCCTGGGAGCAGTTGCACATGTATCCTTGATCATTGAGAGAATCTATGCACACACTGTTCTTGCTGAGGCACGCATAGCTAATAGTTTTATTCGACTGTGCAACATCGCATGACTTGACATCCCTTATAGCCCAATCAACCACCATGGGGGCCCGCCCATTATTTGTCCTCGTATCATTGAACACGGTGTTGCTTATGTACGAAGTGTTGAAGTTGAATGTTGCTGTCTCCATGAGAGCGGCATAGCTGCACCGGTTGAACTGCCATATTTGACTTGTGTTGACCAAGCTCGAGAAGGCTGATTGGTAGCTGTACATCCTCTTTGGTATACTACTCTGGGAGCAACCAATACCGGAGCAGACTCCGTCAACCAAATCTGACGGGTCGAGGCATGTTGCGACACCCATGCCTAGGTAACCCGTGTGATTATCACGCATGAAAGCGAGAGCGTTGCACCCAATAACCGTGAACTTGTTGTGGACATCGGAGAGCCGGTAAGGAGAAGACTGCGTATTTTCCTCCTCCCCCACAAGGCCGAGATCATCCATGATCCCGGTAGAGGTGTTGTAGCAGTACATCATTATGTTACTGAGCACCCGAGCCGTGCCATGAATCAAGGAAATGTTGAGCACCTCATAGGTGGCCCTGAATGGCTTGTACATACCATCTTGGAGCCTACAATTGATGTCGAATCCTTCTGCGAGTGAGCAGTTTGGATCGATGCCGAATGGGTACGGTATCTCAACGTTGCCACACTGCCTTCGGCACTCTGAATTAGGAACCGTTGTTCCAGCCGGGGCATGTTGTGCTGCAATCAGTACAAGACCGAGGACAAGCTGCAATAACACTTGCATATTCTTGGGCTGGAAAATAAGTAACATGCCACTATTAATTAAATCAATACCAAACTGGTACGATAAAAGTTCAAAGTCATATGCAGATTATAGTCTATCACACCTAACCATACTGGCACGCCAATGCATTGGTGAGTCAAACTGGGGATACATATTTAGCATATCATATACGGGCGTCAATATAGAATTACGTAGGAACTTTTTTTTCGTCCATTAATATTTTAAGAAAGCACATGACACACTAACAAGAAAAAACATATATTAAAAAAACCATATATATAATATATATATATAGGACTTTAGTCTTTAGAAACGTGGATTTGGCAGGAAGTTTACATTTACATGCCCGCCTTTAGTCTTTAGAAACGTCACTTTTCAGGAAAACCCCCAAACTCTCTAATCCCAAAACTCCATCGTTCTCCCTGCGCCAAATCGAGGGCACATGGCGTGGGTTTCCTCTGCTGCCGAACAAGGGCAAGGAGCCAAGGACCAAGGAGTACACCGGCATCTTCCTCCGCGCGCGCGACTTCAAGGCCAGCCCACGCAAGACCCTCCGCTTGCGCAAGGAGTGGAAGAGCCCTTGCGCCACCGCCGCCGCCGCCGTCGACGGCGAGCTTCTGCCGGAGGAGGCGCTGGGGGGAGCGTGGAGACTCGACAGCGAGGATCCAGGATGACAACGCAGTTTAGTACAACGCGCTGGTTATATCCGGGGTGCTTGCCATGGAGCGACATGTCGCCGAGCTCGACTTCAGGTCTGGCGGCGTCCCGTCGCTGCTGTAGGTGAAAGATTTCAAAGGCACCCGCGGCCCTACGAAGAAGCAGTCATCGGCCACTTAGAGGAGAGACTAGGGCATCAACAAGAAACGTGTGTAGTACTAATTCTATTCAGGAAGCCAATCTACAAGCACTAGATTCCCAAGCTGCGCACATCAAACTACGAACAATTGGAATCGATTATCTGTTCAGGAAGCCAATCTACAAGCACTAGATACAGTAAACAAGAACAAGCAAGAAAATTCAGAGTCTGTAGCAGGCCAATCTCCCGAGCTATCTTTGTTGCCCACGCAAGTCAGTTAGCAGGTCGCCTCGTCAGGAGTAGATCAGCAGAGGCACCCACAGGACGAGGTTGCAGTGGAAGCCGACAGTGCGGAGGCTGCGGACGCCAGCGGCCTCGGCGTTAGGACGGGCGAGAAGAGGATGTGTGCGGCGGCGGCCAGAGCCTGGCTAGGGCACGACATACCGCATGGGAGCAGAAGAATGGCATCTCTCTGCCGGCGAAGGCGAGCACGGACGCATGTCGCAGAGAGCGAGCCGGGCTCACCGTCGTCGCCGTCGCGGTTGGAAGAACCAGCCCCGCCGTCGCGGTTGCCGTAGCTGTTATTTAGGGATATCGATCGTGGGGAGGGACAAGGGTGTCCGGGCAAATTAGCCGGGCTAACAGAGAGAGGTCGCGGGCGTGTTTTTGGATAATTACAGCAGAATCAGTTCTTACGCTACGATTCAGATCAGCTGGTTAAGACGCTACGGATGCACGGATACATATAACGAGCAGATGCATAGGATACGGTGTGTGTGTGTATAAGAAAACCCCAAAAAATAACAAAACATTCGACCATCAATCTGGTGAACTCTCTTTTGAGACTGAATTATAGCGGACTAAATTGTGAACATCTACCTCATTTGGGGCTATGTAACAGACTGGTACATATTTTGGGTCTTTTTTTCAAATCGCTACTCCTTCTTGGACAAGAAGGTAACACAACGTAGTAATCGTGTTTTGATAGCATTCCTGACAGAAGGGGTCCATTTGTAATGCTGAGTTGGCCACACATGTGAACAAAGAGTTGGGGTCGACATGGGGACCACCTATCAGCAATCCCATGTTCTTCACCCTCTCACTTCTCATTCTTCTTCCTCCTCTCTCTCACACACCAAACTATCGCTGCCGCTGCCCCCGGGCCCTATTGCGTCTCCCATGTGCCCCAAATCACTTTTCCACCGCCCCACGCACATCAGGATATGACCTGGTCCTCCCAGCGGACATCCACCAAAGAGCGTGCTCCCTTTGCTATTTGGAGACCGCTCTTAGCCCCACCGCCCCACGAACATCAGGATATGACCTGGTCCTCCTAGCGGACATCCACCAAAGAGCGTGCTCCCTTTGCTATTTGGAGACCGCTCTTAGCCCCTCTAGTCATGCCAAGCTCACAAGCATACATAAAAAATGGTCAGGGATCTCTCACAACTTCGTCAGCCTTCTCGTTGAATAGGGTAGTATATGCAAGGTTTAAAATTCGTTTGTTGGACAAAAGAACAACACTTAAAAAAAAAATCTGTATAACACACTAGGAATCCGACATTTACAAATTGGAAAAATTTGCTGCTAGACACCGTTATTTCGTGTCATTCGCCCAAACACACTAAACTTTTGTGCCTTTAATGAGTACCATTACATTTTTTTGGTTATTTGCTGTAACACACTGCACGACCTAAAATGAAAAGATTGATCTTTCTGCATGATTTATGTCTCTAAAGACATGGTGAAATACACTATACATTAAAATCATGTACGTCTAGGAGAAATAAGAACCAGCAGCCATCGGAATACATCCAGTCTCGTCGTCGGACATGTGTAGTGTATTTTACCCATCGGACTGGCTGCATAAAAGCATGTACGTCTAGGAGAAAGGACTGATTCAACTCAGAACCGGTAGGGCGGGACGGAGAGTTGGTTTGGCAGGGCAACGGGATGGGGCGGCCGGCCGGGGCCTAAAACCGGGACGAAGGAACAGACTTGGGGGCGACTAATTAGGGCCGGAATCCAGCAGGGCGGACCGGAGAGCCGGTCCGGCAACGCTACAGGGTGGGCTGGGGCGCCGCAGGCCGGCATCATAGCGGCGCCGGAGGTGAACTCGTACGCGACTTTAAGATAGCCAAATCTTGTGCATATATGCGAAAGGGTCAGATGGTCGATTCGTGCAAAAAGATCATCCTTTCCGTTTTCGTCCGTGCAGTGAGTTACAGCAAATGACAACGAAATTATAATGGTAGTCAGCAAAGGCACAAAAGTTTAATGTGTCCTGGCAAAGGACAAAAAATAACGGTGTCCAAAAGCAAATTAATTTTCCCTTACAAATTTCAACTGTTAGTGGGAGGACACATTTTCTTGAAGTTCATTAGGTGATACACCATTTCACCAAGAACTACTCATCTCTTACTCTTAGCCTGCCAGCTTCACTTAGACCTCCCAAGAGGGACCAGTGTAGGCGTAGCAAGAGATATTACAAGAAACAAAGTACGGGCAACATGGGTTCCAACTGCGAACTCTCCTTCAGTAAGATGTTGGGGGATTTATATACATGAGAAGAAGGAAGGAGAAAATTGACTGAATTAAGGACATAAAACCTGCTCGATGTAGCTAGATAATAATCAAGTGTTTCCACCAAAATGAGGAATAAGTTTGCTACAAAATTTGCTTAACAAAACAAGGATCTGCTGTGAAAGAACAGAATCATTCCTAGTTAAAACATGTTCTGCGATTACCTTGTGGGAAAATAATTGTTCTGCGAAGAACTTAGCTCTGCTTTGGGCAACCTACTCATAGGTCACAATGCAGGCGTTTAAACTTTATTTTTCTTTGTAGCTATTGCAAGTTGGCCTTGGATGGTTGGAGTAGTGGGCTTTCTTTCAGCAGCACAATGTTCTGCTAGTCACTTACTCACGATCGGGGCCGAGTCTTGGAAAAAAAAAATCCCAAACGCAGCGCCCAACCGGGATCAGGATCGAGTCCCACACAATTTGGTACTGGTACCGCATAATTTCAGTGTACCAGTCTCACGATTTTGATTACCGTCAATCTGGTACCGCCTATTCCATCACCGTTAGATCTCGAGCGATCGACAGTTTCTAAATTGCCAACCACCGTAAACTTGTGATGGGCATTTGGCAATTAGCGGGGCCTCATAGTTTCCGAGGTTTGGGAATAAATAATCATTCGTCTCGTTTTCTAACCAATTGAACTTCTCGCTATGCAATTAAAGGGAAAAAGGAACGGAAAGCTGATCATAAAAAACATTCTGGAAAATATGTCGATAAGCTGACCTGAAACATCGAGCAGAAGAATCTTGGAGAGACTTTTTCTCAAGAAAATGTCTTTTCGAAGACACCGAGAACACAAGAGCTTTATAGATTGCTTCAGCAGTTGTCTGAAGAACAGCTAAGCACCGCGCGTGTATAAGTACACACGAAGAGCTCTGCAAAAAACAACAACAAAAAAATGCTGTTGTCGGCAAACATAATGTTGCTTATTTTACTTGACGTAGCTGTGGTAAGCCGAGAAAAGTCGCTCCTATGATCCTATCACAGTTCGCTCAAGTTGAGTTAGGAAATGAGGTAGTTTCGGAGATGTGGCACTTGCATTCGGAATCAGCGGTCGAGGCAGTGGCGTCACGGCAAGTGTCAAGCTCGGATTTTTCTTCATTGTCCTAGCTAGGATAATTATGTTGGCACTAGCAATAAACTTAGAACCACGACATAACTAAACTCCCACTAGCTAGCAGTGAGCCGGCCTTTCGAGCTGCCAACTGACGTCTGGTTGGGATGTCAACTGATCGACTTCCACGCTGGAACAGAATGCATTTCATCCTGCTTTGGAATGCGCGTTTGTATAGTAAACGAAGTTTGGGCTCTTGAATGTTCTGTGCATCTGATCAAAAAGTTAAATTCAGTCTAAGCGCGGGGTCTCAGTCGCTTATCACGTTGTACGTACTTCTTGCGTAAGAATATGGCCGCATTGTGTTCCCTCCAATTGCAAAATATAAGGCGCTCTTAATTTTCTCTGCTAAAAATTAAAAAGTGTGCAAGTTTTACTAGGATTTATACAATGACATGCCGACAAAATTAGTCTAAAGATACATGAAGGGAATTTTACAAGGCAAATTTAGCGATACCATTTACTCCCTCCGTATCAAAATATAAGACTCTACTTTCTGCACACATTTATCTAGACATGTTTTAGTGCAAGGTTCATGTGTACAGTAAGTAGGTAGAAAGTCTTATATTTTGATACGGAGGGAGTATATGTTATGAGTACAAGGATCCCCTCCGCATTAAGTTTGATATTATGCAGGATGGCAGTTGCAGATTCCCAGCCAGTAGTGGAACCAGTGACACGTTTCTTACACTACACTGGAATACAAGAAGCAAGAGACCGAGATGCGATGCCATCCAGTGCAAAAAAGGGGAAAAAAGGCCTATGTTCCTTATGTACATGTGTTTTGTTTATCAGTTCAATAACGAACGCCGCAGTTTTGTCCATGGCTTTTTGTTTAAATTCTGAACGTCAACAATGTTTCAGAAAAAATCCAATCTAACGAAGGAACGACTGTAAGCAGATTCCCTCTCCAACTTTAATATGTTCAACAACACCTGAATTGGGGCGCAGGAACATGATAAGCAGCCAAAACAACATGATATTCTTTCAGAACAAAAAGCACGAAGCATGGCAGGTTTGGAGATCTCAACAATGCAAAGATAATACAAATCGAAACGACTATCTTAGTACAAAGACTTCTCCAAATTCCTGAAGTAAATCCCACATTACCCAAACAAGTCCAGGATATCTCAAGCCATTGGCACCTGTCAGAAGGAAATGGCAGGTGCATCTGTCCTCCGAATTACTTTTGACTTTCGTAGTCTTGCGGTTTCAAACTCTGCTAATGCATAACAACAGTATAACAGCCAAAGATTGTATTCAAGGACGATAGGCCACCAGTCCTGTGCATGTTCATTCCTTTCAGACTGTCATGGGTTTCAGTCTCCGCGGAGTAGCGAACTGTTTTGGCAGCCCCCCGCACACCCTCCTGGGAAATCTGACGGCAGCCAATAACGGTCAGCGACTCCAGCTTCTGTGAACTTGCCAGAGCAGCCATTCCAACATCAGTCACGTTCTTACATTCCCGGAGTGTGAGCCTACTCAAACAAGGAGCCTGGACAATGAAATTCATCCCAGCATTGGATATAGACTCACAGTCCACGAGCTCGAGTGTCTCCAGGAACTCTGTGGAGGAGAGGCCCTTCATCCCCTCGTCATCAAATATGCTTGCACCATTTGGCACAAGAGCACGGATCGGACAGGATTGGATGAGGGTCACAATACCATTTTGTGTGAAGCCTATTTCAGTAGGGTAATAGGGGTCGCAAAATGCGAAGGCGAGCTCAACAACCTGAAGCATAGGGCAGCTCAGAGCTAGGGCCTTGAGGCTGTCATCAGTCAATGGTGTCCTAAAAGTATAACCAGCACATCGCAGAGGCATGAACCGAAGTGATACAGTTTTAAGGTTGCTACACCGCTGGAATAGCGCAACCATCTCACTCTCATCTAGACCAATAACATACTCCAGGTAAAGTGTCTCCAATGCTTTGCACTTCGCCAGGAGAAAACGAAGTCCAATTTCCAGCACAGTTATAATATGAGCCAACCTAAGATCCTTCAGATTATCGTAGCAGATGTCATAGCTATATGGGTAGCCAGCCACATACGCGGGATCACATACGACACCCATCCAGAAATTTCCATTAATCTCAAACTCAAACTTTTGGAGATTTACCCATCCTGGGCCAAATTTTAGGAGGTCATACTGGCTGATTCCTTCACAATCCTTTATAACAAGTTCTTCCAAAGATCCAGACCTCCCAAGGTACTCCATCCACTCTACACTGTCTATTAACGTACAGTCAACAAGGTGGAGAACGGAAAGATGTGTGCAACTAGCCGCCACCTGATAAAGCCCAATAGAAGCTATTTCTGGTGCACAGTTCAGCCTGAGGGACCTCAACTTTTTGCAGTATGACAAATAACCAAGACCAGTGTCATCAATATAGGAGCAGTTGCTTAAAGTTTACCCTTCATTGTCTGGTCCTCTCTCCTGGACGTCCAACCAGAGTAATTGATCTCTACTTTCCACAAATTGGAAAACCGGGAGAACAGATGTGCCAAGGCTTCTGTTGTAGGGTAAAGTCCACAGCCAACGCGAATAGCATCCCTATGCTCCGCGTCGATGGTGTAGAGCTGCTTCGACACGAGGCAAAGAGAACTACGATCAGTTGCACTGGTGACCCTCTTGACGATCTCTGCAAGCAGAGGCTCCGGAGACCCTCCATCGAGTATCTGAGGTGCACAACTTGGGCAATCTCAAGGCTTGGCAGGCGCTGGACTGAAAAAATGTATGATCAAAATGGAACATAGCAAGATAACTAAATTACGAACTGTAAGAACTAATGTACAAGGAAGCATGTATGAAACATTGATCTTTTTCTACATTTGCTGAGAGATTTATATAATTATCGTCACAATGAATGTTAATTAAGTGAACCCTATGATTTGTACCATATCATGGAACATAAAAATGTTATAAAGAAAATCACGTTAACTCAACGCCCTAATTATAAGATATTTCTGTTGGGTGGGGGGATAATCTACAAATACACCAATTAGAACTACAATCCCACAAGATAATTTAACATTCACTACTGAAATAAACTCCTCATATCTGGAAGTTCCTAACCAATCAGATAAAGATACAGTTTCTAGACACTCCAGAACAGGCTTTACTGATTAAAGCAAGCTACCCTCTAGCCTTTTAGAGAGATTCCAGTATCATACACAATGGGCTACCCGATAAAGTTTTGCAGAACCATGGAGCCGTGGCTTGCCATCAGATTCCTGTTCGGGATCAATGCAAGGAATTTTAGGTACGCTATCTCCCCTAATCGCTTGTACAGGAACTTCCTAGCTTGTGCACCGTTCAATGTTCACTGCACAGTCACAGAGTCTCTGCCACATTCCAAATGCAAGGGCAGTACTAAGAAAAATTCATAGAGCCACATTCCAAATGCAAGGGCAGTACTAAGAAAAATCATAGAGAGACAGGCACACCAAAGATGAGTATCCAAATCGCAAAGCATTAATCTGCATTCAGCAATTTCAGTACTACTTATTTCGAGTGCCACTGTAATTTAACTTGTCACCTCAGATATATTGCGTTTTACAATAGAGATTTATTGCGACATACTCAGCCTTTAAACTGTGGTTGAAAAAAAACAGTATTTTGGTGATTGAATGGCTGAATAAAATAGAGCTGGAACCTCTCATGAGGCAGATCAATGAACAACAACATAGTGGTTAGGCATCATTCCTTCATTCTACAGGTGCAATGTCATCCATTTTTGCTTGTGACTATTACTCGTAACTATACCGTACTATTGATTAAAAAAATGCTTGCACATGCTAGCAGAGCCCTTAAAAGCCGAAGAGCCCTTAAAAGCCAGAAACTTGCTCCCATGGGCTAATTCCATTAACAGAACAAAGGCAACAATCAAGGCGATTTATAAAGTACAACAGAATGGAGTCTAAGCGGAAGCATCGAGAAAGTGTGATGAGATTCAGTAGTAGTAATCCTAACTGAGCTCCCCTCAGGTCTCGCGTTGCCCCCCGCGCGGTCGACAAAGACCTCGCCAGCCGCCGCCTCCTCCTCCCTCCCCTCACCTCCTTCCTCTCCCGACCGCTGCCGACGTGCACCGCCGGGCTGTGCCCGTGCGGTGCCGGCGGCGGCCGGCCGGCCTCTACCCGCCGCAGGGCGCCCGAGCGCGGTGGCGGCTTTCCTTGGCGGCGGTGCTTTCAGGGCGGCGGCGGTTCGGTTCTGGCCGAGAGGCGGCGGCGCCCTCGTGGTGCCGTGGGGCGGCACGACATGGCGGGGCAGATGGGCTCTGCGGGCGGCGCCGGTTCTGGCCGTGGCCCAGATCTGGGACCTACGGGCCCCATCTGGGTCCGACGGGCGGGCCTGTCGTGCGTTCGCCCTGATCTACAGATGGAGATGGTGGTGCTCGTGCAGGGGTGCAGCTGCGACCCGCGGCCGCCCTTGTTGCATCGTGGTTGCCGGCTTTACGGGCCCGATCCGGGCCCGGCCAGACCCTCTTGGGACTGGCAGTTTGGCCGGACCCGACTGGGACTGGTGTGTTGTGCGACCGTGTGCGGTCGACTACAATCTTCGATGGTGGAGGCAGTTCCCTCCCGCGTGGCTGCGGTACCGCTGACCCCGAGAGACCCCGAGACGAGCTACCACTCGCCTCCGTCTTGCAGACCTTGTGCCGGTAGCTTCGGTGAGACGGCGATGGCGCAAGTTGGTGGGCGGCGAGTCAGAGATGGCGAGGCTTCGTCCTTACGGGGCTCTTATGCGATGGATCGCCCGGGGTCGTGGATAGGGTTTTTTGGGAGAAATCATGGTCGGCTCGTCCGACACCGATGCGGTGCCGTCTTTGGGTGACATCATTCCTTCTTGAAGGGCGTCAGGGCTACCCTCCATCCACTTCTCTCTGTGTGCCGGGGGAAACCCTAGGACTGGTACGCCAGTTCGGGCAGCAGCGGTAGCTTTCCTTCTTGAAGGTGATGCTCGGTACGTGACGATCCGGTGCGAGGAGCGTGGTGGTACTTCTTCGGAGGGCGCAGCGGTTGCGGGTCATCTTAGTTTAGTCTTTCCGCTTATGTCTCCTTTTGTTTCTTCTTTTGTTCATTTGTGCGTGTGTTTGCTGCTGCCCCAGCCTTTCTTTCGGTTCGTGTGGTTGTACGGGTTTGTTGCTATATTAATATAGCGGGCGAAAGCCTATTTCTAGAGTGGAAGCATCGATATTGTCTCGGCCGGCTCGACCAAGGTCGCTCGAGGAGGGAAAGGAATGGACCCAATTCCGTACCTCGGAGGAAGCGCCGATCGAGTAAAGGCAGGCCCGTTAGCGTGTCGTCCGTTCGGGAGGGAGGAACTGTGCGGCGGCGGCGGCGAGCTTGACGGTAAAGCAAAACCCTCGTCTCAGTGGACAAGATAGTGTTTGGGTTAAGTTGGCTGTATTTTGTATGGGCCGGTGGGCCCCGTGTGCCGTTTGATACTACTGGACCGATATTAGTTTGTACTGTATTCGTTTCTGGGTCCGTAATACCGCACCGCTAGCACGAATGCTCAGTAGTACTAAAATAGTGTAGAGGTTGTGTTCTAGCCGGTTTTGGAACTAAGGGTTGTAATTAAGCTATGGCATAAGTTTGAGATTGTAATGTGCTCTTTTCTCTGTTTTTTGGGCAGTCCTATATGCCGGCACATACCCGTTCCCGACATTTTCAGTCCTTATGGGTGTCTTTCGTACGTCATGGTGTAGTGATCGTTGTTATCCAATATTATCCTCGACTAAACAATTTCAACGCATCGGTGTCCTAAAAGGCACCTGGAAGTGAAGTTGACATTCATACGACCATCATATACATTTTTGTAGTAATTTATAACTTCGTAATTTTATTTATCTTCTTCCTAGTTTTTCTTATCGGGCGTGTGCATCCTAATTATGCATAAGCTCGATGAGGATTTTTAGTTACATCTATGTCTACGATTAATTAAAAAACCTTTGTAAATAAAAAATCGTATACCCTTTCAACAAAAGAATGACATAGCCAATATCAAGCATGCATGAACTTCCTTTATAAGGGTACCTAGGGATCATCCCATGTCTCAGGAGCACACTAAACTACATAAAAATTAGTGCATGACAACGTTGGTCACAGACATAGTCAACAACATGGCCATTAAGTTCCGATAACAATGGTCTTTTGGGTTGGAACACTGAAGGGCCGCTATAAAGCTCATGTATCTCAATATATCCAATGATTTTCTTGTATTGAGAACACACACTGAATGCACTAGAACATACTTTGAAACTAATATGGTGAATCCATTACATGAAATTTTACAAATAGTAAACAACTGGATCAAATAGCAATAATTAACCTCAAAATACATTACACATGGTAACAAGTTTCACAAAAGAAATAATTGCATCTGCAAACAGTGGTTTGGTAGATTTTTTTCATGTTGTTCTCACTTTGCATAATAAGAACTTCTTGGATTTATGGGTTGGTGCTCCCTGTCTCCCATAGGATACCTATTTGATTCTATTTCACAACCACTTGTAGATTCACCACCAAGAATATGTTCTGCACCCGTCTCCACATTGAGTGGTTCCCAAGGATGCAATGAAAGCTTCCTTAATCTACTGAGCTCATCCGCGACCTCTCTTCATCGAGGGCCTGTTGTCACCACACATATCTAGACATTTCTTAGCTAGGTCTGCAAGTCCTCTCAACAACTCCATGCTCTCTTGGCCTTTAAGGTGGCTTGCCAACATTGCATCAAGATTATCCTCCTTCATAGCAGATAGGAAAACCGATGAAAGGCATATTTGCTTCTCTAGAGCTTCAAGCTTCATTGGCAATTGTCCAGTGATGATCTCTAGAAGGATAACACCAAAGCTGTAAACATCACTTTTATTTGTCAATATGAATGTTTGAATGCATTCAGGATCAAGGTATCCCCAAGTACCTTGAACCTTTGTGACAAACTGCTCTTTGTCGGATGGGGCTAGTATGGAGGCTCCAAAGTCCGACACTTTGGCCATGTAGTTTTCATCAAGAAGGATGTTGGAAGTTTTCACGTCGCCATGAATTACTGGAGGAGACGCATCTGAATGTAGGAAGCGGAGTCCTTCGGCTGCTTCATGAGCAATCCTTAAGAGAGTGCCGAAAGATATTTGCAATGCTTTGTTGTTTCCATGGATAAGCTCAAAGAGTGTACCGTTCAGGACAAACTCATAAACAAGAATTGGAACTTCTACCTCAAGGCAACAACCCACGAGTTTGACAATGTTTTTGTGATTGAGTTGGGACAAAATGAGCATCTCCTTGCCAAATTCCTTCTTTTGTCTTTCTTCAACTAATCCGGATCTTTTAACTGCAACTGTCGTGTCGTTCTTTGTTATCCCTTTGTATACTGTTCCATTGCCTCCTTTTCCAAGTATTCTGCTGTCGTCATAGTTGTTTGTGGCATTTATGAGTTCAACTTCAGAAAATACACTGAAACCAAGACCTTCTTGGGATTTCATCTGGTCTAACAAAATCACGCCACCATGCCGGTGGAAATAATCTTGCTTAACTATGTACAATTTTTTCTTTTGGATTACCATTTGTATCCAAAATACAGTGATCGTGATAATAATCACTACAAGAACAGAAAGTATTGCAAGTCCTGTATAGCGAAATCACATTAGACAACTATTTTTGTATATATATATATAGAGAGAGAGTATTAAACATACTTTGTGTTTGGTTAGCATTGGATAAATCATGCATTATCTATTTTACATTTACTATTTTCTTACCATTGCACATGAATGAGATAAAAAATATTTGTTTAGCCAAATAATCTCTATTTTGAGACGTACCTATTAATAATCTGGTATCGGGGTTGCATGTATTGCTTTCGAGTTTTCTTCGTACTCGACAAGAACACCAGAATCCTCCATCTGTGTTGTGGCAAACACCGTCTGAATGACATGGGTTGTTACTACATTCATTGACATCTACAATAAGATGAGAAAAACTAACATTAGCATTTTAACCACAAATAAACCTTATACACTCAGAGTGCAATTCAATCGGTATTAATTTATGTATATGCACCTACAGTCCGAAACTAATTGGTACCTTGGCATCCATCCTGAAGATAAGGGTTGCCTTCGTAGCCCTGGGAGCAGTTGCACATGTATCCTTGATCATTGAGAGAATCTATGCACACACTGTTCTTGCTGAGGCACACATAGCTAATAGTTTTATTTGACTGTGCAACATCGCATGACTTGACATCCCTTATAGCCCAATCAACCACCATGGGGGCCGCCCTTTATTTGTCCTCGTATCATTGAACACGGTGTTGCTTATGTACGAAGTGTTGAAGTTGAATGTTGCTGTCTCCATGAGAGCGGCATAGCTGCACCGGTTGAACTGCCAGATTTGACTTGTGTTGACCAAGCTCGAGAAGCTTGATTGGAAGTTGTACATCCTCTTTGGTATACTACTCTGGGAGCAACCAATACCGGAGCAGACTCCGTCAACCAAATCTGACGGGTCATGGCATGTTGCGACACCAAAGCCTAGGTAACCCGTGTGATTATCATACATGGAAGCGAGAGCGTTGCACCCAATAACCGTGAACTTGTTGTGGACATCGGAGAGCCGGTAAGGAGAAGACTGCGTATTTTCCTCCGGCCCCGTATGAAGGCCGAAATTATCCATGATCCCGGTAGAGGTGTTGTAGCAGTACCCCTTTATGTTATTGAGTGTACCCGGACCGTGCCATGAATCAAGGAAATGTTGAGCACCTCAAAGGAGGCCTTGAATGGCTTGTACATACCATCTTGGAGCCTACAATTGATGTCGAATCCTTCTGCGAGTGAACAGTTTGGATCGATGCCGAATGGGTACGGTATCTCAACGTTGCCACACTGCCTTCGGCACTCTGAATTAGGAACCGTTGTTCCAGCCGAGGCATGTTGTGCTGCAATCAGTACAAGACCGAGGACAAGCTGCAACAACACTTGCATATTCTTGGGCTGGAAAATAAGTAACATGCCACTATTAATTAAATAAATACCAAACTGGTACGATAAAAGTTCAAAGTCATATGCAGATTATAGTCTATCACACCTAACCATACTGGCACGCCAATGCATTGGTGAGTCAAACTGGGGATACATATTTAGCATATCATATCATGGAACAGGACGGTACATATGACGGACCATTCCGGTCTTTGCTATTTGTCCCGGTGTGCAGTGACGACACGGTGGTCATTTAATATCTGGACATGCGTGGGCCAGCGTTGTGGTTTCACTTCGGTAAAAACCTTGTGGCCAGACCAGTTGATACGTATCTTGATGCGAATGAAGGAACGTGATATCAGGTGCATTTGAGCTCGGGTTCCAAAACGAATTTCTGATCATATACGTTGATATAGAATTACGTAGGAACTTTTTTCCGTCCATTAATATTTTAAGAAAGCACATGACACACTAACAAGAAAAAACATATATTTTAAAAAAACATATATGTGTGTGTGTGTGTGTGTGTGTAAGAAAACCCCAAAAAACAACAAAAACATTCGACCATCAATCTGGTGAACTCTCTTTTGAGAATGAATTATAGCGGACTAAATTGCGAACATCTACCTCATTTGGGGCTATGTAACAGACTGGTACATATTTTGGGTCTTTTTTTCAAATCGCTACTCCTTCTTGGACGAGAAGGTAACACAACGCAGTAATCGTGTTTTGATAGCATTCCTGACAGAAGGGGTCCATTGTAATGCTGAGTTTTTTTTTGAAGCCTCTCCTGAGAGTACAAGTTGTAGTATCTGATCGGACATACAGGTACACACACCACACGCACACACACCACACACACACCCCACCTATATGTCTAAACAAGACCTACAACCTATATCCCTAATCCGTCCTTGAGAGACTTATCCGAAGACCAGCGCTCCGGGACCGACGGGCATGTCAACCTCGCCTGTGGCACGTGGACGAAGAGAGGCACCTGCGATTAAAGCACTGTTCACTGAACAGTGTTTGCTGCAGTGCAACGGTGAACAGTGCAGCGGGTGAGATGCACAGAAATTCGCTCCAGCGCGGAGTCGAACTCTGGCGGGCTGGGTGCTCACCAGCAACCCAGGCCACTCGAGCTAGAGCTCGGTCTCTTGTAATGCTGAGTTGGCCACACATGTGAACAAACAGGTTGGGTCGACATGGGGACCACCTACCAGCCCTCCCATGTTCTTCACCCTCCCACTTCTCATTCTTCTTCCTCCTCTCTCTCACACACCAAACTATCGCTGCCGCTGCCCCCGGGCCCTATTGCGTCTCCCATGTGCCCCAAACCACTTTTCCACCGCCCCACGTACATCAGGATATGACCTGGTCCTCCCAGCGGACATCCACCAAAGAGCGTGCTCCCTTTGCTATTTGGAGACCGCTCTTAGCCCCACCGCCCCACGCACATCAGGATATGACCTGGTCCTCCTAGCGGACATCCACCAAAGAGCGTGCTCCCTTTGCTATTTGGAGACCGCTCTTAGCCCCTCTAGTCGTGCCAAGCTCACAAGCATACATAAAAAATGGTCAGGGATCTCTCACAACTTCGTCAGCCTTCTCATTGAATAGGGTAGTATATGCAAGGTTTAAATTCGTTTGTTGGACAAAAGAACAACACTTTAAAAAAAAATGTATAACACACTAGGAATCCGACATTTACAAATTGAAAAAATTTGCTGCTAGACACCGTTATTTCGTGTCATTTGCCCAAACACACTAAACTTTTGTGCCTTTGCTGAGTACCATTACATTTTTTTGGTTATTTGTTGTAACACACTGCACGACCTAAAATGAAAAGATTGATCTTTGTGCATGATTTATGTCTCTAAAGACATGGTGAAATACACTATACATTAAAATCATGTACGTCTAGGAGAAATAAGAACCAGCAGCCAACGGAATACATCCAGTCTCGTCATCGGACATGTGTAGTGTATTTTACCCATCGGACTGGCTGCATAAAAGCATGTACGTCTAGGAGAAAGGACTGATTCAACTCAGAACCGGTAGGGCGGGACGGAGAGTTGGTTTGGCAGCGCAACGGGATGGGGCGGCCGGCCGGGGCCTAAAACCGGGACGAAGGAACAGACTTGGGGGCGACTAATTAGGGCCGGAATCCAGCAGGGCGGACCGGAGAGCCGGTCCGGCAACGCAACAGGGTGGGGTGGGGCGCCGCAGGCGGCAGGCCGGCATCATAGCGGCGCCGGAGGTGTACTTGTACGCGACTTTGAGATAGCCAAATCTTGTGCATATGCGAAAGGGTCAGATGGTCAATTCGTGCAAAAAGATCATCCTTTCCGTTTTCGTCCGTGCAGTGAGTTACACCAAATGACAACGAAATTATAATGGTAGTCAGCAAAGGCACAAAAGTTTAATGTGTCCTGACAAAGGACACAAAATAACGGTGTCCAAAAGCAAATTTTCCCTTACAAATTTCAACTGTCAGAGTGGGAGGACACATTTTCTTGAAGTTCATTAGGTGATACACCATTTCACCAAGAACTACTCATCTCTTACTCTTAGCCTGCCAGCTTCACTTAGACCTCCCAAGAGGGATCAGTGTAGGCGTAGCAAGAGATATTACAAGAAACAAAGTACGGGCAACATGGGTTCCAACTGCGAACTCTCCTTCAGTAAGATGTTGGGGGATTTATATACATGAGAAGAAGGAAGGAGAAAATTGACTGAATTAAGGACATAAAACCTGCTCGATGTAGCTAGATAATAATCAAGTGTTTCCACCAAAATGAGGAATAAGTTTGCTACAAAATTTGCTTAACAAAAACAAGGATCTGCTGTGAAAGAACAGAATCATTCCTAGTTAAAACATGTTCTGCGATTACCTTGTGGGAAAATAATTGTTCTGCGAAGAACTTAGCTCTGCTTTGGGCAACCTACTCATAGGTCACAACGCAGGCGTTTAAACTTTATTTTTCTTTGTAGCTATTGCAAGTTGGCCTTGGATGGTTGGAGTAGTGGGCTTTCTTTCAGCAGCACAATGTTCTGCTAGTCACTTACTCACGATCGGGGCCGAGTCCTGGAAAAAAATCCCAAACGCAGCGCCCAACCGGGATCAGGATCGAGTCCCACACAATTTGGTACTGGTACCGCATAATTTCAGTGTACCAGTCTCACGATTTTGATTACCGTCAATCTGGTACCGCCTATTCCATCACCGTTAGATCTCGAGCGATCGACAGTTTCTAAATTGCCAACCACCGTAAACTTGTGATGGGCATTTGGCAATTAGCGGGGCCTCATAGTTTCTGAGATTTGGGAATAAATAATCATTCGTCTCGCTTTCTAACCAGTTGAACTTTTTGCTATGCAATTAAAGGGGAAAAGGAACGGAAAGCTGATCATAAAACACATTCTGGAAAATATGTTGATAAGCTGACCTGAAACATCGAGCAGAAGAATCTTGGAGAGACTTTTTCTCAAGAAAATGTCTTTTCGAAGACACCGAGAGCACCAGAGCTTTATAGATTGCTTCAGCAGTTGTCTGAAGAACAGCTAAGCACCGCGCGTGTATAAGTACACACGAAGAGCTCTGCAAAAAACAAAAAAACAAAAAAAAATGCTGTTGTCGGCAAACATAATGTTGCTTATTTTACTTGACGTAGCTGTGGTAAGCCAAGAAAAGTCGCTCCTATGATCCTATCACAGTTCGCTCAAGTTGAGTTAGGAAATGAGGTAGTTTCGGAGATGCGACACTTGCATTCGGAATCAGCGGTCGAGTCAGTGGCGTCACGGCAAGTGTCAAGCTCGGATTTTTCTTCATTGTCCTAGCTAGGATAATTATGTTGGCACTAGCAATAAACTTAGAACCACGACATAACTAAACTCCCACTAGCTAGCAGTGAGCCGGCCTTTCGAGCTGCCAACTGACGTCTGGTTGGGATGTCAACTGATCGACTTCCACGCTGGAACAGAATGCATTTCATCCTGCTTTGGAATGCGCGTTTGTATAGTAAACGAAGTTTGGGCTCTTGAATGGTCTGTGCATCTGATCAAAAAGTTAAATTCAGTCTAAGCGCGGGGGTCTCAGTCGCTTATCACGTTGTACGCACTTCTTGCGTAAGAATATGGCCGCATTGTGTTCCCTCCAATTGCAAAATATAAGGCGCTCTTAATTCTCTCTGCTAAAAATTAAAAAATGTGCAAGTTTTACTAAGATTTATACAATGACATGCTGACAAAATTAGTCTAAAGATACATGAAGGGAATTTTACGAGGCAAATTTAGCGATACCATTTACTTTTTGAGGACAAGGTGGTCGTACCACCGCTCGATTAGATAGAAAGAATTGACCCAGTTTATAAGGAAAACCGGGTCCAAAAACCATACAAGCTGTACAAAAGAACACACAGACGAAGCGACCCGTCGCCCACACGACACAAGCCGGACAAACGCCACAAACACACACCACCCGCTCCGGAGCCGCCGCTCCGGCGTAGCAACCAGATCGACCTTCGCATTGCCCGGAAGCGATCCAGTCATGGTCGACGAACCCTCTGCCCACGCAGTCTTCATCCAGGTTGCCACCAAAACCACCATGTTCCGGGGCCGCCGCCCCGGTATAGCAACCAGATCAACCTTCGCGTTGCCCGAAGGTGATCCAGTCAGGTCGACGAACCCTCTGCCCACGCAGTATTCATCCAGGTCGCCACCCAGTCCCCCGCTAGACAACGGTTCTGCCTCATAGAGCCGTCGTAGCGTGGGAGGTCGAGGCCGCCGCCTCGACGTCCACCACCGTCCGGAGCCGCCGCCCCGGCGTCCACCACCCCGATAGCAACTCCATCCTGCTTGGCCTTCGCGAAAACCGTTGCACCGAGAGGGTCAACAACTCCAAGGCGGCGCCTTCAAGAAGATAGCGACGGACAAACCGTCGCCGCCGCCCGCTCCGACGGAGCTTAGGCTTTCACCCGGAACTGTTGACAGCACTCTTGTCGGATGGACTCGAAATTCCGCGAACGACGCAAACAAGAAGGAAACGACGCCCGGAGGCGCCGCCGTCGTCGGCCTCGACAAAGTCGGGGCAAGGCTTTCGCCCCGGAGCTCGATCCGTCCGTGAAGCGCGGGGAGCAGCAAGCCCAGCGAGATATCCTTGTTGCCGACCACCACCTCCGCGACCGCCGTCTCGCGCCGGAACCCCACCATGGCACCCCCTGCCTCGATGGCGTCCGCCGCACCTCCTTCCGCGGTCTGGGGCCGCTGCCCCAGCGTCCTCGCCGGCCCACCAGGAGCCAACAGCACCGCACCCCCAGCATCTGTCCTCTAGATTACTTTTGACTTTCGTAGTCTTGCGGTTTCAAACTCTGCTAATGCATAACAACAGTATAACAGCCAAAGATTGTATTCAAGGACGATAGGCAACCAGTCCTGTGCATGTTCATTCCTTTCAGACTGTCATGGGTTTCAGTCTCCGCGGAGTAGCGAACTGTTTTGGCAGCCCCCCGCACACCCTCCTGGGAAATCTGACGGCAGCCAATAACGGTCAGCGACTCCAGCTTCTGTGAACTTGCCAGAGCAGCCATTCCAACATCAGTCACGTTCTTACATTCCCGGAGTGTGAGCCTACTCAAACAAGGAGCCTGGACAATAAAATTCATCCCAGCATTGGATATAGACTCGCAGTCCACTAGCTCGAGTGTCTCCAGGAACTGTGTGGAGGAGAGGCCCTTCATCCCCTCGTCATCAAATATGCTTGCACCATTTAGCACAAGAGCACGGATCGGACAGGATTGGATGAGGGTCACAATACCATTTTGTGTGAAGCCTATTTCAGTAGGGTAATAGGGGTCGCAAAATGCGAAGGCGAGCTCAACAACCTGAAGCATAGGGCAGCTCAGAGCTAGGGCCTTGAGGCTGTCATCAGTCAATGGTGTCCTAAAAGTATAACCAGCACATCTCAGAGGCATGAACCGAAGTGATACAGTTTTAAGGTTGCTACACCGCTGGAATAGTGCAATCATCTCACTCTCATCTAGACCAATAACATACTCCAGGTAAAGTGTCTCCAATGCTTTGCACTTCGCCAGGAGAAAACGAAGTCCAATTTCCGGCACAGTTATAATATGAGCCAACCTAAGATCCTTCAGATTATCGCAGCAGATGCCATAGCTATATGGGTAGCCAGCCTTGTATGCGGGATCACAGGCCCCAGTCATCCAGTAGTTTCCATTAATCTCAAACTCAAACTTTTGGAGGTTCACCCATCCCGGGCCAAATTTTAGGAGGTCATACTGGCTGATTCCTTTGCAATCCTTTACAACAAGTTCTCCCAATGATCCATACCTCCCAAGGTACTCCAGCCACTCTACACTGTCTATTACCGTCCAGTCAACAAGGTGGAGAACGGAAAGATACTTGCAACTAACCGCCACCTGATAAAGCCCAATAGAAGTTATTCCTGGTGCACAGTTCAGCCTAAGGGACCTCAACTTTTTGCAGCATGACAAATAACCAAGACCAAAGTCATCAATATAGGAGCAGTTGCTTAAAGTGAGATCGGACAGCGAAGGGCAGTGAGATGATAGAACATGGAGGCCTTCATTGTCCAACTGGTCCCCTCTCCTGGACGTCCAACCAGAGTAATTGATCTCTACTTTCCACAAATTGGAAAACCGGGAGAACAGATGTGCCAAGGCTTCTGTTGTAGGGTAAAGTCCAGAGCCAACGCGGATAGCATCCCTATGCTCCGCCTCGATGGTGTAGAGCTGCTTCGACACGAGGGAAAGAGAACTACGATCAGTTGCACTGGTGACCCTCTTGACGATTTCTGCAAGCAGTGGCTCCGGGAGACCCTCCATCGAGTATCTGAGGTGCACAACTTGGGCAATCTCAAGGCTTGGCAGGCGCTGGACTGAAAAAAATTATGATCAGAATGGAACATAGCAAGATAACTAAATTACGAACTGTAAGAACTAATGTACAAGGAAGCATGTATGAAACATTGATCTTTTTCTACATTTGCTGAGAAATTTATATAATTATCATCACAATGAATGTTAATAAAGTGAACCCTATGATTTGTACCATATCATGGAACATAAAAATGTTATAAAGAAAATCACGTTAACTCAACGCCCAAATTATAAGATATTTCTGTTGGGTGGGGGGATAATCTACAAATACACCAATTAGTACTACAAGCCCACAAGATAATTTAACATTCACTGCTGAAATAAACTCGTCATATCTGGAAGTTCCTAACCAATCAGATAAAGATACAGTTTCTAGACACTGCAGAACATGCTTTACTGATTAAAGCAAGCTACTCTCTAGCCTTTTAGAGAGATTCCAGTATCATACACAATGGCTAACCGATAAAGTTTTGCGGAACCATGGAGCCGTGGCTTGCCATCAGATTCCTTTTTTTTAGCGGATGCCATCAGATTCCTTTTCGGGATCAATGCAAGGAATTTTAGGTAGGCCATCTCCCCTAATCACTTGTACAGGAACTTCCTAGCTTGTGCACCGTTCAGTGTTCACTGTACAGTCACAGAGTCTGCCACATTCCAAATGTAATGTCATCAATTTTTGCTTGATCTGTACACTAAAAGTGACTATTAGTTAAGAGACTACTGATTAAAAAATGCTGTAACATAGTACTGGTCTTTTTGTGGAGTATCGGTTCAGTAGTTCAAAAAGGTGCACCGTGTGTTTCAGTTGACCTAGTACAACCCTTGGTAATTTTACAGTTTATCCACACATCCTTAGGGTTCCAAATTCGACGATGTTCTGGATTGCAGCCAGTAGCCACGGCTCCGTGGAGCCAGAAACTTGCTCCCATGGGCCAATTCCATTAATAGAGAAAATGGCAACAATCAAATTCGATCTAGAGCGGAATCTAAATGGAAGAATCAGCATTTCGGCTGGCCCAACCATGGTTGCTCAAGAATGAAAGGGAATAGACCCAAATCCGTACCTCAGAGGAAGTGTCGACGAGAAAAGGCGGCGCCTATTAGCGCGGCTGGGCAGAGACGGCGGCGACCAGGGGTTGGATTTGGGCGGAGAAACCTCAGCGGCGAGCTCGACGGCAAAGCAAAACCCTCGTTGCGTGGCGTGAGTCGCGTCCTCGCTCCTCGGTGGACAAAACACAGTTTGGGCTAAGATGGGCCGTGACGGTATGAGGCCTCTGTCCCTCGTTTGATAATGGGCCGTGTGTCGTTTGATACTACTGGGCCAATACGAACAATCCTACCGCTCGCCCAAGTCAAAAAAAAAAAAACAATCCTACCGCTCGCTCCACAAGAGACAGAGCCTCGCGGGACGGAAGCCATCGGCCAGGCCGGCGCTCCTTTTTCTCCGGCGATCGCCGGCGACAGCCCTACCCGACCTGCGCCTGGGAAGCGCAATGTTTCGCCTGTCCTTCCGCTTTCCCATGGTCCGAGCGGGGATGGTCCGGCTAAACCAGCTGCATTTGCGCCTTCTTCTGAATCTCTCAGCACCTGCACTCGCACCATCCACTCCCTCGAGCAACTGCCACGATCGACGAATTCCTTCCGACCGAATTGGTGCTACCATCGGATGCTATCATATGGAACATCTGCATCCACGGTTACACACACCGTCGGGCAGCTAGGTCGTCTGCTGGGATCGGGCGCCCTGCAGGTGTTCGGCAAAATGGCCACTGTAGGGAGAGTGTCGCTGACACTCGTATCCAAGGCATGTTTCGTCTCTACAGGTAATGCTATTATCTTTTTTTATTTATCACTTCTGGTGTTGAACGAGCCGGCCTTAGGACTAACTTACACAATAAATTTACCTATTGCCATATGTTTCAGAAGTAACAAATGCTTCAGTTTCCCTAGATAATAATGTAGTTGTAATTCGTGCATTTCCCATTCAAGTTCTGCGAGACAGAGAGCGCACAACGAACGAGGTAACCATACAAGAAAGTGTTACCTACGGACCTACTGTACCATACAAGTGTCACACACAAGCACCTGCCCGGTGAGTCCACAAACAATGTCAGCATGCTCCAGTTGATTGGGATGCAGGTTAATCAGCTTACATCAACTACATTAGGAAACTACAATGAGAGAGAGCTAGAGCAGGGTAGAGATTGGAATGAGCTAAGCTGACTAGACAGGGAGAAGAGAAATAGATAGATCACTACTTAGCTAGATGAGCGATGGCCCTGAATTTTGGATTACTTTGTGAACTGACCTCGCATTGCTGCAGCTACACTATATGTCACCTTGATGTTGGATCACACTGGAGGATTTGTTTGGCTGCTCTGGCGCTGCTCACGCTCAGGGCGACGACGATCAGAACATATTGACAGTGTCATGTGGATTGTAAAGTAGCCCAGCACGGCTATGATGAGTGCGAAGATCTTCACAGATGTCTTCCAACCCCTGTTGGAGCCGGCTGCATAGGCCCCTAGGAGAGCCACCAAATCCAGTATGATCGTCCAGTTCATCACCCTCAGCGACCATTCTTCCCATCCTTTTCCCTTCTTGTAGAGCAGCCAGTGCGGTAGCAGCATGATGATGACAACAATGGAAGCCACGAAGGAAACGGAATTGCTGTAGAAGAAGACGAGGTACCGGGGCCTCCTGTTGTCATGCATCACTGGGTTGCCTGCCTCATACCCATCGCCGCTGCTCTGCCACGCTCCGCCAGGTGGTGCCAAGCCGGCCTGGTAGGCTACGCTCGCCACCAAGATGCCTAGCAGCATCAGGTACTTGCGCCTGGCGTGCTTCTCCCTTTCTTCTTCATCCTCCTTCTTTTCTTCTTCCTCCTTCTCCCTTTCTTCTGCCTCCTGTTGTGTGGGTGGCCCAGCTGTCGAATTGCCATTTCTCTTCTCCCTCCCCAAAAATGCTAGCAGCAGTCCGGCTGAAACGAAGAGGACCACGGCCACCAAGACGAAGATGTAGATGGATGTCTTGATGTGCTGCGTGCTTCCGGCGGCGTAGGCCCCCATCAAACAAAACAAGCCCACCGCCGTACAAACAGACAGCGCATTGCTTCGTATGGCTGGCCTGTACAGATTGGGGTTCACCAGGAGGATGATGAGGGCAATGGACAACATGAAGCTCACAGAGTTGCAGTAGAAGAATGCATTGTAGCGGCGTGGGTAGTTGTACAAGAGGACCGGGTCACCGGCGTGGTGCCCGAGCTTGTCATCCTGGAGCAGAAAGCCGCCTGGAGGGGTGAGGCCAGCTTGGTAGGTGATGGTGGCGGCCAAGATCGCGAAGAGGAGCAATCGTTTGCGCCTCTTCTCAAGCAACCGATCTTGGTAGTCGTCTTTCTTGTCTCTGTGGTCCAGCGTGAAGAAGACAACATGGATCACCACATAGACCAGGACGGCGCCTGCCAAGGCCATGGCGTAGATGGATGTGTTTACATCCCGGCAGCTCCCTGCGGCATATGCGCCGATGAGGCCAAACAGGTTGAGTATCATGGCCGCCTCCAGCACGTGGTGCTTGACCAGAATCTCCTTCTGTACCAGGATGATGGCCACCAAGGAAGCCACAAAGGCAACTGAGTTGCAGTAATAGAAGGCCCTGTACCGCCTACCATTCGTCGTGAGAAGGATCGGGTCGCCGGCCATGTGCCCATCGCCGTTAACCAGCCAAAGGCCACCTGGTGGGTTCAACCCTGCGCTGTAGGTGATTGTGGCGGCAAGAGTAGCGAGCAGTAGAACAAGAGAGCGAGCCTTGTCGAGAGCCTCTCTAGAACAAGAAACAGAGCTCACTTCAGTTGCAGAGGAATAAATAAACAGTGTAATTTGAACGTTTTTTTTTTCAAAAAAAGAAACATTGTAACTGCAAACAGAGGAAAGGAAGAAGATGTTATGCGCATGCTCTGTACCTGACACTATCATCAGTATGCTCATCAGTTTGTTGTGCTGGACTGAAACAGGAAGACGAGGATTTTGGCGCTGAAGTGCAGAAAGCATGGAGTAGGATCCATACCAGAACGGCCCCAACCAGGCAGGCCACGTAGACGGTGGTGTCCGTCTGCCTGCAGCTGCCGGCGGCGTATGCCACGACGAGGCTGACAAGCGCGACGAAGATGGGCACGTAGAGGGGAAGGTCGAGAGACCGGGCGGTCTTCTCGCGGAGCTTCTTGCCATCGATGATGAGCAGCATGGTGATGAGCAGGGACGCCATGAACGCCGTGGTGTTGCAGAGCAGGAACACCGTCAGGCGCAGGTTGTGGCTGTCCTTGAGAACCGGGTCGCCTGGGCGGTGGCTTCCCCCGGTGCTGTCCCAGAAGCCGCCTGGTGTGCTCAGCCCGGCAACGTACGTGATGCTCACCGCGAATGTCGCCAAAAGCATAAGGACCTTGCGAAGCCGTTCTTCGGCTTTCAGATTCTTCAGGGCCTCCTTTTCTTCGACCGTGGGCATGGGGACGGGCAATGCGCTGGAGCCGGGGCTGAGGTTGGGGGTAGGCATCACGCTACTGGAGCTGGAGCCGGAACCGGAGCCAGAGACCCCTGAGTCGGAGGTGTTGTCCGGAAGCCACCAGTCCAGCAACTTGATAACCACGATGTAGATGAAGACGGCAGCCACCAGCACGGAAGTGTAGATGGTGGAGACCTTGTCCCGGCACGTGCCGGCGCCGTAGGCGCCCACGAGGCTGAGCAGGTCGACCACCATGACAAGCCGCAGAGGCACGACGTCGGAGGCGACCCAGACGACGCCCTTCTTCTCCTTTTCCTTGTCATGCCGGACGGCAAGGATGAGGATCAGGACGATGACCACGAGCGACGCGGCGAACGCGGTGGCGTTGCAGTAGAAGAAGGCGAGGTACCGGCCGTAGTGGGTGTCGCGGATGACGGGGTCGCCGGCGAGTGGTTGGCCGGCGTCGTCGCGGGCGCCCTCCTGCCAGACGCCGCCCGGCGGGTTGAAGCCTGCGGTGTATGTCACGGTGACCACCAGGGTGGCCAGCAGCAGGAGGTACTTGCGCAGGCTGTACTCCCACGGCTGCTGCTCGGGCGCCATTGGCGGCTGCAGAGGTGCTGGCTGGCAGTGGCCGGCTGGCAGTGGCCGCTCTCTTGGTGATTATTGTGATGCAGAATGGGGAATGGCAACGATGGATGGAAGAGCGAGATCTGTGTGATTATAGAACAACTTGACTCGCGGCGAGTCGTCTCTCGGGAGGAAGGTGCCCTGCGTGTTCTTAAAGTCTGACGGACTGCTAAGATACTGCTCCACTTGTACAGCAATTCTCACATGTGAAAGTGACGGAGTCGAGTCAACAAGCAGCAAGTCTTCTCCGGTCAAATAAAATAAGGAAGCAACAAGCAGCAAATCTTCTACGGTGAAATGATAGCTAGGGAGGCGATTTTTTTGTTTTGGAAACGTCATGAGGGAGATCGTAGAACTTACTTGTGAATAGGTTTTTATCCTTATAGTGTTTTGTCTTCTAAGTGGCAATCTCATTTCCCTTCTTCTTTATTTGCTTAACGTATATTGTTAGGAAGACCAAGTTTAGGGATTGGTGGTGGCAGCAATAAAAACCTGTGGTGTCCTTTACAACCCGAGGATTGGTACATAAAACTATAGAATTTAAAGGGGTCTTGGGGAAAAGCTGTGATGAGCTAGCGCAGCTGTTTGCCATCTCGAGACTGTTTGAGATCGTACTTCGTCAATCCTTCCTACACAAAGTAATGTAACGTGGGATGCTGACATGTTGAGTTCATCAGAGACCCACAACAAGTCAGCTTGATCCCTAATGTTTGATCATGAGGATATAAATTCTATTGTATTTGAGCTTTTGATTGGAATATATTGGCTTCCGTGTATTTTGCTGCAGAGAGGAGGTTGAGGAGAAGGTACGGGTGAAATTTTTTGTCCTTGAAGATACAAATATGTGTCCTGATTGATCGTGATTTATATGGATCTTCAACGGAAATTCGCATTGGCACCCGAGCTCATATGCTCCCTTATTTTCGGGAGCATAAATTTTTTTGAAAACTTTTCAAAAAATTCCAAAAAAATCCATGCACGTACCTGACCATGGTACGCACCACCGTGTGAAATTTCGCACCGAAATGACATCATATGCGCCCTGTACAAAAATGACAAATTTCTGACAGAAAATTCAAATTTTGGATCTCATTTTCTGTCAGAAATTTGTCATTTTTGTACAGGGCGCATACGATGTCATTTCGGTGCGAAATTTCACACGGTGGTGCGTACCATGGTCAGGTACGTGCATGAATTTTTTCGGAATTTTTTGAAAAGTTTTTCAAAATTTTTTATGCTCTCGAAAATATCGGGAGCATATGTGCCCGGGAGCCAAAACGGCGAGCAAAAAAGCAAAACAATGTTTATATAATATGTATGATGTATCATATGATTATGTCCATGTCCTTTAGAAAGTTTACGCACACACATGCATGATTAGTCCAGAACAAGATGTATAGGTTGTTCATTGTTTACTGATGTACATTTCTTCATTTTGCATGGATGATAGCTTACAGAACTTTGCTACGCATTTATCTTTGATTGATAGATCTTTTGCGAACCGCTGAAACTTGGTTTAGTTGAACTAGGTTTTTCTATCTCCATATATTCCTACTACCCTAATATGTACTGTTAGTTTTTCTAGATTGTACCAGTACAAATGCTAAATACTATATATAGCATTTTTTATCCTAACCTGATTCTTGCTCACCATCTTTTGCAGATCCACTATAAAGAGTGTGTAAATTGATGTTAGATTATTTCCTTTTTGTCCTAGCTAGCTAGCCCTCCATATGTTGCTACTTTTGTTATCTGGACTGGCATAGCAGCGTACGTACATGATGTAATTAGTACATGGTGTTGTACCCACATTGTGTTATCCTGAATTAGCTGCATGGTGTGTTTAAGAATCCCTTGGTTCCTGGTTTCACTGGTTATTTGCTGGTCCTAAACGACCATCGCGTCCTATCACTTTATCTATCTTCAAGTACTGCTTTTTTAATTATTTATATTGCTGCAATAGAGTGTTCCCCTATTGTGTTCTGTTTTGCTTGCTGGTGTTGCTGGTGTGAATGCCAAGCGAACGCCCATCTACCAACAACTCATACTTGTGAAACATTAACGAAAAACATTCATATTATAGATGAGAACGGATCTGCAAAATAAAATCACACGAATTCGCAATGAGGAGGCACAATCAGCACAACCTCATTTGTTGGAATCAATGGAACATAGGTGTCCCCCAAATCAGCAAACATATTGAATTCAACTATTTCTGTAACAAAAAATATGTCGGTTAGGACATATAAATTTAACTTCCATATTTTGTTTCATTCATATATTTACCAAAATAATTAGACTGGCGATGTAACAAGGGTCATCGGTCCCAACTCAGCATGTGGTTCGGTTGTTTGGAAAATGTTACAGATGCTTGTACCCATTCCTAACAATCAATTTATCTAATAAATGGGTGCGTCAACGCCATGCCTACATGATCTCTCTCACACATCTCAACTCAAGCGTAGTTTCAATGAACCCATTCAAGGGGTCGATCATGAGGTACTTGCTCTGTAGGATTTTTTTCTTACCATGATTATTCAGTTCATATCGTTAATGAAAACCGAGTGCCAGTCTCGAAGCCACAATATCAAATTCCTTGATGTTCGTTGGTCTCATCTCTCAGAGAAATAAGCAACATTAGAATGGGAAGATCATCTACAATCAAAGTACCATGCTCTTTTTGTTGTACCCTAGAAATCTCAGCGTCGGGATTTTTGTAAATGTGGTAGAACTGTCACATCCCAAGCTTTATAAGATTTAATAAATACGAATATGTTGCATTCGATATGTGTAATCATATATGTTACCTTCTAAGTTCATATTATATATTATTTAGCAATTTTTATTATATCTTGAGTAGTAACCTATTAATAGTTGAAAAAATAAACAAGTTCTTGGTTTCCCCTTTGATGTGTCGGGACTTTATACAGTTTTGATGAATCACAAGGAAAACACCAGGTCCGCTGCAGTTTGAAGTTGATCCAAATATGTCTTCGCGGACCAGCTCTTAGCGTTCGTCATTTGGAACCCTAATGGTGGAGTAAAATGGAAAAATCTTTTATTTGTTGAAAGATAAACATTGATTATTTGATACATACTATTAAAATAAGCGAGCACCAAATCTTTGTTGTCAGCTCATTTTGGTGCTTCACCCTTTAGCTATGCCATTGCGATTACTCAAGTCATGTCTAGCCCGACATGACGAATTCCACATTTGCATTACAATTAGCAAAATATAAACTTTTTATGCAGGTTTATTACAATACATAATATAGAGATTGATGCAAATTGTACACTTAGCAAAATAAAACACTTTTTTTTATTTATATTCAATACATATTTTTATGAGTATTAACAATATACAAAAAATATTTCGTTATAACTTATTCTGTCAATATACCATTAACACTAATATATGTTCCCATTACACTTAGCAAAATTAATTACATTTTTTACTTATTTATAACTTATTGTGTGCGAATGGGGACAAAATTAGATTATTTGTTTTTTACACTTAGCAAAATTAACCACATTATCTATTTTGTAGCTAACTTCATCAAAATATACTATCATAACTCTATTACAAGCAAAATTAACCACATTATCTATTGTTGAACATTAAGGTGAGATATTTTTAGTGAACATGTACCACTGCAAATATGCTTACTCAACGTGAATCACATTTTGCAATGATACTTATATTCGGTTATTATAATTTGTATTGATGGATTACCATTTAAGTGAACCTTGATTAACTGGTCCTCTTGGATCCGAGGAAAAAAACAGAAAAATTGTAGGACTCCACGGATTAGTTTGTGGCACTTAGACTAGTTCATATATTCATATGTGGTAGTGATCACATTTGTATTCTTAAATATCATGGAAGAGGGGTATTAACACATATCTTGATAGAACTTTCTGGATTATGTAATTTTTTAGCTTAGGAGTAAGGAATAAATGCCGATTCTAGATGTCTCTATAATTTTTTTTGAGGAATTTCTATACACTTTTTAGTTCTTGAAAGAAATAGGTTTTTTTTTTGAAAGAAATAGTTAGCATTGCTTGTAAATAAACGAACTTAAAAGACGAAACCCTCATGGCCGTTTGATCGATGCGAAAGGCTATCGGTAAACGCTACCGATCGTCCCTCACGGCCTCACGAGACAGAACCGCGCGGAACGGGGGCGAGGGGCCAAGGCGCCGCTCCTCCTTTTCTCCGGCGATCACCGGTGACGGAAGACCCGACCTATACTTGGGTATCGCAGCGCTGGGTCTGGCCTACCTCTTTTGCGTGTCCCTCGCGTGGAGAAAATGGCATGGACTGAGGTTAAAACCTGGTTCGGCTAAACCAACTGATTCACCCACCATCCAGTCGCCTGAGCAATTCATTCCGATGAGGCGGACCTACGTTCGAGGAATGTCCGACCAAAATGGTGCCAGCCTCTGGTACCAGGCTACCAGCTTACTCACGGTGGCGGACTGTGGACAGCGGCGAGCTCCGATCGAGGCGCCCTGCAGATGTTCGGCGAATTTCCCCAGTGGGAAGATTCATGTATGTTTCCTCTCGAACATTGATAGCTTTCATGTTGTCACTCCGTATCTACTTTCTTGCAAATTATGCTATGGAACAAGCCAAGCTTAGGATTGCACAATTGTTCAAACTACACCTAATGACAGACATACTATGTTTCAGTAGTAGTACCCAGGGGCGGAGCCAGGCCCCGGGCAGTCCTGGCCGTGGCCCGGGGCATGGCCCAGAATTCCTTTGGAGCACTGTAGCGTTTGTACTGTTTGGCCAGTGTACTGTAGCGTTTTCGACACTGTTCGGCCATTTGGCCTGGGGCCTGGCCCAAACCTGGCTCCGCCGCTGGTAGTACCAAAGGCTTCAGTTTCCTACACACAAATACAACTTGCACTTCCCGTTAAAGTTCTTATGAGATAGAGAGTGCACATAGAAGCAGTTAACAGTACAAAATTGCTTCACGTGCCATATTCATTGGATTATGATATACACACCTGCCCAGCGAGTGATAATGTCAGCATGTTCCAGTGGTAACCCTATTACAGCACTAAAAAGAGGGGGAGCTAGCTAGAGCACGGTGGAGATTGGACAAAGGTAAGCGGATTAGAGAGGAAATAGATTGAATCCCTTGAATCTTGGTTTTCGGGTTACATTGTGGATATGGATTGCCCTCACATTAGTAGGGCTATACTACAGGGGGGCACACAAATAATGAATCACAGAGTTTATAGGCTATACGTTAACGGGCTGGGGGGAGGTGGCCCCATTTGAACCTAAATGTAGCTCCGCCATTGCTTGGTTGCCGTGTACCTTATGGTCGGAACACCATGACAACGTCATATGGACTGCAAAATAGCCCAGCACAGCTGCGATGAGCGCGACGACACACATAGATGTCTTCCATCCCCTGTTGGAGCCGGATGCATAGGCAAATAGGAGAGCCACCAAATCCAGTATAATCGTCCAGTTCATCGCCCTCAGCGACCATTCTTCCCAGTCTTCTTCCTTCTTTTCTAGCAGCCAGTGTGGTAGCAGCATGATGATGACAACAATGGAAGCCACAAAAGACATGGAGTTGCTGTAGAAGAAGGCGAGGTACCGGGGCCTCATGTTGTCGTTCATCACGGGGTTGCCTGCCTCGTACCCGTTGCCGCTGCTCTGCCACGTCCCGCCAGGCGGTTGAAGGCCGGCCTGGTAGGCTACGCTTGCCACTAAAATGCCTAGCAGCATCAGGTACTTGCGCCTCGCGTGCTTCTTCCTTTCTTCTTCGTTCTTAGGGGCCTCCTGTTTTGTGGATCGCGCATCTGCCGAATTGTTTTTTTTCTTCTTCAGCTCGCTCACCAAAAATACTAGTAGCAGCCCAGCTGCAACAAAGATGACAAAAGCCACCAACACGAAGATGTAGATGGATGTCTTGATGTGCTGTGTGCTTCCAGCGGCGTAGGCCCCCATCAAACAAAACAAGCCCACCGCCGTGCACACAGATAGTGTATTGCTTCGTATGGCTGGCCTGTACAGATTGGGATTCACCAGGAGGATGATGAGGGCGATTGACAACATAAAGCTCACCGAGTTGCAGTAGAAGAAGGCATGGTAGCGGCGAGGGTAGTTGTACAAGAGGACTGGATCACCGGCATGGTGCCCAAACTCATCGTCCTGGAGCAGGAAGCCGCCTGGAGGGGTAAGGCCAGCTTGGTACGTGATGGTTGCGGCCAAGATTGCGAAGAGGAGCAACCGTTTGCGCCTCTTCTCAAGCAACCGATCTTCATTCGGGTCTTTGTTTTCCTTGTGGTCCAGTGTGAAGAAGACGACATGGATCACCACATAGACCAGGACTGCGCCTGCCAAAGCCATGGCGTTGATGGAGTGGTTCACGTCCCGGCAGCTCCCGGCGGCATACGCGCCGATGAGGCCAAACAGGTCGAGTATCATGGCTGCCTCCAGCACATGGTGCCTGACTAGTTGCTCGTTCTGGACCAGGATGATGGCAATCAAGGAGGCCACAAAGGCAACCGAGTTGCAGTAGAAGAAGACATTGTACCGACTAGCATCTGTCGTGAGAAGGATCGGGTCGCTGGCCATGTGCCCATTGCTGTTGTCCTGCCAAAGGCCACCCGGAGGGTTCAACCCTGCTGAGTAGGTGATGGTGGCGGCAAGAATGGAAAAAGTAGAACAAGAGAGCGAGCCTTATCCAGAGCCTCCTTAGCACTGCATCCATTGATTGCAGAGAAAAAAGAAACCGAGTTCAGTTCAGTCTCAGAGGAAGAAGAAACATGGTTCAGTTGCAGAGAAAGAAAGAAACGTGTAATTACAAACAAATGAAACATAGTTCAGTACCTGGAAGTATCACCATTCTGCTGATTTTCATCAGTTTGTGGCTTTGAACCGGAGTTTGGCAGAGCCTCCCTAACACTGAATCAACATTGCAGATAAAGAAGAAACAGAGTTGGGTTCAGTTGCACAGAAAGAAAAGGAGCAGTGTAATTGCAAACAAGAAGAGGATATGTAATATGTGCTCAGTACCTCGCATTATCATCAGTCTGCTGATTCTCATCAGTTTGTGGCTCCGTACAGTTGTATGTGGCCAAAGTGTCGATGGAACCATGTACTAGGATGTATGCCAGAACGGCCCCAGCCAGGCTGACCACGTAAACGGTGGTGTCAGTCTTCCTGCAGCTGCCGGCGGCGTATGCGACGACAAGGCCGACCAGCGCGACGGCGATGCATGCATAAAGCACGAGAAACCGGGCCGTCTTCTCGCGGAGCTTTCTGTCGATGATGAGCAGCATGGTGATGAGCAGGGACGCCACGAACGACGTGGTGTTGCCGAGCAAGAACACCATCAGACGTAGGCTGTGGTGCTCTTTGAGGATCGTGTCGCCCGGGCGGTGGTGTGCCCCGGTGCTGTCCCAGAAGCCGCCCGGCGTACTCAGCCCGGCGATGTATGTGACGCTTACCGCAAACGTCGCCAGAAGCATGAGGACCTTGCGGAGCCGTTCTTCGGTTTTGAGTTTCTTCAGGTCCTTTTCGTCGACCTTGGGCACACCGCCAGACTCAGAATTGGGGATGGGTCCGGGAGTTGCGCCAGAACCGGGGCTGGTGTTGGTGGTCGGCCTCACATCGCCGGAGCTGGAGTCCTTGTCTGAAAACCTGTCCTGCAACTTGAGAACGGTGATGTAGAGGAAAACGGCGGCCACCAGCACTGCGGAGTACACAGAGGAGACCTTGTCCCGGCAGGTGCCGGCGGTGTAGGCGCCCATGAGGCTGAGCAGGTCGAGCACCATGACAAGCCGCAAAGGTACGACGTCCTTCAAAACCCAGATGTCGCCCTTGTTCTCCTTCTCCTTGTCGTGCCGGACGGCGAGGATGAGGATGATGACGATGACAACAAGCGACGCGGCGAACGCCATGGCGTTGCAGTAGAAGAAGATGAGGTACCGATGGTAGTGGGTGTGGCGGATGATGGGGTCGCCGGCAATCTGGCCGTCGTCGTTGGAGCCCTCCTGCCAGACGCCCCCGGGCGGGCTGAAGCCCGCTGCGTACGTCACCGTGGCCACAATGGTGGCCAGCAGCAGGAGGTACTTGCGCAGGCTGTACTCCATGGCTGGCCCTTGCCGGGCGACACAGGAGCTGGCTGGCCGGTCTCCATTGCCGCCGGCTCCATGCAGGGCAAAAGGTTGTCATGCATCTTGTGATGCAGAGAGTTGCGAATGGCAATCGTACCGTAGGATAGGAGTAGTGCCGAGAGAGCTGTGTGATTATAAAACGACTTGACTCGGCGGTCGTCGTCGGGAGGAAGGTTCTTCCGCAGGCTGTACTCCCAGGTAGGGATGAAAACGGAGCGGATACGGACGGAACTGAGTGGTGCCACATTTGTTTTCATATTATTTTGCGGAAGCGGAAACAAATACAGAAACCCCGGAAACAAATACAGAAACAAATATTGTCAGAAACAGATACAGACCGAATACGGTACAGAGACGGAACACAAAGCAGATATTTACCGAAACCGAGAGACGCCTTAAATAATTAAGGAAAAGCCAAGCAAATAAACAAACTTGTCAAGTTTTTAAGATGAAATAAAATTATAAGGAGATATCTTTATTATATAATATGGTGTGCAACATTAAAAATATATATTACCATCCCTATCCCTAGTATAATGCCGAAATGGAGAAGTGAGACCGACCAGAGGGAGAGATGATATGCGAATACATAGGTCATAAACGTGGTAGCTTCAGATCTTTTCATTTTTATCATTCTCTTGGGTTGTGCCTAAATTTTGTCACCAGAATTTTTGTGCCGGTTGGATTTGGAAATGACCGTGTAACAAAAAACGGAAAGTTCCGTATTACCGGAAACGGAATTTCCGTTTCCGCAGTCGTTCCGCCGGAATACGCTGTTCCGTTTCCGTTTCCGTTTCCGTTTCCGCATAAAAGTTTCCGTTTCCATTTCCGTTTCCGTTTTGCAAAATTCCGTTTCCGTTTCCGTATTTCCATTCTGTTTCCGTTTTTCCGCGGAAAAGTCAGAAATATTCCGTACCGTTTTCATCCCTACTCCCAGGTCTGCTGGCCGAGCTACTCTGACTCATTCAGCAAGTGTGCTCCCATTTGTTAATTATTGATTTATTGTGGTACTGAATATCCTGTGGCAACGATAATTATTGTGGTACTCTGAACCAGTCGAGTCAACTAGTCTTCTACGGTAAAAAAAACTAGCGTTTTGTTTTTTTGTTTTTTAGGATAAATATTTGAAAGCATCATGTGAAGCAGACGTAGTTGAATGCAGGCTTCTTATTTGTGGTTTTCTTAGTTAAAGAGTAGGAAAGAGTCAAGTCTTTTAAAAGTCTTCAGCTTGGTGTGGTATTCTTAGTTAATTCCAACCTTCTTATCCCAATTCCCAATCACCCTAACGCCAAAATTAGTATGCTCGAGACTCAAGATTGCTGACGTGCCGACTGACGAGGTCGGGATCACTGACTTGGTACATTGGTGTGTGGATGCCGCTTGACTTGTCCCCGGCAGCGGACCGTATCTCCAGAAGCAAAATGGACCGAATATTGTGCTATACTAGCAAAATGCCCGTGCGTTGCAACGGGAGGAAAAAAATACACAAACCCCTAACCCAATAAGCATAGCTCAAGCCACCTGCACCCACACCACCGACAAAGAGATCTACATCCTCTATTTTAACACGGTGACCCACCCGTGTCGCCGCTCATCCTCCTTCCCGCCCACGTCGATGGTGGTCGTGGTGTCAACTATATAAGAATATGTTAGCGCCTTAGCGGTGCCAATCCCAAGGCGATGAGCTCATCCACGGCACAATTCTCTAAAAGAGAATGTGAAGAGGAATCATGATAGATGCATCGGGCAACATGACAGGATGAATTTAGAACGCGATTTCAAACACGATAGAGTAAGTTCAAGTCCAACAATTCCACTGAATTGTGTCTCCTGTATCTCAAAACCAAGGGGTCCCTTAGAAATATTTTCTCCTAATTTTTTTCACATAGCTTTGAAATAGCCGAAATTTTGTTATTTTTTCACCACAACAATCAGCAGCAACAACCAACAAACATTAAACTTAGACACCAACTTAATAACAACAGAAACAGCTAGCAATTTCTCCATCCCCCCACCGTTTCTTCTTCTCCTTGTACAACAAATTGCAACAACACAGAAATCATTGCCACATCAGTATAGAGCAGAAAAACAAAATTGCTGGAATCTCAATTTAAATCTAGGAATCGTCCCAGAATAAAATTGAACAAAGTAGCACACACAACAGAAGAATAGAACAGAGTACACACAACAACATCATATGATATGAAGTGTCTCTCTTTGTACATTAGTGTACTCCATCAGTAGTATATGCACATGAAGCAATCACAGCACCCCGATTCTCTCTCTCACGGATTCACATGACAAAGGATGACGACCCACTGCTCCCCGTACTGTCCTAGGTTCACGCAAGTTCAGAATGCAGAACCAAGTTTGATTGTGTTTTCGACCGCGGCACCGCCTCCGTGGGGCAGTGAGCGTGCAGAGGTGTGAATGTGTGATGCCAGATGCCATTGGGACAATACTAACGGGACAGAGGAGGCGGGCAGGCGGCATAGCTGGAACGGTGGAAGGGCGCTGACACGCTCAAGGGACGAATCCGGCGGTCCCTCGGCGCGCAGGAGCCGGAGATGCACTGGAGGAGCGGTGCAGCCTGGTGGAGTAACAGGGAGACGGGATTTCAGGGGAAGCTGGGCTATGAGAGGAGGAGGGCGGGATGGGAAACGTGCAGGAGCAGCGAGGGGGCGGTGGCGCTGATACACTGTGGTCTTATTCCCGCGGCGAGTCGGTGAGGCGCGCAGCTTCTGCCTTCGCCGTCGCAGGCGACCAGGAGGGATTAGGGGACGGTTTGGTGCAGGGGGGAAGCTCCCAGCGCCGGGGTCGTGCGGCGGCGGAACGAGAAGAAGGAGGCCGTTCTTGGAAGCGGCGCGGAGGAGGGACCTGGCGGGCGGCACGGAGGAGCCCGGTCGGCCGTATTGAGGAGACGCGGCGATAAGGCGATTTGGGAAAGAGAGGGACGGCGGCGGAGGTCGGGGATGAGAGGTTGGAGACGATGGTGGCGTTGACTTTTGTTTCCCCAGTGTCCTGTTTTTATAACGATGTACGCGAACCGGTAAGATGACATAATGGCATATGTGCGTAATATGTAATTTGGTGGGAGGGCAATTTCGGAAAATTAAAAAACGTACCACGGCCACGGCCACGGTTGCTTAACGATATTATATAGTAGAGATCTTTGGGTAACATTTTTCTTTACGCAATTTTCACCATGACAACATTGTTTTTGGTTTTTTTAATCATTGTGTCTATGTGTCTATGTAGTTATGTTTTTATTTTGGAGAATCTATGTTTTGTGTTTGTCTACGTGTGCGCACACGCTTTTGTCTCTAGCGAATCGAAATTTTATTTATTCAATTGGACAACCATGGCATGTGCCAACTGCCAAATTAGCCAGCTTGTTGTCAGCTTCTCGGACTGCTGCCGCCAATACCTGAAAGTTTCCGCAAGCAACGGCCTGATCGCCCAATGTCTAGGCCTGGAACTCTAGATGTCTTTGATATCTTCGAGATTTTCTTGCGTGTGATATTCTTTGCTTGGGCATGTGGTTGAGAAAACTAAAATAAATCGATCGCATCGAGTGAGCACCAAGCCGCAGTAAGAATAATTCACGTGAGAAGCGAGAGAGGCGATAAACATTTCTGAAATTTTGCAAAGGACTCGTACTTCTTTCTAGTGTTAACGATCGATTACATACGGTACCTTCAGAGTGTAACACAGACACCTTTTGTCACTTTTCATTTTGCATCTCTGCACATGAGATTGTATTTATGTAGTCACGGATCAGTTACAATGAACTTTTGTCTAATTTCTGCGGCGACAGTGTTCAGACTTTTTTTAATCTCCAAGATTATTCAGGAGAGCTGATTGTATTATATTAGGATAAGAACAAATGTGCAGAAAATTCTTATGAAGTGTAGAAACCATATGCACACTTTTCTCCACTGATGCGCTCAATTGCAATTATTAACTGAACATGAGGACACATAATATGAAGCATTGCACAACGATGTTTCACAAGCAACAAAACTAACCAATTATTCCTTCCAAATCCCAGCTATGCAAAAAAAGTATTCATAAGAATACTTTCCCGTGAATGCGCCAGCGCTGCAATCCCAATATCTGTCACATTCTTACATTGGCGGAGTGTGAGACTACTCAAGTTTTTTTTTACAATCCTACTGCTCGTCCCCACCCACACGAGACAGAGCCGCGCGGGCAAGGGGCCGCGAGTTTTCTCCGGCGATCGCCGGCGACGGCCCTACCCGACCTGCACCTGGGATTTTCCGGGCTCCCTCGCGTGGAGAGCTCGCAAGGAGCGACTGAGCTGGGCTGGTTCGGCCAAACAAGCTGGATTTTCGCGCACTCTTCTGATTCTGAACCTCAACACCTGCACTCGCGCACCGTCCGCTCGTCTCGAGCAACGGCTTCCGATCAAGGGGAATTGCGCTCGAGGAATCCTCTCCTAAAATGGTGCCAACCTCGGATCCAGCGTATCAATCCGCGGTTACCCACGGCGGCGGACGACGGACGGTGCCAAGCTCAGCCGCCTGCGGGCGCCTCGCAGGTGTTCGGCGAATTGCCCACTCTCTTTTGGGGTATGTTTCCTCCCCATCAGTGACTTGGAACTGCACCTAGTGACATATGTATATTTCTGTAGTAACAAACGCTTCACTTTCCTAGATACTAATGCAATTCTAATTCAGGTTCTTATGAGAGAGAAAGCGCACATAGAATCAAGACATTGTTCGCTGGATTAAGATACATAGAACTACCCAGTGAGTGGACAAACAATGTCAGCATGCTACAACTGAGATGCATGTTAACCCGATTACATCAACTGAACCACCAATCTAGAAGAGAGAGAGCTACCTAGAGCAGGGTGGAGATTGGAAAGAGCTAAGCTGATTAGAGATCTAGGTAGAGCTACACTACGGAGCACATTGGTACTGAATCACACTGGAGGATTTCCTTGGCTACTCTGCCGCCTCCTATCAGAACATAACGAGAGTATCATATGGACTGCAAAGTAGCTCAGCACGGCAAGGATGAGTGCGACGACATACATGGACGTCTTCCACCCCCTGCTGGAGCCGGCTGCGTAGGAAAATAGGAGAGCCACCAAATCCAGTATGATCGTCCTGTTCATCACCTTCAGTGGCCATCCTTCCCATTCTTCTTCATTCTTCTTTGGCAGCCAGCGCGGAAGCAGCATGATGATGACGACGATGGAAGCCACAAAGGAAATGGAGTTGCAGTAAAAGAAGGTGAGATACCGACCCCTCATGTTGTCATGCATCACTGGGTCACCTGCCTCGTACATGTCGCCGCTGCTCGGCCATGCTCCGCCAGGCGGTCCCAGGCCGGCCTGGTAGGTTACGCTCGCCACCAAGATGGCTAGCAGTCTAGCACCATCAGGTACTTTCGCCTCGCATGCTTCTTCCTTTCTTCTTCATCGTCCTTCCTTTCTTCTTCCTCCATCTTCCTTTCTTCTTCGTCCTGTTCTATGGGTGGCACAGCAGCCGAACTGCCATTTCTCTTGATCTCCGTCACCAAAAATACTATCAGCAGTCCGACTGCAACAAAGAGCACCACGGCCACCAGAACAAAGATGTAGATGGATGTCTTGATGTGCTGTGTGCTTCCAGCGGCGTAGGCCCCCATCAAACAACACAAGACCACCGCGGTACAAACAGACAGCGCATTGCTTCGTATGGCTGGCCTGTACAGATTGGGGTTCACTAGGAGGATGATCAGGGCGATGGACAGAATGAAGCTCACCGAGTTGCAGTAGAAGAAGGCATTGTAGCGGCGTGGGTAGTTGTACAAGAGGACCGGGTCGCCGGCATGGTGCCCGTGATCGTCTTCCTTGAGCAGGAAGCCTCCTGGAGGGGTGAGGCCAGCTTGGTAGGTGATGGTCGCGGCCAAGATCGCGAAGAGGAGCAACCGTTTGCGCTTCTTCTCAAGCAACCGATCTCCGTGATCGTCTTTCTTTACCGTGTGGTCCACCGTGAAGATTACGACATGGATCACCACATAGGCCAGGACGGCACCTGCCAAGGCCATGAGGCCAATGGAGGTGATCACGTCTCGACAGCTCCCTGTGGCATATGCGCCAATGAGGCCTAACAGGTCGAGTATCATGGCTACCTCACGCGGTGCTTGACCAGAAGCTCCTTCTGGACCAGGACGATGGCCACTAAGGAGGCCACGAAGGCAACTGAGTTGCAATAGTAGAAGGCCCTGTACCGCCCAGAGTTTGTCGTTAGAAGGATCGGGTTGCCGGCAATGTGCCCGTTGCTGCTGTCCTGCCAAAGGCCACCTGGGGGGTTTAACCCTGCCGAGTAAGTGATGGTGGTGGCAAGAGTAGCGAGCAGTAGAACAAGAGAGCGAGCCTTGTCCAGAGCCTTCCTAGAACTGCAATCATTTAATGTAGAGAAACAGAGTTCGTTTCAGTTGAAGAGAAAGAAGGTAGCAGAGAAAGAAACAGAGGATATGTAGTATGTACCTGGCATTATCACCAACCTGCCAGAACGAAGCCAACCAGACTGAGAAAGAAAGAAACAGATTGGGACAAGAACACAGTCTGGAGCTTGACGCCGAAGTGTAGAAGGAAGCATGGAGTAGGATGTATGCCAGAACGACGCCAACCAGGCTGCCCACGTAAATGGTGGTGTCGATCTTTCTGCTGCTGCCGAAGGCGTACGCAACGACGAGACTGACTAGAGCAACGACGATGCATCCGTAGAGCACGAGAGAGCGGGCCGTCTTCTCGCGGAGCTTCCTGTCGATGATGAGCATCATGGTGATGAGCAGGGATGCCACGAACGACGTGGTGTTGCAGAGTAAGAACATCGTCAGCCGCAGGTTATGGTGGTCCTTGAGAACCGCGTCGCCCGGCCGGTGGCTTGCCCCAGTGCTGTCCCAGAAGCCGCCCGGCGTGCTCAGTCCTGCGACATACGTGATGCTCACCGCAAATGTTGCCAGAAGCATCAGGACCTTGCGGAGCCGTTCTTCTGCTTTCAGCTTCTTCAGGGCCTCCTTTTCTTCATCCTTGGGCATGCCACCGTAGTCAGAGTCGGGGACGGGTCCAGGCATTGCTCCAGAGCTGGGGTTGGGGTTGGTGGAGCCAGGGTTGTGGTTGGCGGTGGGCATCACGCCTCCAGAGCTAGAGTCGGGGACGAGCATTACGCCGGAGCCAGCGTTAGGTACGGGCATCACGCCGCTAGAGTCGGAGCTGGAGTCGGAGTTGTCGTGTGGAAACCACCAGTCCAGCAACTTGAGAACCGAAATGTAGAGGAAGAGGGCGGTCACCAGCACCGCGTAGTAGGCAGTGGATACCTTGTCCCGGCAGGTGCCGGCGCCGTAGGCGCCCATGAGGCTGAGCAGGTCGATCAGCATGAAGACCCGCAGCAGCACGACGTCGGAGGCAACCCAGACGGCGTCCTTCTTCGCCTTCTCCTTGTCATGCCTCACGGCGAGGATGAGGATGAGGACGATGATCACAAGCGACGCGGCGAAGGCTGTGGCATTGCAGTAGAAGAATGCGAGGTAGCGGTGGTAGTGGGTGTGGCGGAGGATAGGGTCGCCAGCGAGCTGGCCGTCGTTGTTGGCGCCCTCCTGCCAGATGCCCCGTGGCGGGTTGAAGCCCGCGGCATACGTCACCGTGGCAACCAGGGTGGCCAGCAGCAGGAGGTACTTGCGCAGGCTGTACTCCCACGGCTGCTGGCTGGGCACGATTGCCGGATGCTGAGGTGCTGGCACGTCATGGCCGGACACCATTGCCGGCAACTGAGGTGCTGGCACATCATGGCTGGGCGCCATCACCGGCGACTGAGGTGCTAGCACGTCGTGGCCGGGTGCAATCGCTGGCGGCTGGGGTGCCAGCACGTCATGGCCGGGCGCCATGGCCGTCGGCTGAGGTGCCGGCATGTCGTGGCCGTGACCGGGCGCCATGGCCAGCGGCTGAGGTGCTGGCACGTCGTGGCTGGGCACCATCGCCGGCGGCTGAGGTGCTTGCACGTCGTCGCCGGGCTGCATTTCCACTGCTGCTGGCAGGGTCGCCACTTCACTCTTTCAGCAACAGCAAATGTTCTTGCTTCCTCTTCTGAATGATTGTGAGTTTGTGACGCAGAATGCCTAGGATATAAAGGCAGAGTTATGTGATTATAAAACGAATTGACTGGAGTCGCGGCGTCGTCGTCGGGAGGGAAGGTGCCCTGCGTGTTCTTAAAGCCTGACAGACTGCTTTTGTACTGCTTCCTTTTGTACAACAATTCCATGTAGACAAGTCGTCGAGGGATGAGACAGAGCTGTGTGATTATAGAACGACTTGAGTCGCGATGGCGTCATCGGGAGGAAGGTGTCCTGTGAAAGAAACAGAGTCAGTCAACTGGGTCGTCGGGGAGAAGCAAGTCTTCTCTGGTCAAATCAACTGGGGGACAGAGTAGTTCTTAATCATGTACTCTACACTCAAAATGTTGTTACTATCTGCGATCAGGTAGTCCTTCTTCGGTCAACGTCGTTGATTTTGTCGATGGCTCTGGCATGTACCTGAAAGATCAAATTAAGTGCATTTCGCATCAGCTTCTGACATTTCATAGCTGATTAGAAAAATCTGAGTTTAAAAATACTTTAGTGGAGATTTTTATTTTACTTTCATGCTCAAAATCAAGCGCAAAGCATTGAAATTTAAGACCAGTGAAGAAGCAATTGAATTAATTCCATCTCGAATTATTTAAACCTTATTTTAGAATATTATTTATGTGCAAATTATCGGTTTTATTTTGTTCTTGGCAAAATGTTCCTACAAAACAGTTGTGCAATGCTTTTTCATTCAAAGGCCATATCTGAATATTAGAAGCACAATTTTTTTTGCAGCGACGATGTTGTGCGAAGAATTTCTTGTGAGGTTTTTGCTTGATAAAACTGACGATTGATTCCCACATGTCAGTGCTCCAAATTCAAGCAAAAGAAATCATAAAATGTTTAAAATTTATAAAAAATTATCCATGCCCAAAATATGTTTTTTTGTGGGTGCAGTGTAGCCTGTTACAGATACATTTTATATGAAACATTAGTATGAATTATTTGTCATATTATTTGAAAAATAAAATATTGTGTTAGGCTAAACAAATCATACGAAAACAAAATTGGTCACATATTTATTGTTCTTAATACTTTATAGGTTGTAGTGAACCTATTGTAATGGAGCTACCATTCAGATTTTGGATGTTGTGGGGACTCTGGCACCTAAAGAAAATTACCGCGGAGAATTGACACCTTGCATCCTATGAACCAGTTTTCATCACTGAAACTTCTTATGCTTCTTCCTCTGTGACTTGTGATGTTGTGAACTTTTCCTCTCCTACACCGAAGCGCAAGCTTGATGTTCCTATAGATGTTGCTGAAGTTCGTCGTAGCATAAGGATTGCTGGACTCGGTGTTGGTTTCAAGGACGAGGCTTTTGATAAGAAGGGAAAAAAGAGTCTCTAAGAAAGTGGCCAAGAGTCTTGCTCATGAGTTTCATGTTGAGATTATTGATGACAAGGCACCTCCACCACCTATCCTCACTGTCATCACTATCCAAGTCATTGGTGTTAGGCACTGTTTGATCCATCCAAGTGAGTTTTCTGAAGAAGAACTCTCGGCAGTCAATGAATAATGTTCAGTTCTCTATTATGCCCTATATTTGTTTGCCAGCAGATTGTCAAGACCTTGTCCATCAGCTTTATCTTTATGCCAGTGTTGAAGAATGTTAAATTCGGTTAGTTGAATGTAATATTTCAGGTAGCTATAAGCAGAATCAGTTGGCATGTAATATTTACTTAACATCAATATATCCGATAATGCAATGCAATATTTCCTATTTACTTTTCTGTTGCCATACTTGGACAGATATTTCTGTGACACTTCGTCATGCAATGAGTCTATGTCTATGCAATCATGTCACATTGAACAAATACATCCCAGTTGTCCAGTTTTTTATGAACATATTCTGGAGCATTATGAATTCGAATCTTAAAGTGAACTCCCAAACAAGATGTGATGAAATCAAAGAGAAAGTTAATGAAAGAAACTGTTATATAATTTGTTTCATAGAGACCAAGAGAGAAACATTGAGACCAAGAGAAACATTTGGCCATTCTTTCTTATGAAAATTTTAGCCTAAGGAGATTCAGTCACTTTGCCTACACTCCTTCGGCAGGTAATTCAGGTCATAACAATCCGACTTCTCCACTCGTAGTGGTTGATCAGGCGACTTTTTTTCTTTTTCTCTAACACCATGAAGGGGCGCCGTAGTTGATGTAAGTTTTCTGCTTAGGAAAGATTACTCCTTCCTTCCACAATTATAAGATGCATTAGTTTTTTTAAACAGATGTATTTAGACGTGTTTTCATTGCGTAGGTTAACTCATTTTAATTTTGTATATATACATTGAAATATCTAAAACATCATATAATTTTGAACGGAGGGAGTACTTAGAGAAAATGCTTTGTGATCATGTGTTGGTAACAATGTTTTAAATAACGGGATACCACCGCAAATAGCAGCAACTGTCCAAAACAGTTAGAGCGGAGCTAAATGAGATTATATTGGAAAATTTAATATAAAATTATTTAGCGCTGTTCAAACAATTGTAGCGGAGCTATAGCCGGCTATTTAAAACATTGGTTGTGATGTTTGATCATGTTCAGTACATGAATGAAATTCATCAAGGAAATAAAGGCATGTCCACAAAAAAAATCCTGAACTGACGATGATCTACGTGAAAGAACACAATCTAGGCGACTAGGCCTATTATGCTGCTTGTAGACATGGTCACACGAGTTGGCACTGACATCACACACATCCAGCGAATCGTCAGTGTTGGAACATCTGGCATGCTATTCATCAGTTCACGGCGCTAACCAAATCTCCATCATTTGATTGTATCGTTTCATATATGCACATGCGTTACGGATCAGTTACTATGAAACATTTTTGCATAATTTATTTTACAGCGGCCAGTGTCAGAAAATCTTATGTAAATGCTGAAAGAAATTAATACAAATCAAGATGCAGACTTCGCCTCCAGCTAACGTGTTCACTGACAGATGAACATGGAGACACAGAACCTAAACAGTGTACAAGTAGCCGCTGTTTCACAGGCAACCTTTTATCCCAGCGAAATCTAAACACCCACACAGGACACAGCTATACAAAATATAGGAATCTCAATGAAAGGAACTGTCCCTTTTTTTTCCTCTGAGAAGCATTTAAAGTCAATACAGACAAAAACTGAACCAGCACTCAAAGCATCACACACATAAGAATACTGGCAAACGTCTGAGCTGCTAAAAGTCTAAAACATCTGAGGAAATGTAGCTGGTCACAGGCAAACGCCATTGTAGCTGGTCTTCCAAATTTACTTTCACGATATTGCAGATTTCTAACTTCTGCCACAGAATTTAATAGCAAAAGATTTCTCCAAAGAGCGACAAAAATAACACCCACAGATTACTCCGAAGGCAGATCCATCTTCATTCCTTTTAGACTGTTGTGGCTTTCAATCTCAGACGAGTAGCTAACTATTTTGGCAGCCCCCCTGCACACCCACATGAGAGATCTGATGGCACCCTATAACGGTCACTGTCTCCAGCTTCCCTGAACAGGCCAGCGCAGCCATCCCATTGTCTGTCACATTCTTACATTGGCAAAGTGTGAGATTACTCAAGCGAGGTGTCTGAATAATGAAATGCATCCCAACATCAGTTACAGACTTGCAATCCACGAGCTCGAGTGTCTCAAGAAACCGAGATGATGAGAGGCCCTTCATCCCCCGGTCACACAAAATGCTTGCACCATTCAACACAAGAGCGCGGATTGGACAAGATTGGATGAGGGCAACAATACCCTCTTGTGTGAAGCCTATTTGTGTTGGCCAACGGGTAGAGCAGAATGTGAAGGTGAGCTCAACAACCTGAAGCATAGGGCAGCTCAGAGCTAGAGCCTTGAGGCTGTCATCGGTCAGTGGGGTCCTAAACTGAAGACCATGGTGCATAGACTGATAGTGCAGAGGCATGAGTCGAAGCGAGATGCTTTTAAGGTTGCTGCAGCTCTGGAATAGTGCAATCATCTCACTCTCATCTAAACCAATAACATACTCCAGGTAAAGCGTCTCCAATGCTTTGCACGTCCGCAGGAGGAAACGAAGTCCAATTTCTTGAGTAGTTATAATATGAGCGAGCCTAAGATCCTTCAAATTCTCACAGGAGATGTCATAGGTATATGGGTAGCCAGCCACATACGCAGGATCATGGGCTTCAGTCATCATGTAATTTTCATTAACTTCGAACTAACTTCTGAAGTTTTGCCCATCCTGGACCGAACTTTAGGAGGTAATACTGGCTGATTCCTTTGCAATCCTTCACCACTAATTCTTCCAATGACCCATATCTGCCAAGGTACACCAGCCACTCCACACTGGCTATTGCTAAACAGTCAACAAGGTGGAGAATGGAAAGATACCTGCAATTAATCGCCACCAAAAGAAGCCCTATAGAAGTTATTTCTGGGACACAATTTAGCCTGAGGGACCTCAACTTCTTGCAGTATGACACATAACCAAGACCAGTGTCATTAATGTTCGAGTAGTTACTTAAAGTGAGATCGGACAGCGAGGGGCAGTGAGATGATAGAACATAGATGCCTCGGTTGTTCAACTGGTCCCCGTGACTGGACGTCCAACCAGAGTAATTGATCTCAACTTTCACCAAATTGGGGAAGCGGGAGAACAGCGATACCAAGGCTTTTGTTGTAGGTTTCAGTCGATAGCCAATACGGATAGCAACCCTATGCTCCGCCTCAACAGTGTAGAGCTGCTTCGACACAAGTGAAAGAGAATTAAGATCACTTGCGCCGGTAATCTTCTTGATGATCTCTGCAAGCAGTTGCTCCGGGAGACCTTCCATCGAGTATCGCAGCTGAAAAACATGGACAATTTCAAGGCCCGGAAGGAGCTGGACTAAGATTCTGTAATCAGAATGGAACATACCAAGATAAGCTGTAAGAACTTATCTACAAGGAAACATTGATGAAGCATCAAACTATTTTTATATCAGGTAAGAACTAATGAACGAGGAATCATCGATGAAACATATAAAAATTTTATATTTCCTGAACGATTTATCTGCTAATCTTTATAATGAAGTGAAGTATATGGAGTATTTGTCTCCATATCATGGAACAGGGAAAATGTTATAAGGAAAAACAAATTAATCCACAAGATAACTAAACATTCATATCTGGAATGACCTAACCAATCAGACGAAGACAGGATTTATAGAAACCTAAGAACAGGTTTTACCAATGAATGCGCTATTCCATAACCAAATACAACAATCAAGTCGACCTAGACAGTATACATGGTGGAACTAACAGAACGGAATCGGCAGAACAGAACTCAATCGCCTCGGCTGTCTCAACCAAAGTTGCTCGAGAAGGGGGATGAATCCGTAAAAAAAAAATGGGGGACCCAAATCCGTACCTCGGCGACAAAGGAAATAGGAGTCTCCTTTAGCGCGGCCGGCCAGAAGCCAAGAACTGGGCAGAACGGCGGCGACCCAGGACTGGATTGGGCGGAGAAACCACCGATCAAGATCGCCATTTTCTGCGATCAGCTCCTCCCTCCATCCCACGAATCTAGCTCGCGAATCCCTCGATCCGTCAGCGATCTGTCTCGCGAATCACGCTCGCAAATACCTCGATCCCGCGAATCACGCTCGTGAATACCTCGATCCTTCAGCGTTCTCTGGTTCCTGCTCCAGGCCCTTCCCCGCTGGCCGCCGGCCGACGGAGCTGCTACTCCAGGCCCTGCACGAGTTCCTGCTCTAGCTCCAGGAGAAGCTCCTGCTCGCCGGCGGCCCTGCACGAGTTCATGCTCGATCGGTCGATCCCTCACACGCACGGCCGCCAGCTGAATCCCGTGCCGCGGCTCTGATCGATCCATCCATCCCGCGCACGGCTGCCAGTGCTAAATCCGGCCACCGCACTGCGACCCATCCAGGCCAGCACTGGCCTCTGCTACCTCCCCAAGAGCATCGCCTCACAGCGATCCAGCGCCACTGAGTACTGCACGATCCCCTGCTCGCCGGCGCCACTGCACGATCCCCAGGTCGCCGTCCTCTGCTCCAGGGAGCTCTCTCCCCAGGTCGCCGTCGCAGGCTTCGCTCTGACAAGCACGCATAGGCCCCGCTCCGGCGTGCTCCAGGCCCGTCGTGCTGATCGATCCAGTCTAGCTGCCGCTGGTGGCCAGTCTACCTGATCGATTGCACGCATCCAGCCGGGCCACTCCGGCTGCGCTCTCCAGCAGCGCTGGCAGCTCGTCACCAACCTTCCGGCTGCGCAGGATGCATTTTTACCAAAATTCAGTATACATTTTACAAACTTGCAGTAAACCAAGGATATTAAGTGTGGTGTGTGAACAAAATGCACACAAAAACATGCACCTGTCTACCGCTACTCCATATTACAGTGTCATTACTCCAAAGTACAGCCAAAACATGCACCTGTCTACCGCTACTCAAACTACAGCCACTATAATTAAACAAAACATGTACACCACTGCAAGAACTGAAGATCTGAATATACCTTGAGAAGTCCAGGAGGTTCGTGTAGATGGTCCGAAATTGTTCAATGACGAAAAGTACGGTTTGCATTGTAAACAACCTTCAAAGAGAAAGTGCATGTAACAAATTAATTAGAACAAGCCTGGTAATGCCTTCTAGTATCAAGCCAATTGAGTACATCGACAGATTTATTTAAATGCATCTAAACAATTGAGTACTTGTACAAGTGGCAGTACCAGTACTTGTACAACTAACAGTGCTGGAAAATAGTTGTGCTGAAAATAAAGCACACTGAAAATATCTGAGACTGTTGATAAGGTGTGCAGTTATGAATTCAGAACTGCACAATTAGCACTAGGTATAGACAAGAAGTCACTGCCTGATACAATCAGTGACAAGCAGTGACAGATACAATCAGCATACCACAAGCACCCATTTCCAGTTTAACCTACTATTCTACAGTATCTTGCTTAATTAACGGGCGCAAGACAGCGTAATGGAGTAAATTCAGTGATGTTCCTTTTCCATGGCCCAAAAATTCAGTGACACTTGCCTTGAGCCACCAGCTACATTGCAAGAGGTGATTCTTTTAAGTTTTTTGTCAACATATATCATCATTTCATTCAGCTTGACAGGAGCAAGATTCCAGGGGTACAACGGGGTACAACGCAGAGAAACCTAAAAACGGTGAACTAAGTTTCTGTGAGAAAATAAAAACTTGCCTAGCAATTCAAAGTTCAAACTGAACAAGAATCTTTCAGAAACCCAACCAAGCACAATTATTGAATGCAGACCAGAGGAGTATCATTGTTCAGAACAGCTTTCTGGCCTACATAATTAGATATGGTTTTTCACAAATACAAGAAAGATCCAGCAAACCTAAAGCTTTATAGATTGGAAGTATTCGATTACCCGGTCTCAGAAAGGCAACTCGCACATAAAAGAAATTGTCGCTGCAGGGGAGAAAAGACTTTATTGCTGGCATACATAGCGCGTGCCTTCAAATCGCACTTAATTTGCACAAATATGAGGAGTACAAATCACCCGCACGCATGCATGAGGAGGCAGCTAAGCTTAAATTAAACTTGCTTGGCGGAGGTGGAGGAGGCTGGGATCTTGGTGGCGGCGGGCGGGTCGTTAGACCGGATGGGGCAGCAGCATTTGGACTTCAAGCTGCAGAAGGGCTTCTCCTCGCCCAGCCCGTGTTCGACGCAGTAGTTGTTGCAATTATCCTGTGTGCACTCTGGCATCACCACGCACGGGGCCTGGTCCGACTGAATCACCGCCTTCTCCTCCATCTCACCACCTGCACACACATACAGCACACAACTGCAACGTCAAGATCAACCACAAAATTAAGAAACAAAAAATCGACCGCAGAAGATCGCAAGTCATACGAAAACACAGTAAAAAAATATCCAGAGATCCGGAGCTACGAGAGCGTGCCTGTGGCGAGTACTGCAGCTGATCGTGATGCGTAGCAGCACGAGACCAGTAGAGCGGCAGCGAGGAGGAGAAGAGCAGCCTTGGGACTGGCCATTTTGCAAGGACGATGGGAATGAAAATGGATTTGTCGCTGGAAAAATTGCTCCTCTTGTCCCTCCCTCCTGTGTTTAGTTCGTGATTGTCATTTGGGTGGATTCGCTGTTATATGTAGGCGGATAAACTTATCGTACGTGCGGGTCGATCTGCTTGCAATTCCCTTCCTAAATCTGCTGATTGCGACTTGCTCGGCGTATTAATGCAACGATTTTCTCTATTTATAGTTCTCTACCTTCAAACAAAATCTTTTACGATTTTGCTAATAAGTTAGCGCTCAATCTAAAGGGACCCAATCTTTTAATTAATTAATGGGATTTGCTATGTCGCAGTCAGCTGAGAATCTCTTATGTTTCAGTCGACTGTACTAGCCGTTGGATTTTTTTCTTCAAGAATCGTGCCAAAAGGGGCGGAAGAAAATAAAATATGCTAGAGATTCGAACAATCAACCTGTGCTTTCCTACCTTGAGTGCACGCACCAACAAGACAGCAGTTTCAACATGCCATGTAATGATGTGAATTGCTAATAGAGTATATAATCTCATTTTTCCTGATAAAACTAAACAACACTTTAATGGTTTGAACATAGGGGAAGGCTCTTATTATGCTGATATTTATTTTTGACTTTTTTCCTTCTTATCTTGTTTGTCGGTATTTTCTTGTTTCCATTTTTTTTTCATGGGTGCACATATTTGTGAAATGTACGATTAACCCCCACCCCCTCCTCGACGCCTCCGTCATCATCGGACAACTGCACTAGTAGGGAAAAGCTTATAGGTGAGATGTTATCAGTGGCGCACCAGATCCCAGTGCGCCACTGATAGTCTCTCACCAGGGTGGCTGGATTTTGAAAAAAAATACCAGTGGCGCACCAAATTCCAGTGCGCCACTGGTAAATTTTTAGCAGTGGCGCACCGTAGTCGTGCTGCGCCACAGGTAAGTTCCAGATAAAACTTGAAAAATTCGAGGTGGAGGAGAGAGAGTACCAGTGGCGCACCAGGCAGTGGTGCGCCACTGGTAAATATTTTACCTATGACGCACCACTGCCTGGTGCGCCACAGGTAAATTTTTTAGCAGTGGCGCACTGGGGCTGGTGCGCCACAGGTATTTGTCCACAGGTATTTTACACAGTGGAGAGAGAATACCAGTGGCGCACCAGGCCCAGTGCGCCACTGGTAAAAAATTTACCTGTGACGCACCAGACCCAGTGCGCCACTGGTAATATTTTACCAGTGGCACACGAGTAATCTGGCGCGTCACTGATAACCTGGGCAGACAACTTAAAGTCGCCCCACCTACCTCCACCTCCATTATTGCAATCTCACTTCCCCCTTTGTTCTTAGCTCAAAATCTCTTCCTTCCTACCTCATTTCCTCCCCATTTTGGACCAAATTTGGTCAATCTAACCACTTTTAGTTGCTAAATCTCCCTCATACACATCTCATACATCCATGGCATAGATCTACCTTCTAAAATCTCACCCACACCTATAGATCTATAGATCTACTTTTTCTCTCCCCTCTCCAACAAGCTTGAGCTCGTCGACGTGTCGTCTCGCGGTTATCTCTTCTCGTGTGTGTAAGGTGACGACTATATGGATTGGATGATATAAATAAATAAAATTGTGAGATTTATGCGAGAATGTGATTACTAAATAAATGAAAATATGAGATTTGGGTGGATGCGTTCTCAACGTCCGAAAATGATCGATGTGACATGAAAATGAGTTGCCAAATGTTGTCGAAACGTTGATTCGTTTCCGTTTCGGCAAAACTTTGGGAAACTCCTCGGTCCCATTTGTAGGGAGTTCATGCCGAAATTTTGCGTGACAACAACTAATGAGATGGTACTACTTAATTATTTTGCTTATATGTGTACCGTTGGACGTGCAGGTGATAATGGTCATCATGAGCGAAAGGAAAGTGGACAGATATCTGAGACACGTGGTAGAGGACATGTACAAAAATGAGGAGCAGGAGATAAGATGTCCGTGTCGAAAATGCAAGTTAATGACCTTGCACCACCCCTATTCCGGTGTAGTGCGGGATCACCTGCTCATGCGTGGTTTCATGGATGGCTCATCTTGGATGAATGATGAAGATGATGTACAGGAGGTCCATGCAGCGCCGATGGCAGTACATGACGACGAAGGGCATCATGATGACATGATGATTGTTGAGAATAACAACGAGGTGGAAGAAGATGAAGAGCCTACCGCACATGACGATGGAGAACTGGACGTTGTTGATGCGGAGACGACGCCGCTAACTTCGTTCTTGCAGGATCCTCATTTGCATGAATTGCTTGTAAGGCCGACGAGTAACAATAGAGCTGCTGCTAGAGAGAAATCTAAGTTGGGGCAACTTGAGATAGATTCGAATACTCCGTTGTATCCAGGTTGCAGGCCTGAGGACAACCGCTTGAAAGTATCTCTCGATGTTCTGCAGATGAAGGTAAAACACCATTGGACCGACGCTAGCGTCGACGCTAATCTGCTATACTGGAAGGATGTCCTTCCGGAGAAGAACACGTGTCCTAAGAGTCTTGACGACGCCAAGAAAGTCGTGTTCCCTCTTGATTTACCGCACGAAAGATACCATGTATGCATCAATGATTGCTACATTTTCGGAAAGAGGACGCGGACAAGACCACATGTCCAGTGTGCAACGCTGCTCGATACAAGAAAGGGACGAAGAAAGCTCCTCGAAAGGTTGTGTGGTACTTTCCGCTCATTCCCCGTCTGCAGAGGTATTTCCTGGACCCCAAGGAAGCAAAGCTCATGCGCTGGCACGCGGATAGAAAGAAGGCACTGCTAAAGGACCCAAACCGGATGGATAAGGCAACCCTGACACACCCTTCAGATGCAACCTAGTGGAAAGCATTAGACAACTACGATCGAGATTTCGGGGCAGAGTCAAGGAACATCAGGTTGGGTGCGAGCACCGACGGACTCAACCCATTTGGCAAACAGAGCAGCACACATAGCACCTGGCCAGTGTTTGTGTGGATATACAACCTCGCCCCTTGGCTTTGCATGAAGAGGAAGTACATTCACATGAGCATGCTCATTCAAGGGCTGAAACAACCAGGCAGCGACATCAATCTGTATCTGAAGCTACTGAAAAATGAGTTGGACACGTTATGGGCACCGGAAGGGGTCATCACATGGGACACCGTCACTCAAGAGTATTTTCCATTGAGAGCCGCCTTGCTCTGTACGGTGCACGATTTGCCCGGCTGCGGATATGTCTCGGGCCAGGTGGTTCAAGGACACCATGCGTGCGTCAGGTGCATGGACGGTACCTGTTACCTACAGCTACCGAAAGAGGGGTCTTCGAAAACCGTCTACATGGGGTACCGAAGGTGGCTAGCTGATAAGAAAGACCCGTGGAGAAAGCGTGGAGACCTGTTCAACAATGAAGAAGAGCATCGAGGACCTCCACGTAAGAGAAGCGGCGAGAGATCAAAACGCTCCTGGATAACTGGGAAGAGTGCCCTGCGCCGGGAAAGAAGAAGAAGGCACCTCCGCTCCTAGATGTATGGAAGGCGAGGTCCGTGTATTGGGACTTGGCGTACTGGCCTATTCTCGGTACACCTAATTGCCTTGATCTAATGCATATCACGAAGAATGTGTTCGAGAGTTTGTTTGGCACCGTGGTCAACATGGCGGAGAGAACCAAAGATGGGCCGAAAGAAAGGCGCGACTTGATATATTATGGTTTAAGGGGAGAGCTTCACGGGGGAACCCAGAAAAGGCCGGGGGAAGATCAGTCGGATGAGGAAACGGACGGTCACAGGGACAAAAGGGTTAAGGGGAACAATGACTACTATTGCCCCCCCTCCAGCTGCACTCTGCACGTGAATGAGATCAATCAGCTCTTCAAGTGCCTTCTAGGAGTCAAAATGCCTATCGGTTACGCGGGGTTGATAAGCAGATACCTAGACCCGAAAAAAAAATGCTTCAGCGGTATGAAGTCTGATAACCCACAAGTATAGGGGATCGCAACAGTCTTCGAGGGAAGTAAAACCCAAATTTATTGATTCGACACAAGGGGAGACAAAGAATACTTATAAGACTTAACAGCGGAGTTGTCAATTCAGCTGCACCTGGAAAAGCACTAGTAACAGGGGTGATGTGAAAGCAGCAGTAATATGAGAGCAATAGTAACAGTAACACAGAAGCAATGGCGCCAGAAAATAGTTGCATGCGTGGAGTTGATGGGAAAGCAATGATGATGACAAATGGACCGGGGTTCCCAGCTATCTACACTAGTGGTAACTCTCCAATAACAAGTGTTGGGTGAACAAATTACAGTTGGGCAATTGACAGAATATTGAGCGCATGACAATGCATATATATGACATGATGACTACTATGGTATTTAATTGGGCATTACGACAAAATACATAGACCGTTATCCAACAGCGTCTATGACTAATAATCCACCGCCGGGTTGTTATCTGAGTTCCCCGTTGGTATTAAGTTGCAAGCAACGGATAATTGCATTAAGTAAAGCGCGTAATGTAAACAAACACATATGCCCGTGGACATAGCATCGTTGGGTTATCCCTAGTGGCAACAGCACATCCATAACCTTAGAACTTTCTGTCACTGTCCCAGATTCAACGGAGGCATGAACCCACTATCTAGCATAAATACTCCCTATTGGAGATACAGACAACTACTTGATCAAGGTATCCACAAGTACCGGAGAGCATGCAAGATCTTAAATAACATAGTACATAGATTGATAATCAACTTGACATAATATTCAATATTCATCGGATCCCAACAAACACAACACCGATTACATCATATGGATCTCAATCATGTAAGGCAGCTCATGAGATCATTGTATTGAAGTACATGGGAGAGAGAGTACCAACTAGCTACAGCTAGAACCCGTAGTCCACGGGGGAACTACTCACGGAGCATGATGGAAGCGGTGGCGTCGATGGAGAAGGCTTCGGGGGTCAATCCCCGTCCCGGCAGGGTGCCGGAACAGGACCTTCTGACCCCCGAAACGAAGTTTCGTGGCGGCGGAGCACGGAGATGTATTCGGGAGTTTCGTCAATTGTGTTAGGGTTTACTCCGCGGGGGCTATTTATGGTCCAAAGGGCAGCTCCAGGGGGTGCACGAGGCAGCCACACCGTACCTCGGCGCGGGTCAGGGTTTTCCTGGCCCAGCCGACTTGTCAGGCCTCTCCAGGGCTCATACGAACTCCGATTGGGATGAATTTTATGTCTAGATCGTGCGGCAGAAAATTCACTGCAACTTTCGCGACTAGACTTTTTCCAGTTGACGTCATCTTCAGGCCCGAACGTGGCGATCTTTGAAAATAGTTTTCAGACAGATTTCTGGAAAGTCCCAATTTGACTCCAACTTAGTTTCCTTTGCCCAATTTTGATAATTTCTACACATCAAAGTGTAAAACAAGAACATTGTGCACTTTGGCAACTATTAATAGGTTAGTCCAATAAATGTCATAATATGATATAAAGTGCATACAAAACATGTAGCAATTGGTATAAAACAAGCATGGAACATCAAAAATTATAGATACGTTTGAGACGTATCAAAGTCTCATGACTGTTACGTGATGATGACGCAGATCTTTCCGGTTGCAATCAGAGGGATAATGGACAAGCACGTCCGTGAAACACTTTTTGGCCTCTGTAACTTTTTCGACGTCATCTCTCGAAAGTCGATCACCCGGCAGCAGCTCGATAGGCTGTAGGAAGAGATCGTCGTGATACTATGCGAGCTTGAGATGTACTTCCCGCCAGCATTCTTTGACATCTGTGTGCATCTATTGGTCCATGTCGTGGATGATATAATCCATCTCGGGCCGCTGTTCCTGCACAATATGATGTCGTTCGAACGGTTGAATGGGGTCATCAATGGATTTGTTCGTAACAGGGCCCGTCCGGATGGAAGCATCGTCCAAGGCTTTCTCACCGAAGAGTGCATCTCTTTCTGCACGAATTTTCTAGAACTCGAGAACCCTGTTGGTTTGCCCGTAAACAAGCACATTGGCAAGCTACTTGGATCAGGTCACAGAATTGGCCGGAGGGATTTGCATGTGGACTTTGAAGGTCGACGCGCCGACTTTGACAGGGCCAACTTAGTAGCACTACAACACATTGATATGGTTGACGATTATTTGACGGAGCACCAAAACTCAATTAGGAAGAAGTATGGTGACAGAGGCAAGACGAGAACGGAGGGAGAAATAATCAGAGAGCACAACTCCTCTTTCGCGGGTTGGTTCAAAGAAAAGCTTAAGGCTAATCCGCAACCAATGATCTCAGAGGATGACATTTTCTTATTCGCATTGGCACATGGACCCGCGACCAACCTCCAGACGTTTCAAGCGTATGATATCAACGGGTTCACATTCTACACGGAGGAGAAGGACAAAAACTTTGATTATCAGAACTCAGGGGTAACGGTGGAATCCTACACTGGTGACGTGCTGACAAGATACTACGGAAGGATCGAGGAGATATGAGAGCTAAACTACTCTGGAGAGAAGGTGCCGATGTTTCGCGTCAGATGGGCTAAGAACGTCACTCCCGAAGACCGATATTTCATCACCATGTCCATACCCTCAGCCAAATCAAGCGTCAACGCCACCGCACAAAATGAGCCATGGGTACTGGCTAAGCACTGCACACAATGCTTCTTCATAACCTACCCATCCAAGCCTAGCCGTGTTGTTGTGAGGAGAGGCAAAAGAAACATCGCCGGAATGGATGGAGTCGCCAATGAGGACGACTTTGACAAGTACGGTGACCCAAATATTGAAGATGACGACAGCAATAAGGAAACATACACCAAACGAAGAAGCAGGACCACGGTACCACCCAAGTCAGCAGGTCCTCCGTACACAAGAAAAAGTCACAATGTCGGGCTAAATTTTGCAACATCGACCAAAAAAGGAAAGAAGATTGCCAAACACTGATGATTGAAGCACTTATTATTTTGTATCCCTCATTTGTATAACTATGCACTTATATATCTCGATCAGCTCATGAAGCACACTTATTGATATGAGAACAATAGTGTATCCATCATTTGTAATATCCCTCTTATTGTATCTTAATTGTGTGGACAATTTTTGAATTTTGTTAATTTTTTTTGAAAGTTTTGAATTTTTTGAGTTTTTTGAATTTTTCAAGTATCTAAACAATATTGTCAAATATATGTGCAAAATTGTGCAATTTAAATAATTTCTGGTTTTGAAAACTTTGAAAAACAGGATCTGTTTTTGAAAATATTGAAATCTGTCCCAGGTTACCTGTGGCGCACCAGAAGGCTACCTGTGGCGCACCAGCTGGTGCGCCACAGATAACTTACTTGTGGCGCACTGGCGGGCCCACATGTAAGTGGCACAAAACTTACATGTGGCGCACCGTGCGGTGCGCCACAAATAAGTGAAGCGCCACTTACATGTGGGCCCGCCGGTGCGCCGGCTCTCTCTTCCTCCCAATCTCGAAATTTCTAAGTCAAAAACGCGCGCGCCGGAGAACCGCTCGCGCCGCCGCCCGCCCCGCCCACCCTGCGCGCGCCACAGCCCCAACTCGCCGCCGTCCGCCCCCGCTCATCCTGCGCGCTCGGCACCCCCCCCCCCCACCCAGCTACTCTCGGCGCCCCCGCGCGCGTGGCGCTCGCCCGAGCCACAGCCGACGAAGTCGACCTCCCCTCCCTCCGAGACGCCGGCGACGATCTCCACACCTCCCTCGATGACCTCTCCTGGCCCTCCCCTCCCCGACACGCGCTTGGCCCCTCGCCCTCCCGCAAGCCACTGCACGCCACGCTCGGACCGCCCCGTGGAGACTCCCCGCCGTCCCCAACTCGCCGCCGTGGAACCTCGCCGCCGTCTGCCGCCCTTTCTCCCGAGCCACTGACGACCTCCACTCCCGAGGTGCTGCCCCTCTCTCCCTCCCCTCCCTCTTCTACCTTGGCTGCATCCTAGGTGTTTGCTGAAATGCCCAAATGAAAATGAATTTTTTTGTTGCTTTATTTTGCTACTTGCTTGCTCCTATAGTTCCTGTTAGTGTTGTAGGTTCTGCTAGTGCTGCTTATTAAACATGCCTTACAAATTTTAGTAGATGAAAACATGCCTTCAAAATTTTATGGATGTTGATGCATATGGATGTATATTTTGTGGATGTATATGGATGTGAAATTTGATGGATGTTGATGCATATGGATGTGGATGTGGATGGAGTTGCTGAAATTTGCCGAAATGTTGATTCACTTCCGTTTCGGCAAATTTATCGCACTCCATAGCTAGACTTTTTAGCAAAGGTCATGGCGAATTTTTTCGTTTTGTTTTGTTACTAATACCGTGCTATTTACTAATTTGTGTAGACATGGCGGACAACGACGAAGCCGGTGGTTCTCGGCCTCATGCTGGTTCCGAAGAAGAAGACTTGGAGAACCACTACCTGCAATATTTCTCGCAAGACATGGAGGACGATGGATATGAGGGTACGGACAACAACACCACTGACACCGGCGGCGGCGGCACAGATGGTACTACCTCAGGTAGCGCCTCCGCCAAGCGTCAGCGGAAGGAAAGGCGCCAAAACTTGGTGGGCACCGGCCGACTAGAAATCACAGAGGTGGACGTCACCAGTGGTTTACCTATACAGCCTGAGAATCATGCAAGGGGCTTTGGCAACACCTGTGCCGCCATTGCTCGAGAAATGTGCTCGATCAATGACGGGCACCTAAGGTACAAAGACAAAGAGCCTTTCGAAAAGCTCCTCATTAAGAGGGTCCATCAGCGGTACAAGTTCCCGCAGCCGTACAATAACCTAGATAAGAACAACATAGTAAACACAGCTGCCCTCGGCAAGATCAGCAAAGGTTTAGGCTCTTGGAAATATAGGCTGAGGAAGATGCTTGATAAAGATTGCAGTTTCGAGGAGGTTCACCGCCGCTTTCCCCAAATTTCGGCGGACGCATGGACTACTTTCAAGGACGCCGAGAACACCCCAGAAGCGATTGCCAAACGGGGGTGGGGGAAGGAAATGCGGGACAAGAACATAGGTGACCACACTCTTGGAAGCCGTGGTTATGCCGGAAAGCAGCCCAAATGGGACGAAGAGGACGCCAAGCGCCCTCCTGATGAGGAGAACCCCTGGGATAAGTTCACGGACCCGTTGGCACGCAGAGCGATCAGGGCCCGATACAAGCATGATAAGGAAACCGGGGACCTCAAGACGGGAAAAAAGGTCTTGGAGCTTGAGAAGAAGATTCTGGTAAGGAATTTACCAGTTTAAAATGCTTCTAATCAAGTCCATTAAATTATATAGCAGTCACGTCGTTTCTAAACGGTTCACATTACTTCTCCAGGCGGAAGAAAAGGCGCAATCTACTCAAACCTCCTCTGATGGTTCGTCGTCGAAGGCCCCGTATTGGGACACTGCTTTTGTCAGGGCGTACAACCAGGTGAAGGATAGGCCGGCGACAGAACAACCGCACAAGGGCCGTGTGGTAGGCGCCGGTAAGCATCACAAACACTCTTACTATTATCCTACTGAGTCCAAGGAGGTGCGAAACGAGAGGAAGAGGTTCACCGAGATGGATTTAAAGGAGGCTGTGGATAAGGAGGTGAAAGCAACCGTGCCCGTGTTAGTCCAAAACCAACTGCAGCAGTCGCTCACTGCCATCATGCCTAGCCTGATGGAGTCGGTCAAGACTTGGATGGTCGAAGGGCAACAAGGGCCGTTTATCATGCCCAGCTTTGTCGGAAGCAACTCCAACAATCTGGCGCCTACGATGGATGGTCCGCCGCCAACCCTACTTGTGGTAGGGAGGATGCGACGCCGGCCGCCAACAATGAAGTTGCTAAAGGGGTTTCGCCAGCCAGCGTGCATCTTAGCAGCCCCTCCATCATCTCTTCCACGCCCGCCCGCGGTCCAACGCCATTGGCCGAGCTCGAAGCTCTCACGGTAATTAAGCGTCACAAGTCTCAACAAATTATGTATGTACCTCATCCTTGGCGCCCTCTCTTACGCCTTAACATGCATGTTTTCGCAGGCCGACGAGGTGGGATGCACGTTGCTATTGCGTGTGGAGAATGAGCTTCGGGATGTGGCAACGGCAAGCATCATGTCACCACTTCAACGCGTGATGCACAACCTGCCTATGGCCCCTGACGTGTTTCGGGTACATATTCATCGGGTGCTCTCGGGTTGTGGTGACCTTTATCCTCCAATTCAACCCGCGGGTGCCGATTCAGAGAAAACCCTCCATGGATGCTTGGGTTATCCCATGACATGGCCAAAGGCACTGATCCGTTTGGACCCTCCTATCACCTGCACCCCGCCACAGCCAACACTGGTAGGGTCGGCGCCGGCCGGATCAAGAACAAGAAGAACAGTTGACGCAGTACATCTGGGGCATGCCACCAGACCACAAGACTCAAGATGAACCTGCACTAGTCTTTCCACCAGGGTCGGCGATTCATCGTGTCGATCAGCTAATGCAAGGAGGGGATGATGACCATGATAGTGATGACTTAGTGGATCAGGATCTTCAGGCTCCTCGTCAATGCTCTAAGCGTCTGTTCCATTCTCAAGGAACGCCTGAAGCTGCCCCCTTCACCGAGGATCAACAAGGCAACAAGCCTTTCAGCCAGGAGACACTCCTCAAGGCGGTCATGCCGGAGATTGAGAAAGGGACCATCCCTCCCACAGCGGCAGAGAAGAGGCGTAATAAAGCACGGAAAAGAAAAGTGAAGAATGACTTTGCCTCCAGCAGCCAACCAGCGCCAAAGACCAAAGAGCCGTTACGGGCTAAAGACAACGTAGGCGTCTCCGAATGGCATTCGTTTCATCAGTTGGCTAAACCGATCCTGCCGCCGAGACTATCGAAACTACTAAGGGGAGATATGAGGAGTCTCCATGAAGGTATTCATCGTGTGGAGAAACTTCTTCTCAGCTCCTCAAATCCATTATACCCTCTTTACCCGGTAAAGGTACCAAAGAACCTTGGCTATGCCGATGAATACCCCGCGGATGTGTTCTTCGTTAGATTTGAAGAGATCTTCGACATGTACCATATGAAACGACTCCCCATATGCTTCGTCCGCCTGCTATGTCTCAATATGCAGTACCAGCTTATGAAAGAGGAAACCAAGCTCATAGCGATAATGGACCCCTACCACCTGCAAGAGGGCCGCCTGAACCACAGTGATGGTGCGCGAGAAGCGGCGCTCTACATACAAAAATTCTTCATACAGCATCAGGACAAGAGAGCCATTCTAATGCCATACTTTCCCGAGTAAGTCATTCGCTAGCCGCCATTACATGCTTTTCGTCGAGTTTTGTCCATACAATGGTTAATTTGAGTATGATGGTCTCCTTTTGCAGGAACAAATACTGTGTCCTCATTGTTGCATTTCCAAAAAGGTCGGAGGCCATTTATTTGGACTCGGGGAGGCATCATAAGAAGAAAGACTATGGACCCATCAGGAATGTTATGGATGAGGCTCTCACCGGATACGCCTTCCATGGGTACCCGGTGGAGAACCAATATGTTAGAGAAGGAAAGCTGGTATTCGGCCACAAAACGGATTTCAAATCCGTCACGCAGCCGGAAAGCAGTAAGCTGGACGCCTTCTACGTCTTAATGCTCATCCGGGAGTATGTAAGGGATATGCAGCAACTACAGTTGCCAGGGCAACTCCGCACATGGTGCCTGAAGAACATGACGGAAGCCACTGATTCTGATCACAGACTTGAATTCGTTCGCATCCAGCATACGATTGCGACAACAATCAACAAGGATGTTCTCCGTAAGGAGGGGCTGTTCTACTACGGTTCTCCGCCAGCTAACGCCGACGTTGAAAGACGCTCAGAAGATCAGGGTGACTACAGACCCTTTCCGCCGTTGCCGAAAAAGAAAGCGAGCAAGAAGAAGCAGTGATGGTCGCAACTTTTATTTGTGTCTTGTAAACGTTATTCAGAAAATTGTTGCTGCTGTTGTTTTTATAGTACCTTCGAATTTGCTAAGTATGTTATCTAGTATCAAATGTGTGATGAACTTGGTGAGGAACACTTTGTATTATTCATAACCATGTGATGTATGTATTCTAATATCATATGTGATGAACTTGTGTTATTCAAAAACTGTTTACTGCATGTGTACTGTATACCTGTACAACATATATACCTGTGCAAATACGAAATACGGTGCATTTTTAAAAAAATTGCAAAACTATACCAGTGGCGCACCAAGGACTTATCGGTGGCGCACTGGGCATATTACCTGTGGCGCACCGTGAAAATTACCTGTGGCGCACCGGCTGGTGCGCCACTGATAATGTGGCACGAGTGAGCCATCTGTGTACCCCCACAGCTTACCAGTGGCGCACCAGAAGCAGCTATCAGTGGCGCGCCTATTAGTGGCACTTATCAGTGGCGCAAGTTTAGTGGCGCACCACTAGTGCGCCACTGATAGCATATTTTGGTGCACCACTAATAGGCTTTTTTCTACTAGTGCTGCTGGACGCTGGCCGACCCATCTGACAGCACGGGAAGATCAGGGGCAAAGACCCCGCCGTGCTGCGCGTTCTCTGCTCGCAGGCACCGGAACATCTAAGAGATCAGGACTCGACAAGTGAGAAGGAGAAGAAAAGCTGCCGAGATATAATCAAGAAGAAATAAAAAGAAAGCTAGATACTTCCCTCTGGAGGCCGGTAGAGATGTCCGGCTGTAGGGAACCAATACCAGGCCCAATCCTCCTCAGCAACGTCTCTTTTGAGATCGAGGTGAGCCACTCGACGAGCTCGCCGTGTATGAGCCCGGCCTGCGTTGACCGGGTCGAGTCATTCACTCCGGAGCGAAAGTACATCTTGTGCACCCGCTCCTGTAGCGGCATCACCCGCTACGCCAGCCATGCCAGCACCACATCCCGGCTTGTCAAGTCGGCGGCAATCAGATTCTTCATCCGCGACAGGAGCTCGACCTCCTCCGTGTGGGAGCGCCCTTTCAAGACTCTCCAGTTAACCTTTGTCGTCTCCCCATGTGTGTACTCGGACAACCCTATCTGATCGACCTCGGTGACGTTCTTGACATAGAAGTACGTCATCTGTCACTTCCGCGTGGATTCGACGAGGGGAAGCTTCAGGAAGCCGCTTCCCGTCCGTGCCAAGATCGACGCGGCTCCGTAGTCGGCAAGGGACCCTCCACCTTTCGTCGTCTACCCCTTGAGATAGAAGAGGGCTCGGAAGAGCCCGATGATGGGCCATATGCCGAGATAGGCCTCGCGGAAGGAGCAGAAGCAAGCCAGTTGCAGAATGGCATTGGCATCAAGGTGGTGCTGCTGGATCCCGAAGACGCCGAGGAATCTGCGAAAGAAGTGGCTCACCGGAAGCCCTAGACCATGCTCGACGTGGGAGAGGAAGAGGACCCGCTCACCAGCCCGGGGCCACCGCTCGATGATTGCTAGGCGTGCCTGCTCGTTGGGAGACCCCAAGAGGAAGGTTTGATGTAGTCTAGCAGCAAGTTTTCCCTCAGTATGAAACCAAGGTTTATCGAACCAGTAGGAGCAGCAATTCTTCAGAAGGTTGTCAACAGCGAAATATGATGCGGCGCAACACCAGGGATTCCGGTGCTGACGTGGACCTGCACACAACACAATCAAAGTACTTTGCCCCAACGAAACAGTGAGGTTGTCAATCTCACCGGCTTGCTGAAAACAAAGGATTAAACGTCTCGTGTGGAAAATGAGTATTAAATTGCAGAGAATGAAAAGGAACAGTTTGCAGTTTGTGGTTTAATCAATGTAAAAGAATTGGACCGGGGTCCACAGTTCACTAGTGGTGTCTCTCCAATAAAGATAACTAACATGCTGGGTAAACAAATTACAGCTGGGCAATTGACAATTAGTGAGCGCATGACAATGCATATACATGGCATGATGATTACTATGGTATTTAATTGGGCATTACGGCAAGATACATAGACCGTTATCCAACAGCATCTATGACTAATAATCCACCGCCGGGTTGTCATCCGAGTCCCCCGTTGGTATTAAGTTGCAAGCAACGGATAATTGCATTAAGTAAAACGCGTAATGTAAACAAACACATATGCCCGTGGACATAGCATCGTTGGGTTTCCCCTAGTGGCAACAGCACATTCACAACCTTAGAACTTTTTGTCACTGTCACAGATTAAATGGAGGCATGAACCCACTATGTAGCATAAATACTCCGTCTTAGAGTTGCAAGCATCTACTTGGCCAAAGCATCTACTAGCAACGGAGAGCATGCAAGATCATAAATAACATAGGGCATAGATTGATAATCAACTTGACATAGTATTCAATATTCATCGGATCCCAGCAAACACAACATGTAGCATTACAATAATATGATCTTGATCATGTAGGCAGCTCACAAGATCTAAACATGATGACACAAATAGGAGAGACAACCATCTAGCTACTGCTATGGACCCGTAGTCCAAGGATGAACTACTCACGCATCACCTCGGAGGCAGGCATGGCGATGTAGAAGCCTCCGGCGACGATTCCCCTCTCCGGCAGGGTGCCAGGAAGAGGTTCTGGACCCTCCCGAGCTAGGGTTGACGGCGGCGGCGTCTCTGGAACTTTTCGTGGATTTTGGCTCAGGCCCCTCGGGTTATTTTCACGGGAGGAATAAATAGGCGAAAGGGCAGCGGCTGGAGAGCCCCGAGGAGCCCACACCATACTAGGGCACGCCAGGGGGGAGGCCGCGCCCTAGTGGCGTGTGGCTCCCTGGTGCATCTCCTCCGTTGCTTCTTTACTCCATCTGGTGTCTTCTGGTAAAATAGGGACTCCCGTGTAGTTTCGTCCAATTCCGAGAATATTTCCAGACTAGCTTTTCTAGAATACAAAAACAGCAGAAAACAGGAACTGGCACTTCGGCATCTTGTTAATAGGTTAGTCCCGGAAAATGTATAAAAGTGACATAAAGTGGATGCAAAACATGTAGCAATAGGTATAAAACAAACATGGAACATCAAAAATTATAGATACGTTTGAGACGTATCACTCGACTTCGCTGGCGTTCGGACTGCGCGCCTCCACCAACGTCGCCGGCCGGATGCACCCATCGTGGCGGAGGCGGTGCATGTCGATCATCTTCACCTTCGACCCGCACCAGGTGTCGTGCTCGGCCATTGCTGTCAATAGATCGGTGGCGGCCGGAGCGGAATGTCGTGCACCTACCTCGAAGCGAAAGGAATACAGGAGGCACGGGGCAGCGGCGATAGGATTTTGAAGGCGAGAATATTGAGGAGCGAGAGGCGAAGAAGAAGCAGATGAAGTCACGGCGATTGAAGGATTCGTTCCCCTCCTCGCGGCGCAACAATGACTTAAGGGCCCAGTTACTGTAACTGCCCCGGAAAGCCCACCACGCGGCGAGCAGTTGATAACCGCCACCCCTCGCGCAGGGCAGGACACGGTCAGAAAAGATCCAGCAGGGAGGCCGTGGCCACAGAGGATCCAACGCGCAGAAATCAAAGAGACGCCTCGCGTACAGCGTCGTGGCCTGCGTCATCACCCACGCCATGCGCAGACTGCTCGATGCGGACCGGCCCCTGCAGCCAGAAAGGAGCAACTCGGCTCTCCACCCGAAACTCGACATCGACATCTGCCTCGACTACGACAAAACGAGAACTAAATCGACACTTCTTTGGGGTTTAGCCTCGCATGTTTCTTACCGTGTCAGCTTCAAAACCTACCAGCGCTCGGAGACTACAGTCCGGGATATGGAAAAGGGATCTATGATCCACCCGAAAAAACTGCAAACCGGTTTCTGCCCAGCCGGATGACCGAGCCGGACTCGACAACCGACTCTGGCTCCGCCATTGTCAACCACCCAGAAGATGGATAAGACTAGAAAAAACAGACAGAGCAGAAGCAGCAGGCGTCCAGGCCCCCAGGCCAAAGCCGCATTACCCGGAGGTCCTGTCGGACGAAGAACAGCTACGACAAGACCTAAAGCGAACCTCACTATACCTTTATAGTACCCTACACAGTAGACTCAACCGTACCCGACACTCTACCTGACATGATATGACTGGCACTATAGATCAGCAGTAGCCGGACCCCATCGGAAAGACTCTGCTACCCGACTGCCCACTTGTAACCGGCTCCTCATCCTATATAAGGGGAGCCGGATCCCCCGTGGCAAGGGCGGGCTTTCTCCGCCCCATCGCCCCACTATAGCTGATAACCAGATAGAGAAACCTCCCCCCACTTGGAGGAAGACGATGCTCAACTCATTGAGCACCAATGTAGCCCACGTAATAATCATATACGAGATCATGTAGGAGTAGGGGTGTTACCTCCACACGAGGCCCCGAACCTGGGTACTTCCAGTGTTAGCCGTGCTTGTGCCCAATCCCGAGCGAACACAATCATCCGCACCATGACGGTCTCACCCACTTAAGCCATCCCCTTGGCATCTTCCGTTTTCCATACGACGACAATGTTTCACTAATGTTGAATATTTTGGGCACATATGTTGCAATGCATCGTTTAAATTTTTTTTTTTTTTTTGCAAAGGTGACACACTTGTACTGATATTCTGTTGCAAACAAATGGGCAATTCTTGCATATGAAGTTGATTTTTGGTACATTTATGTGTTCAGATGTTACAAGAAAGATGCCACACTTCTCATTTTTTTCAAACATTCACAGGAAAAGTGTTGCAAATCGATGTTTCATTCCTTAAAAAACTTTTTGAAGATAGAAGCAATTTTTCCAATGCATAAAAACCATTTCAAGATAGATAGAACACTAGTTTTGGTATGCATTGACCTTGTATTCATGACATAGACATCTGCTTAAATGACTACCTTTTTCATATAAACAAAAACACGTATAGCAGATGAAATTTGGTGGATTTGTGTGAACATTTACTTTAGATGTATGTGGACATTTGTCTCTTGCATACTAATTTATTTATAAAGATACCTTGCAAAAAAATCTTGATTTTCAAAACATACCTGTTCATGGGCCTGCTGAATAGGCTCGTATAAGAATCCTTCACGTGAACAATTATCAATTTGTTCGTTTTCATGTAATTTACTTGATAACAGAAATTTAATGTGGCTCGTCAGCTCATATGCTCCTGATTTAGTACGAATTGTTTTAAAAAAAATACTCATATGCTCATTCGAAAACATGTGTCAGCTTCTAATATATATGTGTCTACCTTGATAAAAACATAGACCTGGTCAAATAGGATTTTCTATAACACATGAAACATAGTTATATGTGTGTGAACAAAATTTATTTAGAAGGACATTTGCATCTTTCAACATAATATAGTTATTTAAATAATGTTCTAAACTGTTATTCTGATTAGCAATTCATTTATAACGATAAATTCGTCTCGACGAAGGGCTTCATACAACATCCTATTTTAACATGTTTTGACGATACTTTTTCTCCGCACGAGTTACCAGATTATGGTAGTATGGCAATAAGATCAGTAACTTTTAAACATTGCAACACAGCTATATGCATATCGGGTGTGAGCAATTTTTTCCGTCACTTAATTCCAATATTTAATGTGGAGCATAAAACATTGTTTTAGTCAACCGTCCAAAATATATGAGTTTATATGGACCTGTAAATATTAATCAGAATGTAATAGCTTGATCTTCCGGTGTAAATATATTTGTCTTAAAGCTCATAAAATGCAGTAGAATTTCGTATTGATCTTGACATGGAATTATCGAAGATGCATATATATGGTCTGCCAGGGGAGAAAAGACTTTATTGCTGGCATACATAGCGCGTGCCTTCAAATCGCACTTAATTTGCAAGAAAACCCGGCTCAAAACCTGGCCAAGCGGCTGGAGGGGTTACTTTGACCAGTTTTCATAATTAAGGGTTGAATATTTAACCAAATAAGATTTCAGGGTTGTAAACCGAACTTTCGGACAAGTTCAGGGGGGGTAAATTGGGCTTCTCTCAAAAAATATCCAGAGATCCGGAGCTACCAGAGCGTGCCTGTGGCGAGTACTGCAGCTGATCGTGATGCGTAGCAGCACGAGACCAGTAGAGCGGCAGCGAGGAGGAGAAGAGCAGCCTTGGGACTGGCCATTTTGCAAGGACGATATGGGAATGAAAATGGATTTGTCGCTGGAAAAATTGCTCCTCTTGTCCCTCCCTCCTGTGTTTAGTTCGTGATTGTCATTTGGGTGGATTCGCTGTTATATGTAGGCGGATAAACTTATCGTGCGGGTCGATCTGCTTGCAATTCCCTTCCTAAATCTGCTGATTGCGATTTGCTCGGCGTATTAATGCAACGATTTTCTCTATTTATAGTTCTCTAACTTCAAACAAAATCTTTTACGATTTTGCTAATAAGTTAGCGCTCAATCCAAAGGGACCCAATCTTTTAATTAATTAATCGGATTTGCTATGTCTCAGTCAGCTGAGAATCTCTTATGTTTCAGTCGACTGTACTAGCCGTTGGATTTTTTTCTTCAAGAATCGTGCTAAAAGGGGCGGAAGAAAATAAAATATGCTGGAGATTCGAACAAGCAACCTGTGCTTTCCTACCTTGAGTGCACGCACCAACAAGACAGCAGTTTCAACATGCCTTGTAATGATGTGAATTGCTAATAGAGTATATAATCTCATTTTTTCCTGATAAAACTAAACAACACTTTAATGGTTTGAACATAGGGGGAAGGCTCTTATTATGCTGATTTTTATTTTTGACTTTTTTCCTTCTTATCTTGTTTGTCGGTAATTTCTTGTTTCCATTTTTTTTCATGGGTGCACATATTTGTGAAATGTACGATTAACACCCACCCCCTCCTCGACGCCTCCGTCGTCATCGGACAAATGCTGGACGCTGGCCGACCCATCCGACAGCACGGGAAGATCAGGGGCAAAGACCCCGCCGTGCTGCGCGTTCTCTACTCGCAGGCACCGGAACATCTAAGAGATCAAGAGTCGACAAGTGAGAAGGAGAAGAAAAGTTGTCGAGATATAATCAAGAAGAAATAAAGAGAAAGCTAGATACTTACCTCTGGAGGTGGAGATGTCCGGCTGTAGGGAACCAATCCCAGGCCCAATCCACCTCAGCAACGTCTCTTTCGAGATCGAGGTGAGCCACTCGACGAGCTCGCCGTGTATGAGCCCGGCCTGCATCGACCGGGTCGAGTCATTCACTCCGGAGAGAAAGCACATCTTGTGCACCCGCTCCTGCAGCGGCATCACCCGCTACGCCAGCCATGCCAGCACCACATCCCGGCTTGTCAAGTCTTCTTGACGTAGAAGTACGTCATCTGTCACTTCCGCGTGGATTCGACGAGGGGAAGCTTCAGGAAGCCGCTTCCCGTCCGCGCCAAGATAAGTCGGCAAGGGGCCCTCCGCCTTTCGTCGTCTGCCCCTTGAGATAGAAGAGGGCTCGGAAGAGCCCGATGATGGGCCATATGCCGAGATAGGCCTCGCGGAAGGAGCAGAAGCAAGCCAGTTGCAGAATGGCATTGGCATCAAGGTGGTGCAGCTGGATCCCAAAGAAGCCGAGGAATCTGCGAAAGAAGGGGCTCACCGGAAGCCCTAGACCACGCTCGACGTGGGAGAGGAAGAGGACCCGCTCGCCAGCCCGGTGCCACGGCTCGACTTCACTGGCGTTCGGACTGCGCGCCTCCACCAACGTCGCCGACCGGATGCACCCCTCCTGGCGGAGGCGGTGCATGTCGATCATCTTCGCCTTCGACCCGCACTAGGTGCCGCGCTCGGCTATTGCTGTCAATAGATCGGTGGCGACCGGAGCGGAATGTTGTGCACCTATCTCGAAGCGAAAGGAATGCAGGAGGCACAGGGCAGCGGCGATAGGATTTTGAAGGCGAGAATATTGAGGAGCGAGAGGCGAAGAAGAAGCAGAGGAAGTCACGGCAATTGAAGGATTTGTTCCCCTCCTCGCGGCGCAACGATGACTTAAGGGCCCAGTTACTGTAACTGCCCCGAAAAGCCCGCCACGCGGCGAGCAGTTGATAACCGCCACCCCTCGCGCGGGGCAGGACGACACAGTCACAAAAGATCCAGCAGGGAGGCCGTGGCCACAGAGGATCCAACGCACAGAAATCAAAGAGATGCCTCACGTACAGCGTCGTGGCCTGCGTCATCACCCATGCCAGGCGCAGACTGCTCGATGCGGACCGGCCCCTGCAGCCAGAAAGGAGCAAGTCGGCTCTCCACCCAAAACTCGACATCGACATCTGCCTCGACTACGACAAAAACGAGAACTAAATCGACACTTCTTTGGGGTTTAGCGCCGCATGTTTCTTAGCGTGTCGGCTTCAAAACCTACCAGCGCTCGGAGACTACAGTCCGAGATATGGAAAAGGGGTCTATGATCCACCCGAAAAAACTGCAAACCGGTTGTTGCCCAGCCGGATGACCGAGCCGGACCCGACAACCGACTCCGGCTCCGCCATTGTCAACCACCCAGAAGATGGATAAGACTAGAAAAAACAGACAGAGCAGAAGCAGCAGGCGTCCAAGCCCCCTAGGCCAAAGCCGCATTACCCGGAGGTCCTGTCGGACAAAGAACAGCTACGACAAGACCTAAAGCGAACCTCACGATACCTCTACAGTACCCTACACAGTAGCCTCAACAGTACCCGACACTCTACCTGACATGATATGACTGGCACTATAGATCAGCAGTAGCCGGACCCCACCGGGAAGCCTCTGCTACCCGACTGCCCACTTGTAACCGGCTCCTCATCCTATATAAGGGGAGCCGGATCCCCCGCAGCAAGGGCGGGCTTTCTCCGCCCCATCGCCCCACCATAGCTGATAACGAGATAGAGAAACCTCCCCCCACTTGGAGGAAGACGATGCTCAGCTCATTGAGCACCAATGTAGCCCACGTAATAATCATATACGAGATCATGTAGGAGTAGGGGTGTTACCTCCACACGAGGCCCCGAACCTGGGTACTTCCAGTGTTAGCCGTGCTTGTGCCCAATCCCGAGCGAACGCAATCATCCGCACCATGTCGGTCTCACCGACTTAAGCCATCCCCTTGGCATCTTCCGTTTTCCATACGACGACAATGTTTCACTAATGTTGAATATTTTGGGCACATATGTTGCAATGCATCATTTAAATTTTTTTTTTTGCAATGGTGACACACTTGTACTGATATTCTATTGCAAACAAATGGGCAATTCTTGCATATGAAGTTGATTTTTGGTACATTTATGTGTTCAAATGTTACAAGAAAGATGCCACACTTCTCATTTTTTTTCAAACATTCACAGGAAAAGTGTTGCAAATCGATGTTTCATTCCTTAAAAAACTTTTTGAAGATAGAAGCGATTTTTCCAATGCATAAAAACCATTTCAAGATAGATAGAACACTAGTTTTGGTATGCATTGACCTTGTATTCATGACATAGACATCTGCTTAAATGACTACCTTTTTCATATAAACAAAAACACGTATAGCAGATGAAATTTGGTGGATTTGTGTGAACATTTACTTTAGATGTATGTGGACATTTGTCTCTTGCATACTAATTTATTTATAAAGATACCTTACAAAAAATCTTGATTTTCAAAACATACCTGTTCATGGGCCTGCTGAATAGGCTCGTATAAGAATCCTTCACGTGAACAATTATCAATTTGTTCGTTTCATGTAATTTACTTGATAACAGATCGAGGCGCCCTGCAGGTGTTCGGCGAATTTCCTCGCTAGGGAGATTTCGTCGCCAAAGGAATCCGGGGGCCCTAACTCATTGTACGTATGTTTCCTCTCGCTCACTGATTACTGTTATGTTGTAACTGTATATAGTGACATACCATGTTTCAGTAGTATAGAAAGTTAGTAACAAATGCTTCAGTTTCCTAAATACATATATAACTGTAACTCATTAACTTATCCTTCAACTTCTTATGAGATAGACACTACAGCAGAGATAACCTGTGCCGACGGCCAAAACCTGTGCCGACGGTTTTTTATCGGGGCCGTCGGCACAGGTGCCTACGAGGCCACCCCACGAAGCTGGCCGTCGGCACATATATCCCCGTCGGCACAAACCTAGCCGTCGGCACAGGTCCCCGTCGGCGAAAAGGTGAAGTCGACACAAACCTTTGCCGACGGTTTTACCGTCGGCACAGGTTCCTTTTTTTTCTTTTACCTCGTGCAGCCGAAAAACCCTGCGCCGACGGTAAAACCGTCGGCACAGGTTCCATTATTTTTTTCACCTTCTACACCGTGTATCCGTACCAACCTATGCCGACGGTTTTACCGTCGGCACAGGTTACCCTTTTTTTTTCTTTAAGTCTTATTTTCTTCATTTTTAAAGTTCTGTAAATTATGTTTAATATGTTTAAAAAATATTCATTTTTATTTATATAGATACACCGAATAGATATATGTATATAGTTTCGCTAAAAAAAGTCATCATTTTTTTTACCCTAATCTTTATTTTTATGTATCTATTTATTACTCTCAATTAAATTTAATATGTTTTTATTCATTTCTATATGTATATAGCTAGGCCGAATAGCGGTATCCACCCACATAAAATAACGTCGCGAATCTTGCACTACAAGAAATATGCTATCCTATGACCTTTTATTGTGACGCTCAAAATATTGGTCATAGATCTATGACCATTTTGAACCAGTTGGTCATACGCTGTTTTTGAGGGTGTAAACAGCACAAATTTATGACCAATTTTGTCAGAAAGGTCATGGTCTCCTAACATGAATTGGTCATAATCCAGACAACACTGGCCTATGACCTTTTTTCTAGACGACTACGACCAATTTAAATGGTCATTCGCATTAGTGGATAGCCAACTCAGCAATCTCGCCTACGTGTTAATGCTTAGGTGTCATTTTCGCTTACGTGTCACTCTGACTGGACAGCCAACTCAGCGGTCTCGCCTACGTGTCAGTGTTTAGGTATCATTTTTGCCTACGTGTCACTCTTACACGTAGGACCCACTGTCAGGAGTAGCACAGACAATGACCGGTGGGACCCGCCCAGCCCAACCGACATGTGGGACCCACCGTGTGACCTGTGGGACCCACCATGTGCTCCGTGGGACCCGCCATGTGGGACCCACCGTGCTGCCATGTGGGACCCATCCTGCCCCCACCAAACCTTACATGTGGGTCTCGTACTCACTCACCTGACATGGGGGACCCGCCCCAGCCCACCTGATATGTGTGTCCCACCAAGCCCGACTTGTGGGACCCGAGCGCCCCACCAACCTGCCATACATGCGTGAATGACAAGCGGGCCCGGCTTCTTGACAACTCAAATTCGGATGAATAATCAGCAAAAATAGAACCGGGAGTCGAACCCGCGACCTCTCCGTCCACAGGAGCGACCGAACCACAACGCCACCGCATCCTCGTGTTTCAGAAGCGCCTCCGCCCTTTTTATTATATTGCGCCACTGGGCTTGGTCGTTCTCGTTGGTGGGCTGGGCCGCTGGGGCAGAGTGGGCGGTGAGGCCAACCTTTTTTTTTCTTTTGCAAAAACAAATCAAAGCGGAGGCGGGGGGTGGTCTCCTGAGTTGCTGGGCTGGGCCACCTCGCCTCGGCTGGTTCTCTTTTTTTTTTGTGCTTTCTTATTTTCTGTTATAACTTTTTACTTTAAAGATCAATTTCAACCAAATAGATATTGAAAATTTCGTAAATATCTCCTCTGTTATTATAAACTATTAGGAGCTAGGTCATATCTAATGACACTAAGCAAAGGGTTCTTTTTCTTTTTAGTTTGAATTCTTTATGCCGATTTAAAATGCGGTCAAAACGGTGGACACATTGTGAAGGATTTCCATTTTTTGATGGAAACCATTTGACACGCAAAAAACCAAAAAGTCTACTATGTGAACAAATTGTATCGGTTCCATTTTGGACGACACTCTCGGTAGCCGCTTCACAAAAAGTTAGTCAAAATAGAATACAAAATACTCCTAAACTTATAAATTGCTTTATATAGGGTTTTAAAGAATTTGAAATAAAATTTTGGGATTATTCGTTTAAATTCAAATGCAAGATTAAAAAATGCAGGGTTTTCCATTTATTTGATTTTTGGGACTCCACGTGAAGGTTTTCCATTTATTTGATTTTTTTTGAATTTCGCATGCCGATTTCAATATACGGTCAAAACGGCGGACATGACCGTTCGTACCTAGGGGTTGAATCTTGGGAAAATTTTGTTGTATCTAGGATGAAATAGGTACTTGTGTACCTAAATATGATTTTTTTCAAAAAATCATAAGAAAACCATGAGGCACCTGTAGTTCAAATTTGACCCCCTTCCAGCTGAATCGGCAGGAATTTGTCTTTTTTACGAGAGGTAGATAGAAACTGTTTAACACGCAACCATTTGGTTAATTGTACATATTATGTGGTATAGTATTTTTAGAAAATGTATTTCTCCTATCTTACCACATATTTTCGGTAGTTGCTTCACAAAATAACCCATTTTTTTCACTCAGAAAATAAAAAATGATTTTTTTGTGAAAGGAAAATGAAAACTTTCTTCGGCAACATTGTTCACGGTTCCAAGATACACGTTTGTGCCCAATATGGACATATTTGAACAAACTATGCCATGAATGTGGCCATAACATTCGTCATTTGGCCCGAAAGTCATGAATCTTCATAGATGATAGCTCATTTCTGAGAACACTTTTCCAAGAAAATTGCCGTATTTCGAGTTTATATTTTTTTGTGCTAACTAGGTCACATATCATGACTCCACGCGAAGGTTTTCCATTTATTTGATTTTTTTTTAATTTCGTATGCCGATTTCAATATACGGTCAAAACGGCGGACATGACCGTTCGTACCTAGGGGTTGAATCTTGGGAAAATTTTGTTGTATCTAGGATGAAATAGGTACTTGTGTACCTAAATATGATTTTTTCAAAAAATCATAAGAAAACCATGAGGCACCTGTAGTTCAAATTTGACCCTCTTCCAGCTGAATCGGCAGGAATTTGTCTTTTTTACGAGAGGTAGATAGAAACCGTTTAACACACAACCATTTGGTTAATTGTACATATTATGTGGTATAGTATTTTTAGAAAATGTATTTCTCCTATCTTACCACATATTTTCGGTAGTTGCTTCACAAAATAACCCATTTTTTGCACTCAGAAAATAAAAAATGATTTTTTTGTGAAAGGAAAATGAAAACTTTCTTCGGCAACATTGTTCACGGTTCCAAGATACACGTTTGTGCCCAATATGGACATATTTGAACAAAATATGCCATGAATGTGGCCATAACATTCGTCATTTGGCCCGAAAGCCATGAATCTTCATAGATGATAGCTCATTTCCGAGAACACTTTTCCAAGAAAATTGCCGTATTCCAAGTTTATATTTTTTTGTGCTAACTAGGTCACATATCATGACTCCACGTGAAGGTTTTCCATTATTTTGATTTTTTTTTAATTTCGTATGCTCGCTTGAAAATCTAGTCGAAATCTCGGCCGTGACCGTTTGCGTGTAGTGATTGAATCATCCAAAGATTTTTGTGTATTTCTGATGAAATGGCTAGTTGTGAACCTAGAAATGAAAATCCTAAAAAATAACGGGCAAGATATATAGCACTTGCAGTTCAAATTCGAGGCTTTTCCAGCTGAATCGGCAGGGAACCGTTTAATTGACCGGAAAATGGTAGAGAGCTAAGAAATGGATACTATTTGGTGATTGTACATGAAATGATGTCTACTATGTGAACATTTTTTGTCGGTGTCATTTCGGACGACACTCTCGGTAGTCGCTTCACAAAATATCGGACTATTAGCACTTAAAAAATGAGAAGTGAATTTTTTTGTGAAACATGTCGAAATCGTTAGTCGGCAACATTGTTTGCCATGACACAATGCACACACTTGCCAAATTTGGGCACATTTAGACAAACTATGTCATGAATGTGGCCAAAATACTGCCTGTTAGTCTTGAAAGTTATGAATGTCTATTCATGATAGCTCATTTCTGGGAACATGTTTTCAATAAAACATATGAATTGCAAGTTTATATTTTTTATGGTAACTAGGTCACATATCATGAGGCTACGCGAAGGTTTTCCGTTATTTTGATTTTTTCTGAATTTTGTATGCTTGTTTGAAAATCGAGTCAAAGTCTCGGCCAATCAGATGCCAAGAATCACAGCCACGCGGATTACCCCTTGATCTTATCTGAGCCGTTCATCACGCATCCATCCAACGGTGGGTCTCCCGTGCCTACCTAATTTTTTGACGTGAAATGACTGAAGTACCCTCACGGTTTTGAGCACGCACCACACAACCAGGGGTAATTATGTAATTTGTGGAGACAACCAAATATAACCCCACGCCCCTCCCCAGTGGCTCCCGAACCCTAGCCGCCTACCACTCCTCTCCCTCCCAAGACCACGCCGCCGCCGCCAGCCACCCCACCCGCCGCCTCGCTCCCCCACCTCCCAGCCTCCCCACACACCCGCAACCTTCCTCACCAACCAGACCCACAAGTAGGACGGGAGACGAACAACCGATTCGATCTGTGCAAGCGCGACCTGCCGGCTCCGGCGGCGGCGCTCTGCTACCACGGTAGCCCACCGCAAGATGTTGCTGCTTCTACTAAAGTCAACAACCAAGGGTGGGTCGTTGCTTCGAGGTGGCCTGCGGCGTCCTGCGGCGTCCTCTGCGAGTCCCGGTCAACCGACGACGGAATTCATCTCCCCATCTTCCCCTGAGTCACCATCACCTCATGCTCAACCTCCTCTAATGCGCTACCTCAACCTGCTCTAATACGCTGCATCTATTGAAACAGGGGCCTACTCGACCAGATCCGCTCCGCCTGTGTCTTCCTCACCGACGCCGGGGGGAGCACCAACAGGGCCTCTACACCGACAAGTACGAACCACCGGCAAGTACCTCTTCCAAGGTGAGTCCCTCCCCCTTCCTCCTCCCCATCACGCATCGGTGTCATTTCTGTCTGTGTAGGTTGTGATTGCGATCCGGATGCTATCTCCATAGTGTTCCTAGTTGTATTTGCACGATTATGTTGTAGGGTTTCAGAGTTGAACGACATGGTGATTGTGAATAATTTATCCGTGCTGCCAATTCGAACATACACATGATTGTAAGGATATCACAACCTCTTGCAATGTCTCCTTTGTGATGTTGTTGCGCAAGTTCTATGATATGTGACATCAACTACGCAGTTTTTTCTCTACAATCTAGGTGCATTTAGCCCTTCTTATATTGGAAGAGAGGTGAGCTCGTCCAAATGATTCCTCAGTGCCCGTTTTTGCCGGTTAAAACTCCTGTGCCTGAACTACTAAAAAATAGTAAGATGCGTACACTGTTATATGCTAGCTCCTTGATGTTACCCTTGGAGTCAATTAGTCCGCAATGACTTTCAAATACGGTCTGTTATGTGCTAGCTCATTGGCAAACATGCTGGTGAAAATTATTATGTTTGTGCTGGTAGATAGCCGAGCCCCAAATTGCAGAACACCAAACATTGTCATCTAGCTTGGAACAAGATGAGGAGTTGAGCAACACTGCTATTGAGCTAGGCCATCTATGCTGCTTCCTATCAATGCATATTAGTTGTTGAATTTATGGTCTGCTTAGGATGAAATCTCGTTTACATCCTATCTTACTATCGATACATGAGCAGATGCTGGTAGTTTCGTGTAGTTGATTATGAGAGTTTTTTGTTCTTTGCAGGTTCTAATTTGCATGGTCTCTTTGGGAGGCAGTCGGGTACCACCGCTCTGTAGCTAACAAGAACACGGTTGTGCACTGGGAGAACACTCTGTTTGACTACTTGCTTAATCCTAAGAAGGTATGGTTAACAATCACTTGGTTACTTAAGAAATTCCAGTTGTTGTGGTTGTGTTTCTCATGATGATATGTTTGTCTCACATGTTCAGTGTGTCTGGTATGTTTATAGAGCCACTTGATGTTTGTCTAGTTGGTTCTATGCTCTGGCTTCTATGATTCTGTGTACAACCAGTGGATTGCTGCATCAGGCCATATGTTCTCTTATAAGCAAACTATAAGTTAGAATATACTAGTGCTATCATGATTTCATGCTGCATGCCATTCATTTCTTAGTTTAATGTTCAATATGCTTCTGAGATGTGATCCTTCCAATGTTAGGTGATTTGTTTTTTGGAAGTTGGAAGAGGAAGACAATGAAGCATTGGGGTTATCTATCAATCTGTCTCGTTGTGGTGGTTAGTCATTCCCTCAAACATCCATCGACCTAATACTTGTACTTCTGTTTAGCCATCTAATGTGAAAAGATAACCCTGAATGAGCGTGTGATAGACAACATAACCCTGTTAGCAACCTAACATGCATCGCTACTTACCAGAAGTTCTTTGAGTTTCATACATTGAGTAAAACATTGCAATCCGTCATTGAGTTAGCTATATAATTCCACGATAACATTTATGTACTGTGATAGTTTCCCTTATTCTTGTATAATCCTTCAAGTGAATATTCATTATTCCTGATTAAAGTCATTGACTAAGATGTTGTCAACATTCCTGTCATGTGCTTCTTTCTTTTTCATGCTCTGCTAGCAGAACCTTTGCTTGAATTAAAATGGTTGTTGTATTTGTGCTTATAATGCTTCTCTCTGGTTGTTGCAGCATTTTCATGTCACCAACCAAATGAACATTCTGAGCTACATCTTCTGCTTGCACCTTATGTCAAAGCAAAGGTGTAATTTTGTCCCAGCTATATATATTTTCTCACTGTTCTGTTTTGTTTTTGGCAGGTATTACAAGGACTGAAGTGGTGTACCCCTCTTTTCAAGCGCTTCTGCCTGAAGAATTTTGAAGAAACTTGAAGCCCCAGTTAGCAAATAGTAGCTACTATTTTTATAGCTTGTAATTTTGGACGAATTTCATGTGTTTTTCTGTTCTGTATGAAATATTTGAAATATGAAATATTGGATGAAATATTTGGGATATTGATTCTGCATGTGTTTTGGAAATACGTGAATGACATGTGGGACCCACTTCAGAAATAATCTGTAAATTCAAAAATATCTGACTTGTGGACCAACCTGACAAGTGGGACCAGCACCAAAATGGTATGGTGTAAATGGAAAATCAATAGATTGTAAAAGTCCAAATCCAAGAAAATAAAAGGCCGAGTTGTTGGGCCTGGCCCATGTAGCGGTTCGAAATAGACAGGAAAAAAATATAAAATGGGCTGAATTATTGGGCTCGGCCCATCTAAATGGCTGAACTGGACTGGGCTGATTCTGGTCTACGATCATTCCATTTGGTCACAAAATTGCCACGTCAGCTTTGCCACGTTGGATTTGACGTGGCGTGGCCAGATTGCCAGTGACCAAAAATTTGGTCATAAAATCCGTGACCTTTTATTTTGGTCACAGAGGTCTATGACCAATCCCCAAAAAAGGTCATATTAGATCGTTAGTGATGCTCATAACGTGACCAAGTGTTTTTTGTCACAAAAAGGTCACAAATTAATATATATGACCATTCCGTGACCAATATTGAGGGTCATAGGATAGCATATTTCTTGTAGTGTTGTCTCTCGGAAGTATTATATGCGAATCTTGGTTTGTGTTATCGCATGTGTGTAGATATTATTGCAAGTGTTTGGGTGGATGTTGGTTTTCCATGTACCTCCACGCATTGTTTATCCCGCCATCTTTCTCGTGAAATTGCTTCCCGCCATCGTATCTCCCGCCAAAATCGTTCCCACCCCTTTTTCCCGCCATCTTCTCTCCCACCAAATTCTTTCCCGCCCTTTTTTCCCGCCATTGTATCTCCCGCCCTTTTTTCTCGCCATTGTATCTCCCGCCCGTTTCTACCGCCAATTCTTCTCATCTCGGCCTATAAGAACCCCTTCTCACTGAGGTTGGTAAGCATTCTAGTCCACTCACTCGAACATGTCGAGCTTTCCTTCAGATGGTAGTTTCCCGGTAGGAATGTCGGCACTACTTTTACAGTTTACGGTCGATTTCAAGGTAGACAATAAGAAGATCCCATTCGAAGATATTGTTAGTCATCCACCTTATCTCCGTGAGCTATCAGCGAAGCTAGTTAGGCATGGGTGGCCACGAAGGGATTCAAAGGAAATAAAAAAGAACTTGTGAGGCTGTATGCTAGGTGGCAGAGGAAGAAACTAACATATAGGAGTGAAGCAGATATGTTGAGTGCTTTTCGTAAACCGATTTAATGGGTCGAGGAGAGCGAGGATGAAGATGATATCTTCATGCCGACTGAAGCGAGCAAGAAAGATGCAGCAGCGGCGGCGGCGTCGAAGGGCAAGGGTGCGGCGTCGTCGAAGGGTAAGGGTGCGGCATCGTCGAAGGACAAGGTGTTGCGTCGTCGAAAGGCAAGAGTGATGCGGGAGGCTGCGTCGATGGTAGATGAATTTTCTTTTTCTAATTTGCAGAGTACCATGTATCTTCGATTTATGTTGTGTTTTCGCTACTACCGATATTTTGTTGTCTGTGTAATTTATGTTGTCAATGTAATTTGCATGGTTTGTTTAATATCAATGCGAAAAGTAGTCACCCATCATCATCATTAATCGAAACAGAGTAGTAGCAACTAAGATATAAGTCTGGTACATAGATAATAATATGTCTCGTACGTAGATAATATGTGTCATACAAACATAAATATGAATATGTCTCACATACAAATAGAACAAGTGTTGGGAATGTTATAGGCCGAGAAGACAGGACCGTCGGGATGAACTGAAGGATTTGTAGATATATAGAACAAAACACACGGTTAGCCCGTCATACAGCCCAACGGTGGCTCGTGAGTGCCTGCATATCAAATGCACCGTTGGGCTGTATGACGGGAATCCGAATGCTTTGTATTCGGTCGACGAACTGAAGGATTTTGTTGCTCTCTTCACTCGGCAAATCGGCCTTCGATCCAAACAGCGGCAAGACGTCTCTGATGATCTGCAACCGTCGGAACAAGTGTTGGGAATGTTGCTAATCATCAGAGATCCTTGCCGCTGCTTGGATCCGACCGAGGGGAGGGTTCACCTTCAGCCTCCGCTCTAGGAACTCTAGCCTCTCAGAAATCTTGCTCTCTGCTACCCGTGTACTGCCAATGATGGATGTGAAGTGTACTCCTGCCTCTCTTATATAGACCCGCCTCTCCGAGTGACTCCCTCCAGCTAGCCAATCAGGAACAAGTACGCGGATCGTGTGTTTCCTTCGAGAGCTTGGGAGCCGTTGGATCAAGCGAAAGAAACACACCGCTGATCCAACGGCTCACAAGCGTTGGGAGGAAACACACGATCCGTGTGATTCTTCCTGATTGGGCATACTACAGCTCACAAGCCCTGAAAAGAAACACACACCGCTGATCCAACGGCTCACAAGCGCTCGAAAGAAACACACCGCTGATCCAATGGCTCACAAGCGCTCGAAGGAAACACACGATCCGTGTGCTTCTTCCTGATTGGGCATACTACATGCACTGGAATCTTGTGTTGATTTGGGGTAGACTTTTGTTTCTCATGTTCCTATACAAGTGTGTTGTGTGTTGTAAATGTGCAAAAATCTACTCCTAGGTGTGACCGACATCACCGGCATCACTTTCTCTCTAGTGAGTTTCTGCACTTAGAGGTGAAAACTCCCCATTCGGGCGAACCGGATGGAATCTTGTGTCGATTTGGGGTAGACTTTGGTTTCTCATGTTCCTATGGCCTAACCTAACACAACCAAGCAAAAAAGTCCACTGGGCTACCCCTTTCGACGCACGTCTATGGGGATAGACGGAAACGTTAGGGTTTTTCCAGCGGATTCAGGGTTTCGCTGAAGCGGGGCCCCGGAGCGTCGGAACCCCACCCAAACCTAGGTTGTGCCATACCATGTGTATACAAGTGTCTTGTGTGTTTCAAATGTCCAAGAATCTACTCCTAGGTGTGACCGGCTTCACCGGCTTCACTTTCTCTCTAGTGAGTTTCTGCACTTAGAGGTGTAAACTCCCCTTTCGGGCGAACCGGATGGAATCTTGTGTCGATTTGGGGTAGACTTTGGTTTCTCATGTTCCTATGGCCTAACCTAACACAACCAAGCTAGCAAAAAAGTCCACTGGGCTACCCCTTTCGACGCACGTCTATGGGGGTAGACGGAAACGTTAGGGTTTTTCCAGCGGATTCAGGGTTTCGCCGAAGCGGGGCCCCGGAGCGTCGGAACCCCACCCAAACCTAGGTTGTGCCATACCATGTGTATAAAAGTGTCTTGTGTGTTTCAAATGTCCAAGAATCTACTCTAGGTGTGACCGACATCACCGGCTTCACTTTCCCTCTAGTGAGTTTCTGCACTTAGAGGTGAAAACTCCCCTTTCGGGCGAACCGGATGGAATCTTGTGTCGATTTGGGTTAGACTTTGGTTTCTCATGTTCCTATGGCCTAACCTAACACAACCAAGCAAAAAAGTCCACTGGGCTATCCCCTTTCGACGCACGTCTATGGGGGTAGACGGAAACGTTAGGGTTTTTCCAGCGGATTCAGGGTTTCGTCGAAGCGGGGCCCCGGAGCGTCGGAACCCCCACCCAAACCTAAGTTGTGCCATACCATGTGTGTACAAGTGTGTTGGGTGCTGTGGATGTCCAGGTTCCCACTCCGGGATGTGAGCGGGTTCACCGGCATCACTTTCTCTCCAGTGAGTTTCTGCACTTAGATGTGAAAACTCCCCTTTCGGGCGAACCGCATGGAATCTTGTGTCGATTTTGGGTAGACTTTGGTTTCTCATGTTCCTATGGCCTAACCTAACACAACCAAGCAAAAAAGTCCACTGGGCTACCCCCTTTCGACGCACGTCTATGGGGGTAGACGGAAACGTTAGGGTTTTTCCAGCGGATTCAGGGTTTCACCGAAGCGGGGCCCGGGAGCGTCGGAACCCCACCCAAACCTAGGTTGTGACATACCATATGTATACAAGTGTGTTGTGTGTTGTCGATGTGCATTATCCTACTCCTAGGTGTGACCGGCTTCACTTTCTCTCTAGTGAGTTTCTGCACTTAGAGGTGAAAACTCCCCTTTCGGGCGAACCGGATGGAATCTTGTGTCGATTTGAGGTAGACTTTGTTTCTCATGTTCCTATGGCCTAACATAACACAACCAAGCAAAAAATTCCACTGGGCTACCCCCTTTCGACGCACGTCTATGGGGGTAGACGGAAACGTTAGGGTTTTTCCAGCGGATTCAGGGTTTCGCCGAGGCGGGGCCCCGGAGCGTCGGAACCCCACCCAAACCTAGGTTGTGCCATACCATGTGTGTACAAGTGTGTTGGGTGCTGTGGATGTCCAAGTTCCCACTCCGGGATGTGAGCGGGTTCACCGGCATCACTTTCTCTCTAGTGAGTTTCTGCACTTAGAGGTGAAAACTCCCCTTTCGGGCGAACCGGATGGAATCTTGTGTCGATTTGGAGTAGACTTTGGTTTCTCATGTTCCTATGGCCTAACCTAACACAACCAAGCAAAAAAGTCCACTGGGCTACCCCCTTTCGACGCACGTCTATGGGGGTAGACGGAAACGTTAGGGCTTTTCCAGCGGATTCAGGGTTTCACCGAAGCGGGGCCCGGGAGCGTCGGAACCCCACCCAAACCTAGGTTGTGACATACCATATGTATACAAGTGTGTTGTGTGTTGTAGATATGCGTTATCCTACTCCTAGGTGTGACCGGCTTCACTTTCTCTCTAGTGAGTTTCTGCACTTAGAGGTGAAAACTCCCCTTTCGGGCGAACCGGATGGAATCTTGTGTCGATTTGAGGTAGACTTTGGTTTCTCATGTTCCTATGGCCTAACCTAACACAACCAAGCAAAAAAGTCCACTGGGCTACCCCTTTCGACGCACGTCTATGGGGGTAGACGGAAACGTTAGGGTTTTTCCAGCGGATTCAGGGTTTCGCCGAAGCGGGGCCCCGGAGCGTCGGAACCCCACCAAAACCTAGGTTGTGCCCTACCATATAATACAATAAATTATAACAAAACTGTAAATAGCCTTTTTAAGTAGTTAATAGAATAGCCTTTAGGAGTAACTAATAGAATAGCCTTTTTAGTAATTAATAGAATAGCAAAAAAAAAAAACCCTGTGCCGACGGTTTTACCGTCGGCATAGGTTCTACAGAATTAAAACGGCCGGCCCAGCCCCGCACCCACCCTCTCCTTCTTTCCCACCCCACCCCAGCCCCCGCTCGCATCGACGCGTCCCACCGCCGCCGGAGCTCCGCCGCTCCCCTCGGCCACCACGCCCCGAGCCCGCCGCCCCGGCCGCCCCCGAGCCCGCCGCCTCCACCCGCCCGCCCCTCCCCGTGCGCCGCCCGCCCTCCCCTCCGTGCGCCGCCCCTGTCGCCCCCACCACCTCGCCCACCTCCACCTCGCCCCGCTCCTCTCCGGCCCGCACCTCGCCCCCACCCGCACCTCGCCCCCTCCACCCGCACCTCGCCCCCTCCACCTCGCCCCGGCCACCTGCGCCCGAGCCCGCCGCCCTCCCCTGCAGGTGAGCCTCCCCACGGTAGCTATTAATTAGTGTTTTAATTTTCTGTTAATTAGTACTGTTAGTATGTTAGTGTTAGCTTTAGTTGTAGGATATTAGTGTGTGTTAGTTTTAGGGTTAGTATATTAGGGTGTGTTAGTATATTAGTGTGTGTTAGTACTGTTAGTATATTAGTGTGTGTTAGTACTGTTAGTATATTAGTGTGTGTTAGTTTTAGGGTTAGTGCCACTTTTAGTTGTAGGATAGTTTTAGGGTTAGAATTGTAGATTTTAATTGCTTTTTAGGGTTAGGGATGATTATTAGGTAAAACAGAGAGATTTTTTGCTTATATATGTCAACTGTGTGCTTTTTCAGATGACGTAGCTTCCCGCCAGCACCGTCGGTCCCGCGCGTCGTTGCGGGGCTTCTTCTCCAGCTGAGGAGGGCCCGCCTCGGTGCCCCTGTTTCGTCGCCCCGCTTCCGTCGCGACCTCGACCCTCTCCGACCACCGATCACGCTTCGAGGGTATACATCTTTCGCCTCTCTTGCTGCATAGGTTTATTTTGGTCTAGATCACCAAGTCAGTCGCGTAACCCGAGTCAGATCCCATCGGAAGGGTTACAAATTTATAAATATGCAGGATTGTCCATCTTTGCATATTTATAACCGTAACACTTCCGGGTTGTCCTGTTGGACAGTCCGAGTACGTGTAGATCGGGTCGTGTTCCATGTTCTACCCCTTCCTGAGACGGAATTTCGGCAGCACCTCCCCGTTGTTCTTCGGATGCACACCCTCTCGGCTTGACAAGCTCGAGACGTGTATTCTGAAGAACAGCGGGGAGGTGCTGCCGAAATTTCGTCTCGGGTCGGGGTAGAACATGGGACACGACTCGATCTACACGTACTCGGGCGGGATAGGCCCTCCTATTAGAAGTGTAGGTGAACCCTTGCATGTTGTAAAAGATAAAATTTGGCCGTAATTAATCTTGGTGTCATTGAATAAATTTATTATTACTTGGTGCATATTACGAAATGCGTTGTTCTTTGGATCCAATAAAGCAGAGGATGGCTGATAATGGGTGGATGTACAGTGGCCGTATCAGTAAGATTAAAAGAACAGAGGAGTGGGAATGGAAGACCAATATGTTAGTGAAGGAGTTAGCGCGTGGTTCAAAGGCATCAGGAGTTCGTCCAAGGTGCCCATGCATTAATTGCAAGAATCGTGCCCGTCAGGGAAAGGATGAAATGACTAAGCATCTTTGGTTGTCTGGGTATATGCCTAACTACGTCACGAAGGTCGACTTTGCTCAGGTCGAACGTGACAGAGTTGAGGTGATGCGGCAGCGGATCAATGGCAATGAGTATGATGGGGTGAGAAACTTGCTAGATGATCTCCGCGATGCTGACATACCGGATTCGCCACCTCCACAGGAGGAACCGGGTGAACCGGAGGAACCGGAGCCAACCGCGAAGGCTTTCCTTGATATGATGGCCTCGGCTAAGAAGCCTCTATACGAGGGTGCAAACATTTCTCAGCTCGATGCCATAGCTCAAATACTAAGTGACAAGTGCCAGTACTCCACCACCCGTGCAGGCTTTGAAGCCAATCTGAAAACATTTGGTAACATGTTGCCCGAAGGGCATTGTCTGCCAAAGTCCATGCACGAAACGAGGAAACTATTGGGATCGCTCAGCATGGATTATGAAAAGATACATTGTTGTCCAAAAGGTTGCCTTCTGTTCTGGAAACAGTATGCGGATGACAAGTACTGTAGTCTTTGTGGGGCCTCTAGGTATCATGAGAAAACGGGCCGATGGTCAGAAGACGCAGGGAAAAGTCGCTGTGAAGATTCTTCGGTACCTCCCATTCATAAAAAGAATCCAGCGGCTTTACTTTTCTGAGGAGACTGCCACACAGATGACTTGGCACAAGAAGGGGAAGAGATACGCCGACGAGTTCGGACGGAAAAAGATGGGACATCCATCTGATGGTAAGGCATGGGAGAATTTTGATGAGAAACACCCCGATAAGGCAGCAGATGCTCGGAATGTCAGAATTGCGATAGCAACAGATGGATTCAATCCATATGGTATGTCGAGTGCCTCGTACAGCTGCTGGCCCGTGTTTGTTATTCCGCTCAATCTCCCTCCCGGGGTCCTAATGCAAAGGAAGTTCATGTTTATGTCGCTGATCATTCCAGGGCCCGAATACCCGGGGAAGAATTTGAGTGTCTACATGCAACCGCTTGTGGATGATTTGCACCACTCATGGCACAATGGGACGTGGACATACGACCGAGCATCAAAGAAAAACTTCTTGATGAGAATTTGGTACCACTATTCCATGCACGACCTACCCGGGTATGCCCTATTCTGCGGATGGTGTACAGCTGGTAAGTGGCCATGCCCAGTGTGCAGAAACCGACTTGAGTTCACTTGGCTAAAGTCAGGTCGCAAGTATGTCGCGTTTGACAAGCATCGACCGTTCCTCAAAAGAAGGCATCCTTACCGAGAAGACATAAAAAACTTCACGAAGGGCAAAGTCGTGCGTGAAGAAAAAGAGATACCGAAGTTCGATGGTGCAACTGTTGATGCCGAGCTACGTGCTCTCGTGCCTGCTCAGGTACCTGGCCCAAAATTTGTGGGATATGGTGTAACGCACAACTGGACTCACGTGGCAGGCTTAACGCAGCTAGAGTATTACAAGGACCTCGAACTTCCCCATAACATCGATGTGATGCACACCGAAAAGAATGTTGGAGAGATGCTCTTTCACACAGTCCTGAACATTCCTGGGAAGTCAAAGGACAATGTCAAGGCTAGAGTTGATGTTGAGAAGCTCTGTGATAGGGAGAGATTACACATGCAGCCTCCTGGCCGTCAAAAAAATTGGAAGCCGAATGCCGACTACTGCCTTGATAATATCCAAAAGAAGGAGCATTCAAGTGGCTCAAACACGACGTGATGTTCCCTGATGGTTATTGTTCCAATATAAGTAATGGAGTCAATCTTGTAAAGGGAAAAGTGACTGGGCTCAAGAGTCACGACTATCATATATGGATTGAGCGGTTGATGCCGGTGATGGTTCGAGGGTATCTCCCCGATCGTATCTGGCGAGTGCTTGCGGAGTTGAGCCATTTCTTCCGCACGCTCTGTGCGAAGCAGATATGTCCCGTGATTATTGGGAAGCTGCGTGATCTTGTGCCGGAGTTGCTATGCAATTTAGAGAAGATCTTTCCGCCAGGCTTCTTTGTTCCGATGGCACATCTCGTTGTGCATCTCGCGAACGAGGCACTCTTGGGTGGACCGGTGCAGTTTCGTTGGCAGTTTTGTATTGAGAGAGAGTTCAAGTATATTCGAAACATGACTGGAAACAAAAATAGATTGAAGCATGCATAGCTGAGGCAACAATACTTCGGGAGATGGCAGACGCCGTGACAACGTACTATCCCGATGAAGTATCCACTATGCATAACCCGGTCTCTCGGTACAATGTCGACGAGCCCAAGCATGACCCCAAGCTCCTCCTCTTCCAATGTCCCGGTGGCAAGGCCGGTGGTGGTGTAAAATGGAGTTGACCAAGGAAGAGAAGGATTGCATAATGCTCTATGTGCTTATGAACATGACGGAAGTAGTCGGTTTCATCAGGTAAAATGGTGAACAATATGAGCCAAGGCAAGGAAAACTCGTCGTCCTTGCATTACGTCTTTATGCTTACTGTCTACATTTTATTATGTCTTTATGCTTACTTGTTTTCTCTTTCTCAATGCAGGTGATTGAACAATATGAGCCAAGGCAAGGAAAACTCGTCGTCCTTGCTTAGTAAGATTAGCAAGATGATGGTACGGAAGCCTGGAGTTACACGGAGTGGACGACCTTCCACCTCGCGTTACGCCGTGGACGAGGGTGCGCGAGTAGGACGAGGTGGAGGACGCGGTGGAGGACGAGGTGGAGGAGACGTGGCGGAGGACGAGGTGGAGTTGCCCTCCGCTTCTGGCGACGTGGCTTCCCAGTCTAGACACGAGGTGGAGGACGAGGCGGAGACCGAGTCTAGACACGAGGTGGAGGTGGAGGACGAGGTGGAGGACGAGTTGGAGTTGGCGCCGAAGCGGCCGCGGATGCGTGGCGAAGCGGGAGTCCCCGAGGAGGCCCTGGAGCCTACGAGCGAGGAGGCGAAAGCCCTCATTGTTTCTATGGGCGTTGAGTAAGTGTACTAATTTAGTAATTTTGAACATGTAATTTCAATGTGTTCATAGCAATTTGGCATATGTACTAATGTTTGATTATTGTGCAGCAAATGGACATGGCCAGCACCTAAGATTCCTCGCACTCCTGGGAGCTTGCTTGGAGCTCTTATTAGGAAATATTGGCCGGGCTTGTACGACGCCGGTCTCGACGGTGAGACGAAGCTGGCCTATAAATGGGTGCACTATGAGGTTGCCCCTATCCCGGGCTTCGAGACAGCTGCTGAGGCCGTGATCACCGGGTTTTGGGTAAGACATATTTTTCGAGTTCCGTTCATAGTTTATGACTCCACCGTGCTAACTCATGACTCTCACAATTTTTTTATGCATGCTTGTAGAAGCATTTTCGGGTGGCGGACGAGCATAGAGAGACGGCGGCTCGCACTTTGCGTGCTCATTGTGTGAGGTTGACACGGCAACAATTCTACAACCAAAAGCATACGTCCGCCAATACTTTCACGTATGAGAAGACGGGCAAGAGGGCCAAGAAGGAGGAGAATGTCAAGACGGCACAGAAGATGACGAGGGAGGAATTCCTTTCGGTACGTAAACTGTCAATGAAATTCTATATTGCTGCTAAGTTGCCATTGCATTATCTCTTCTTGAATTGCATTTTCAGGTTATGCCCGACTGGGCCGACGACAAAGAAGACGCATGGGATGCGTTGGTTACGAGGTGGGTCGGGGGAGACCCCAAGTTCGACGCAGTGAGCCAGCGGAACAAGGCAAACCGAGGCACCGAGGGAACACACAGTGCGGGAAGCCGCAACCTCTTCCGCTTCAAGGAAAAGCTGGTATATATATACATGGAACGACCTCCATTTATTTTCCCCTCATGTTTCTACTTGCTACTCATGACATTTCTTTTCGCGATGTAGGACGCCGATAGGGAGGAGGTAAGCTCTGAGTTGCAATCGTGGCAGAAGATGAAGGAGAAGAAGCGCGATCTATCGAAGCCTCAGCCCCAGCTTCCTGAGTACTGCAACAATGCCGACGAGCACTTGGAGAGGTACTCCACGACGTTCCAGTCTTTTCACCCGGAGGTGGATGACCCTTGAGCCAGGAGGTCGACGAGAGGTCGATGGTCCTCTCGGGGCATGGAAGGCCGCATGGCCGTGATCTCTTTCTTCAGAATGTGGTCAGGCCTTCCATGAGCTTCACGCAGGCAAAAGCTACCCTCCCTGACGGCAGCCCCCTTATCGCGCCTCGTCCACGGCCTCGTCGACCCGCTTCCACCGATGTAAGTTTTTCTCATTTTCATCCTCTTTCCGACATTCGTTCCTGCATGGCTAAGTTGACAGTTCCATACCATATTTTCGAAATTGTAGCCCGATCTTGAGGCAGCCTACGCTGCCGCTCATGCGGAGTATCAGGTGGCCTATGCCCAGTGGCTGGAGATGAATACAGCCTACTCCTTGTATCAAAAGTCGTTCCGTGAGGTAAGTTTCAACCTTTATGTTTGTCTAATATGACAAGTCCCACTTCCCTAGTTTGAACCTTTATTTTGCCAACGTCTAACATCTAAACTATCTTGCAGTCGGTGCTGAACTTTTTCACCACTGGAGTGCGGGTCCCCCCTCCTATGGAGGAGCCTCCGGAGCCGGGGCCGTCTCCACGGTTTCCATCGAAGGACGAGTTCGCTCTCACCTACTACTCATCGACCCCGGTAAGTTTGATGCCAAACCACTGGTTACCGCTTTCCTTTGCCTCGCAAGTTGCTAACTCTTGCTCAAACATGTAGGGAACGGGATGCTCGTCGGAGAACCCACACTTTGGTCGTGCTTCTCCTAGTGCCTCGCCGGGTTCGCGTGAGATGGTGAGGTTTGATGCTGATCCTTCGCCTGGTGCTTCGCCGGGTTCGCGTCAGATCACACCGGTACATCCGGTGGTCCTTCTCCTGGTGTTTCGCGTGGTGCTTCGACTTCTCCTGGTGCTTCGCCTTCTTCTGGTGGTTCTACTGCTGCGCCGAGCCGTCGATCGCCTGTGTTCACCCGGGAAGACATGGGGTACACCCCGTCGCCGCCGCAATAGATGTAGGGCTTGATGATCTAGACATCTAGCTATGTATAATGATGGTACTATGTGTGTATCCACGTTGATGATATTAGCATTGTGCTTGATGATATTGCTTTGGGATGATATATGGAGCTATGTGTGATCTTGTTTGTGATGATATTGTCAGTATTTTATATTTTATTTTCTGCTATTTTTGCTGCAAAAACCAGCGCCTGCAACCAAATTGTAAAAAAAAAATCTGGGACGAACCTGTGCCGATGGTATTCCCGTCGGCACAGGTGTTGCATCTGTGCCAAATGGTCAGGCCTGTATCTAGACACGTTAGATATAGATACATTCACATTTGTCCAAATAGAAGTCAATTAATTTGGAACGGAGGGAGTACAACATATGGGGTCTATGCATACCTCGCATGAAGGAAGAAGGCGAGGTCTGGGTAGGCATCGAGAGACGTCTGGTCTTCGACGTGATGATATCACGGCGACGTTGCCACGAAAGTACGACTGCTTCGTCTTTGATTTGAACCGGCAATAGTCACTTTCCCCTTTGCGGCCAAGTTAACAGGGCTCTGTTCTAGAAATGGGGGGGTGACTAATTGGGGGAGTATCCTTTAGGGTTGTTGCCGGTCCAGGTATATGAAGAAGACGATGCAGTGTTCCAGGGTAGCGGGCTCTTGAATTCAGTGAAACAGGGTACCGACGCTTATAATGGATTTTTACTGTGGTGTTATTCTGCAATTGCGTGCGGTTGTGTGGCGTGCCCACGGACGACTGAAAGCCGTAGACAGAAGCAGTTTGATGTCGTGTGTGTGAGCCCGGGAGTCGTACTTTGGTTTGGGCATGCTCAATATATAGTACGGAATCTAATTGAAAATATTCAGTAAGTGTTTTGGGAACTATGTGTACATGTTTCGAAAATATTAAAAAACCAAGGAGCTAGAAGCAATTGATGGATCTAAGGATGTGTACGTGTATATATGAACTGCAAGTGAAATTATGTATTGTTAGCTATGCATACAAGTGACCGACGTTCACGCCTGCATAAGCTAAACGGTTGAGACCATCTAATTGAGATATGGGCCTACAATTACAATCAGCGCGTATTGGAAAGTTGGGCCATTATCCACGTTGCAATTGTTCGTAATGCGCGATGGCATCGTCAGCCTAGCGTGGCGCAGTTAATGGCGTAGAGAATAGTATGATCGGAAAATATGCTCTACATTCATGAAAAAAATTCTTAAAAAAATCCTAGGTATTGATAATGATGTACTCTACCAACGCGCAAAATTTCAACTCGAAACACCTTGCTTTTTGGGCCCTTAAAAATGAAAAATCTGACAAATATTAGACGTTTCAAAGTTTGCACTATTCACTACTTCAGAATTTGACTTTTGTCATTTTTCACAGCCTATACTATAAGGAATTTCGAGTTGAGATTTTGCATGCTGATAAAATACATCATTGCCTACATCTGGAATTGTTTTCATAATTTTTTTGAACTTTGAAATGTCATTTTCAAACTTTCAAAAAAAAAATCAATCTACATGTGACTCAGGCTACAAAAATCTGCACTTTGTATTGCACGAAGGAAGACTATTGCCACACCACTAATTTGGTAGTACCTTTCCTGCACTAATTCCAGGCCATTAAGGTTGTGATGTGCAACAGCTGGCCCCGACGCTTTGGCAATCAGTCAAGACGAATGCGAAGGTTGTATCAGTTGCCGAGGCACGACTCAACAACAGCTGGGTCGGTGCAATCCGTGGGACACTCTCGGTCCAAGCAGTGGTGGAGTTCTTGGGCCTTTGGGAGGCAGTACAGGCTCAGGTGCTGACTGCCGACGAGGACTTGGTGCGATGGCGACTGACTGCATCCGGTAAGTACACGGCTAAGTCTGCATATGCGGCTTTCTTCTTTGGCAGGGAGGAGACGCCGTGCGCCAGGGCACTCTGGTCATGTGGTGCACCGTTACTCCACAAGATCCACATGTGGTTGGCCCTCAAGAACAGGCTGTGGACGGCGGACAGATTGGCACGGCGGGGGCTTCAACATCCTCCTGTTTGCCCCCTTTGCTGCCAGGCACAGGAGGACGGCGTCCATCTGCTGTTGCGGTGCGTGTTCGCAAGGGAGGTCTGGTTTGGTATCCTCCAGGGAGTCAACTTGCACAGGTTCACGCCGGTGCCGGACTCGACGCCTTCTTCTTGGTGGTGTGCTGTCGAAGCTGCGGTGCCCAGTAAGGACAAGAAGAAGATTAACGCACTGATCATCCTCACGGCACGAGCAATTTGGCTCGAGAGGAACAGCAGGGTCTTCGACAAGATCGCTTCGCCACCCTCTGTGGTTTGTGGGCGCATCAAGGAGGAGTTTCATTTGTGGCGGTTAGCAGGTTTAGGCGGGAGAGCGAGAGGGATTGGCTGATGTGTTTTTGCTGTGTGGTTCGAGCCATGCCGCCTGTGGCAGGGGCTCGGGATGTATACTCTGTAATTGACTGTGCTTTCTATCTTAATAAGAAAGACACGCGATTCTCGCGCGTGTTCTGGAAAAAAAAAAGGTTGTGATGTGCGATGAGTCAAGCAAGTCTTCGTGGTGTGGAATTAGTGCAGCCAAATCAGTGGCTTGCCACGCCACTGATTTGGTAGTACCTTTCCTGCACTAATTCCAGCATGACGCTGACATGTTTTGCCTCCTTTCATCGATATCTCCTGCCTCCTGGCGCATGCCTGAGTCAGTCTGGAGTCTGGACTTGTTGCCATGCCGTGCGGAGACCGCAAAGGCGAGTCACGCGACTACGATCGAACGATTGCTGCGCCTGTGGTGGAAAACAGGATGAGATTCCACACAAAACCCACATAAATTCTCCCAAGGTACTCTCTCACCACATATCTCACTTACAAAGCCAGCTCGAGCAATGGCGGCTGTACCACCATCTGCCCGCATTTCCATCATCACCCTCCTCCTAGTGCTAGCACTCTCAGCCATCTCTGCCTTTCCTTTTTCCTCTAGTCCGGCCAAGGGCAGCGACACAGACCTCACCGCGCTGCTGGCTTTCAAAGCCCAGCTCGCCGACCCTCTCCGTGTCCTCGCCCACAATTGGACCGGCACCTCTTTCTGCCGCTGGGTCGGCGTCTCGTGCAGCCGCCGCCGGCTGCGTGTTACCGCTCTATCCTTCGATGCAACGCCTCTTTTTGGATCTTTGGTTCCTCACCTCGGTAACCTCTCCTTTCTCTCCGTTCTTAACATTTCCTATGCTAACCTAACGGGTCCAATCCCTCCCGAACTTGGCAGTCTACATCGGCTTAAATATCTTGGTCTTAGAGGAAATGGCCTGTCAAATGCCATTCCTACCGCCCTAGGTAACCTCACAAGGCTTGAGATCCTTGGTCTAAGTTTCAACCAACTCACTGGCCAAATCCCTCCCGATTTTTTTATCCATATGCAAAAAATTGAGATGATTGGCCTACGTAAAAATGAGTTGAGTGGTCAAATACCACTATATCTGTTCAACAACACACCTTTCTTGAAGTACATCAATTTTGGTGGCAATAGGCTCTCGGGACAGATTCCTCCTGAGATGTCACTACATCTATTCAACGTTGAAGAAATTTATCTATATGAAAATGACCTCGTTGGCTCCGTCCCAGCTGCTCTTAGCAATCTCACTAGTCTTACGTTGTTAGACCTCTCCTTCTGCAATCTCACGGGAGGTATACCCCCAGAGTTAGGACTAATGCAAAAACTCTCCAACCTACATCTTGGAGAAAATCAACTTACCGGTGCAATTCCAGCTCCCCTCGGAAATTTAACCAACATGTATTTCCTAGTTTTGCAAACGAATAAATTATCCGGTTTGGTACCACCAACGCTTGGGAACATTGCAGCTTTGGAGACTCTTGTGATAGATACTAACAATTTAAAGGGAAACATAGACTTCTTGTCGGCTTTTTCCAACTGCATAAACCTGGAGGTCCTAACCCTATCATACAATTCTTTCACAGGTTCCCTCCCTCACAATATGGGAAACCTCACTTCACGATTAGTCACCTTTTTTGCAGATCACAACATGTTAACAGGTGGGCTTCCAACATTATTTTCAAACATAAGCAGCCTTGAATTATTAGATCTTTCTAACAACCTACTCACTGAGCCAATCCCAAAATCCATCTCAACGATGAAAAATCTCACGTGGCTTGATATGTCTGGCAATGACATTTTAGGCACTATCCCGACAGAAATGGGTATGCTTGGGAATCTACAACGTCTTTGGCTCCAAAGAAACAAGTTGTTTGGCTCCATGCCAAACAACTTTGCTAATCTTAGCAGGTTAGAGAAAATTGACTTGTCCAATAATCAGTTGACTTCAATGATACCTGCAAGTCTATTCCGCCTTGATATGCTTATCGAACTCAATCTTTCTTATAATTCTTTTGATGGCACGCTGCCGGTAGATGTTTCTGGGCTAATACAAACATATCAAATGGACATTTCTTCTAATTTCTTGACAGGAAGCATCCCGAAATCAATTGGACAACTTAGGATGCTAACCTACCTTAATCTATCGCACAACTCGCTCCAAGGCTCCATGCAAGATCCACTTCAAAACCTAACTAATTTAGCTTCATTAGACCTCTCCTTCAACAAGATCTCTGGTACCATTCCTATGTTCCTTACAAACTTTACCGACTTGACTACCTTGAACCTCTCATTCAACATGCTCGAAGGCCAAATACCAGAGGGGGGTGTTTTCTCAAACCTCTTGCTGCAATCTTTAATCGGGAATGCTGGACTATGTGGCGCTCCACGCCTAAGATTTCCGACATGTGTTCACAAATCTCATTCAAGTAGTAGACACTTGCTAAAATTTCTACTCCCAATTTCCACCATGGCTTTTGGAAGTATTGCTATTTTCTTATACCTTTGGACTAGAAAGAAACTTAAGAATGAGAAAAATATCAAAAATTATGTTGATCTCAGTGATGGCATATGCCATCAGATTGTCTCATATCGTGAGCTCATTCACGCCACAAATAATTTTGATGGAGATAACATTGTGGGATCTGGAAGCTTTGGAAAAGTATTCAAGGGTGAGCTAAGTGGTTTGGTGGTAGCGATAAAAGTTCTTGACATGCAGTTGGAGCAGGCCATGAGAAGCTTCGACACAGAATGTCTTGTGCTCCGCATGGCGCGACACCGCAATCTGATACGGATACTCAACACATGTTCCAACCTAGACTTTAGAGCACTGGTGCTTGAATACATGCCAAATGGTAGTTTAGAGAAGCTACTACACCACGACACAATGCACTTGGGGTTCCTCGAGAGGCTTGACATCATGCTCGATGTGTCGATGGCAATGGAGTATCTACACCATCAGCACTACCAGGTGATATTGCATTGTGACTTGAAACCGAGCAACGTGTTGTTTGATGAGGACATGACTGCGCACGTGGCAGATTTTGGCATTGCAAGGTTGCTTCTAGGCGATGACAATTCCATGATTTGTGCCAGCATGCCTGGAACAGTTGGCTACATGGCACCAGGTACTAAACTATAGCACCTATTAAACCAGTGCGTCATCATTATGGTTTATTGTACATGCTTGCTCTGATTTTGTTCATGCATTTCTTGTACAGAGTATGGGTCTCTTGGAAAAGCATCACGGAAAAGCGACGTATTCAGCTATGGGATCATGCTCCTCGAAGTCTTTACTGGATGAAGGCCCATGGATGCTATGTTTGGGGGAGAACTAACCCTTAGGCAGTGGGTACACCGTGCATTCCCCGCAGAGCTTGTCCATGTCGTTGACGACCAGCTACTTCAAGGCCCGTCCTCTTCTTCTAGCCACAACCAGAACGAAGGGTTCCTCGCGCCGGTATTCGATCTGGGTTTGGTCTGCTGCTGTGACTCTCCTGACAAGAGAATGACGATGAGCGACGTGGTCGTGCGGTTGAAGAAGATCAAAGAAGAGTACAGCAAAAGGACGGCAGAGACGTCGCATGTTGGAGCACAGTGATTGAAGTTATGTTTGTAGAGGGCCCGAGAGGGCGGCCATTTCCGGTGGGCAGCAACAGCGACAATCTAGCTCCATCGACCAGGCCTGTAGGTTCAATAAGCTTTTGTCTCCTCCCATGCTTGTTTGTTCTGTGCCAGAGGGTTGTAGCCTTGTAGGTTTATTACTAATCAGTATGTTTTACTTAGAGAACTCACCTGGGGTCTTACTGGTTAGTACCATGGATTTTGCACCTACACATTGTGAAGAAGGAAGAGTTTGATTTACAAAGGAAAGAGCCAACATGTTGTGAGCTCTTTTAGGAAGGGGGTGAGCCGACATGTTCTGAGCTCTGGAGATCTTGATGGTCTTTTTCGGACTGTTGTCTCCAACGCCTGACAATTTCCAGGAGCAACAGCGATCGCCCAATGTCCAGACCTAGAAATTGAGATGTTTTTTGATAACCCAGTGACATTTTTGCGGGTGTGATTCTATAGTTGGGCATGTTGAAATTGTACAAAGGACCCACGTCTTTCTATTGTTGACAATGAAATGCCTTCACAGTGTAAAACAGACACATTTTGTCCTTCTTTTGCAGCCGCCTCACCACAATGTTTACGTAGTCACAGATCAGTTAACTTCTGTCTAATTTCTGCGGCGACAATGATCAGATTTTTTTCCCGAGATCATGTGCAGGAGAGCTGCATGTATTGTGTTAAGAAGAAATAATTCGGAAAATTATCATGAAATGCGGAAACTGCTCTCAAACAAATGCCGACCGTATGCACACTTCTTCTCCAGCTAATGCGCTGCAGTGCTGCTCAGTGACAACTGAACATGCGCACACAGTATAAAGCATTGCAACACGCTGTTTCACAACAAACAAAAATAAATACTTGAAAACCCCCAGCAATTCCTTCAAAATGAAACACACACAGCTATACAAAATATAGTCCCCACAAAAGACATTATAAAAGGCGACTGCTATTCGAAGCCTGACAACCCAGTAAAAGCATTCCACAAATTCCTGATAAGCTAAAAAGCTAGAACCTCCTGAGGCATCAAAGATCACTTATGATGGCATTCATCTGTAATTCTTTCATTCCCTTTAGAGTGCCATGGCTTTCAATCTCTGCAGAGTACTGAACCGATTTGGCAGCAGGCTGTACGCCCTCCAGAGATGTCCGACGGCACCCTATCACGGTCAGTGACTCCAGCTTCCCTGAACGCGCCAGTGCAGCCATTCCATTATCTGTCACCTTTTTACATTTGCGAAGCTTGAGATTACTCAAGAGAGGAGCCTGAATAATGAAATCCAACCCAGCATCAGTTATAGACCGGCAGTCCACGAGCTCGAGTGTCTCCAGAAACTGGCAGGATGAGAGTTCCTTCATCCTAGAGTCATAGAAAATGCTTGCACCATTTAGTACAAGAGACTGGATTGGACAAGATTGGACAAGGGTCACAATACCCTCTTGTGTGAAGCCTATTTCAGTTGGGTAGTCAGAAGAGCAAAATGTGAAGGTGAGCTCAAGAACCTCAAGCATAGGGCAGCTGAGAGCTAGCGCCTTAAGGCTGTCATCGGTGAGTGGTGTTCTATAATCAAAACTACCGTCCTGCTCAGAATGACAGTGCAACGGCATGAGCCGAAGTGATATGGTTTTAAGGTTGCTGCAGCTCTGGAATAGCGCAATCATCTCACTCTCATCCAGACCAATAACATACTCCAGACAAAGTGTCTCCAATGCTTTGCACTTCTTCAAGAGGAAACGAAGTCCAATTCCTTTGTCAGTTATAATATGAGCCAGTCTAAGATCCTTCAAATTCTCACAGCAGATGTCATAGCTATATGGGAAGCCAGCCCTATACGCCGGATCACGACCCGCACTCAGCCAGTAATTTCCATTAACTTCAAACTCAAACTTTTGGAGCTTTTCCCATCCTGGACCAAACTTTAGGAGATCATACTGGCTGATTTCTTTGCAATCCTTCACCACTAGTTCTTCCAATGATCCATATCTACCAAGGTACACCAGCCACTCCTCAACGGATATTGCTATGCAGTCAACAAGGTGGAGAACAGAAAGATGTTTGCAACCAACCGCCACCGAAAAAAGACCATGCCAGCTTATTCCGGGTGCGCTGTTAAGCCTGAGCGACCTCAGTTTTGTGCAAAGAGACAGATAAGCGAGACCAGAGTCCTCAATGTTTGAGCAATAGCTTAAGGTGAGATCAGACAGCGAGGGACAGTGAGATGATAACACAGATAGACCCTGTTTGTTCAACTGCTCCCCGTGGGTGGAAGTCCAACCAGAGTAATCTATCTCTACTTTGCCCAAATTTGGAAATCGGGACAATAGTGATTTCAAGGCTTCTGTTGCAGGGTTAAGTCCACAGCCAACACGGATAGCATCCCTATGCTGGGCTTCAAAGGTGTAGAGTTGCCTTGACACGAGGGAAAGAGATTTAAGATCACTTGTCCTGGTAATCCTCTTGACGATCTCTGCAAGCAGTGGCTCTGGGAGATCCTCCATCACGTATCGCGGCGACATGACTTGGGAAGGCAGGGCGCTGAAATTCAAATCTTATGATGAGAATGGAGAACATTGAGATGATCAAATACGAGTTGTAAAACTCGTGCAGAAAGAAACATTGGTGAAGCTAACATCTATATATCTTTTGAAAGATTTTGTGTGATGTTCCCTCAAAACAAAGAAGTATAATCTTCACAGAAAACGCTAAGTACGAACTGGGTTGTAGCCTAGTGGCATGGTGTTGTGGGGGTGTCCGTGCAAACAGGGTTAGATTCTGTCAAGAATACTTGTATATCACAGTTGTCCCTAACTTAATAAAGTTCGGCTGAGATCCTCCCCTTCTGGACTAATTCTTTTTCACACCAAACGCTAATTAATGCATCACCCTACTTGCATCTCTATCCTGGAACAGAAAATAGTTAATTATATTAAATTGCTGCAACCAGGGGGGTTGGGTGAGGGGACAATGTACAAACATTCCCATTCTGAGCATAACTGAACCGAACTGAAATTATGTGTGGAATCACCTAACCAGCCACATGAAGATAACAGCAGCATGTAATGGCCTCTCCAGAAAATGTGCTACTAATCGAAACAAACTACTCCCTCTTGCTTGAATTCCGTACAGATTCCATCCAGGTACACACACACATAATAGGGGGGCGGGGGGGCAATGGCATTGAGACAACAAAACTGCAACAATCAAGCTGACCTAGACACATGTAGCATGATGGAATCAACAGTACCGAGCGCGAGAATCGAAGCTCATCTCTACGCAGCGGAATCAGTAGAACTAGGTGCAGAAATCGAGCTCGCCCTAGGCACTACTGTCGCATGCGTCTGGCGAGGTTGCGCAGAAAGGGGAAGGAAGTCGCGACCTAAATCCGTACCTCGGACGAACCAGCGGTCAAGGAATGCCGACGCCGAGAGCGAAGAACGGCGCCGACGCTGGCGGCGATGGTAGATTGGTCCTGGACTGGGTGGAACTCAGCACTGCGGCGAGCTCCCAGGCAAGGAAACCCTCGTCTCGCAACGTGAGCGAGTTCCGTCTTGGTGGTGACACTGACACAGGAGGCCCCCTGGCAGAGAAGATACCTGTATGGGCTGCTAACTTGCTAAGCAGATCGTTGGACCGGGCCGGGCCGGGCCAGCCCATGTTAAATATAGTACATCTGTACCCCATTTTAATACTGTTTTTTTTTAAACCTTTCTGTGCTGCCGGCTAGGAGAAGTGTCCTAAAACGATGGGACTATGGGAGCATCATAAAATTGCCAGTGCAGCAACTTTGTTTGACATAAAAAAGTTTACTCGTATAGCCCATATATATAACTAAGGCTTTATTAAGGCCCTGCTTTAGGAAAGCAGCCACGAGAGGTTCATACAGAGGTTCGAAAGGAAAAGTAAAACGACTACTAGAAGTCTGAAAGTGACACAACACCACCAGTGCCCACGCAGGGGACAACCACCATCCAAGTCCCACGCAGGGGAGAAAAGTAAAACTCCTACTCCAAAGGTTAGGAAAGAGCACAACGAAATTTAAGGTCGACATGGTTATCCCACGCCACTACGCACAGAGACAACCAATTGCATCTTCCTGACGAAATCCTTCAGCATAACCACCATCTTCTCCCAATCGTCTTCACGCTTCCCCCGCAACATGCATCTCCACTGGTTTAACAGAGAAGACATTTTGAACAGGTTAGTTAAAGGCGAGGAAACCACCTTTTTATTAAACACCAAATCATTTCTAGCAAGCCACAGCGTCCAAGCCGCAGCACCAAAAATCGCCCAGGTCATGCCAATACCAAAACCCTTTTTGCCCTTCATTGCAATATCTAAAAAATCCTCACAAGACAGGGGTGGACGGTCCCAAGAAAAGGTTTCTTTGAGACCCCACCAAAGGAAATGCGAAACAGGACACTGAAAAATAAGGTGGTCCACCGATTCGCTTTCTCCACAAAGCTTGCAAATGTCATCCCCCGGCCACCCTTTGGCTTTCAGTTCCAGCGCAACCTGAATCCGCCCTCGAAAGCACATCCACGTGAAAAATTTTACTTTCAAAGGAGTTTTTGCCTTCCACATTTCCTGCATCTGGACGTCAACAACCCCCTGGTTGAGCAACTCCTTGTAAAGCGACCTAGAGGAATACATTCTATTGCTATTCAAGGACCAATAACCCTCATCAGCTTCCTGTGTCAACTCAATTGACAACATTTTTTCTTTTAAAGATTCCCATTCCTCAATCTCTTGTGGGCCAAACGCCCTTCGAAAAGTTAGATCAAGACCGTTTTGAACACAAACATCTGCCACCAAGGCATCCTGCTGCTCACAACAGGCAAAGATCCGAGGAAAAATATACCTAAGAGGCACTTGATCGCACCAGACATCTCCCCAAAAATTCACCTTCTTACCATTACCCAGCTTAAAGGCCAATCCTCTCTTAACCCAATGCTTGATCGAGTGGAGCCCTTTCCAGAATTGTGAAGCTCCTACCGCGTTTGATTGATAAAAACTGCCATCTACATTCAGGTATTTGCGTCGCAGGATCCGACAGCTCAGATCCTGGTCGCCCCTCTCTAGTTTCATAATCCATTTTGCCAGCAAAGCAATGTTTTTAGTCTTAGTGTCAACAAACCCCATCCCCCCATACTCCGTGGGCCTGCACATATCCTTCCATCTAACCATATGATACTTACTGTTTTTACCATCTCCTTCCCAATAAAAATTCGCTCTAGGCGAATCCATCTTTTTATGTGTACCATCAGTCAACCAATAAAACCCCATAACATGATTCGGTACATTACTAAGACAAGAGTCAATGAGAATTTTCCTTCCACCAGTAGAAACTGGCTTCCATCCACCAAGTTTCTTGTGGACCTTAGTTGGCAGAAAATCAAACACAGAGGCAATTAACTTCTTGGGAGATACAGGCAATCCCAGATATTTCATAGGGAACTCCCCCAAAGCACAGTGAAACATATCAGCCACCCTCTTTTGTTCATCCCTCTCCGCCCCAATCACATAGACCTCACTTTTGTGGTAATTTATCCTCAATCCGGACATAGCTTCATAGCAGTAAAGAATAAATTTCATGGTAGCGATAGATCCTTCATCCAAATTTAGGAACAGAAGTGTGTCGTCGGCGTATTGAAGGTGGGTCACACCCCCCTCAACCAAGTGTGGCACAAGCCCTTTTAGGCGCCCAGCGTCCCTTGCTGAACTAATCATGGCTCCCAGAGCATCTGCAATAATATCAAACAACAGCGGAGACAATGGGTCTCCCTGACGTAAGCCCCTAAATGTTCTGAAATATTCACCGTTCTCCCCATTAAGATTTATACAAACCTTTCCTGTCTGAACTGCTTCAATGATCCATGCAATCCACACCTCACAGAAACCTTTCTTTCTCAAAACATCTCTAAGAAAACTCCACTGTACCTTGTCGTACGCCTTTTCGAAATCCAATTTCAGAATAATACCTTTCGTATTGTTCCGGACCAGCTCATGCACCACCTCGTGCACTACGGAAACACCCTCAAAAATGTGCCTACCCGGGATAAAAGCTGTTTGTGTCTCATGGATGATCTTGGCAGCCACGTTGGTCAACCTCTGCGTCAAGACCTTGGTGATGATTTTGAAAATCACGTTAAGCAGACATATGGGACGATACTGCTTAATCGTGTTCGCATCTTTAAGTTTTGGGATCAGAATAATAACTCCATAGTTCAGGCGACTCAACTTCAGGCGACCAACATGTAGATCTTTAAACATATCCAAAATGTTGTGTTTAAGCTGCGGCCAGAACACTTTATAAAACTGAACCGAAAAGCCATCAGGGCCAGGAGCAGTGTTAGTCTTCATGTCACGCACCGCCAACTCAATCTCATCCATTGAAAAAGGTTTGACAAGCTCTACCCGCTCAGTCACAGAGATCCTCCCGCTCTCCGCCCAAGTAGAGGAATTAATCCCCACCGGCGTCACAGGCTCCTTACCAAACAGCTCTCTGTAATACTCATTAACATGCTGCCTGAGCTGAATAATATTTTCTATATGTAGATCACCATCCTCCAACGTAAGGATAGTGGTTTTTCTCTTCCTACCGTTAGCAATCATATGAAAATACGCTGTATTGTTATCTCCTTTCAGCAGCCACTGAACCCCTCCCCTTTTCTGCCAATATTCTTCTTCTTCCTCATAAATTTTTGACAATTGCTATAGCCCATATATGCAGATTAAGGAAATGTCTCAGAATTGAAGACCACCGAGTGACAAAACGAAGTTTACTGTGACATTTATTTTGCATGCAGGAACGGGGTGACAGTAGAGGTGAGGGCCCGATACAACATCGAGAGGACCGGTATTGTACACAAGAGAGGTCTTGTGGTCGAAATGCAACTTGTCATGTATTTGTTTTGTTTCATATTTTGATGTACGTCCCTAGACACCACCCTATACAACCACGTGAACTGCAAAATTTGGTGCCAAGCTAGCTAGACAACGAGATAGCAGTGAGCACTGACACAAGACTTCCAGAAAAACAGAAGCAACAGTAACCTCCCTGTCCTAACAAAAGGTTAAAAGGATGGCAACATCACAAGTTCTCAGTGCAATGATTTGCTTCAGATGGAAAAGGTTGAGCTGTTCTAAGAAAACATGGAAAAGGACTAATCATGGCTTAAACATGCAGAGCCAAGAAACATCGCTCGGTCAGAGTTCTACACCGGAATGACAAACAGAAACAGATTCATAATCTATTTTACTGTCACATTGTAAAGTATCCTTACACACCCCACGAAAAAAACACTAACTCCAGAGTAGAGCCGCACGAGTGTTCTTTCTATCCACACAGGACAGAGCACATAAAAAGGCAGTCGATGAGCATAACATTTCTTTTCCCTGCAAAGAAGGCCAAAAAAAGCATCAAAGTCGCATTTCTTTGCCCCAATCATCACCACCACCTCACTATTACCCTGGTGAACGGTTACACTAGTAGGGAAAACCTTATACGTGAAAACTTATCTGTGGCACACAAGGATTTTGTGTGCCACTGGTATTCTCTCTCCTGTTTTGACAAATCTGTGGAAAAGTTACCTGTGGCGCACAAGATGTTTGTGTGCCACTGATAAATTATTACCTGTGGCGCACAAGAATGGTGGTGCGCCACAGGTAAGTTTACACAGATTTGTGAAAACAGTGTGAAGTTACCTGTGGCGCACAGACTACCTTGTGCGCCACAGGTAATGGGCCGTGCGCCACAGGTAAATAGACTACCTGCGGCGAACCTAACTTAGTGCGCCACATGTAAGTCATGAAATGAAAAAGAAAATACCCACCACTCAATCCCCACCACCGCACCCCTCTCTCTCTCTCCTTATCCTCTCATCCAACACTCGATCCCCACCTGTCTCGATCCTCCTCTGCCCTCCCGCCGCCGCCGCCTCCCCGCCGCAGCCCTCCGCTGCGGGTCTGGCCTGCTCCGTCAACCCAAGACCACGCCGAGGCTCCCGCTTCTGCTTCCTCCGCCTCGAGATCCCACCGGAGATGCCCCACCTGACCCGCCCCGCGGCCCCAGATGGGAGTGGATCGCCGTGGGTGCCGTGGTGGTGGTGACGCTCGCGCTCCTTGCGAGGAGGAGGCGTGCGCTGCGCCTGCGCCTGGAGGCAGCCCGGCTCCGCGCGGCTCAAGTCGCGGCGGAGCAGGAAGCAAGCCGCGTCGCCGACGAGGCCCAGCGCCGCGCCGAGGAAGAACATCGCGCCCGTGGACGAGAGCTACTGGATCAGGCACGGCGTGAGGCGGAGGCGCTTCAGGTCGATGCGGACGACGGCACCCCGGAGATCACGCCATCCTGGCCTGAGGACGGCACAGCGGCCGCTTCTTCAACCGCCTCTGCACCGGGTTCTACCACGGCCGCCGCTTCTTCCTCCGCCTCGGCCCCGGGTTCGACCACGGCCGCCACTTCTTCGACCACCTCTGCACCGAGTTCGACCACAGCCGCCGCTTCTTCGACCACCTCTGCACCGAGTTCGTTTCACACTAGCTAGTCACGCATTTCTTACTTTGTTTCACACTACTAGTATTATTGGTTAGCATAAAGCTGTGTGAGCTCATTTACATATACTACACAAGGACTTCCAAGTATTATTTGTGTATCGCATCTTTGCATTGCATCAAATCCTGAACTTCAGTTACATGGTGCTGAACAAGGTGTGTTCCATTCCTTGCCTTGTCATGCATTTTTCTTTTTCAGTTTGTTTAAAGATCAATAGTAGTAGTACTTGTTGGCATACAAGTAGGAAACACACACAGTGCAAAACGACATCGACATTCCATATATAGGCAGCCATGTAAAGAAGCATTTTTCGCTATGTGGACTTAATGTTTACAAACTCCCATTCATGCTTGTTTTTATATTTTCCTGCATTATCTAGTTCATCCACTGTAATATGAATGTTAAAATTCAGTTAAGAAAGCTAGGAGTAAAAGTTCAGGGAGTAAGAACATATGTAGTGCAAGCACTACTTGTGCTTGTGCTTTAGTGAAAGCACTACTTCAGTTTATCCAAGTGTAATCTGTAGCTATGCAATTCAGGGAGTTGTATTGCTTGGAGTTCTTTTCTTATTTTACTGGTTAGTTGTGGTTAGATTCATTCCCAATCTATTTGCCTATGGATACTTGGCATCAGGCCCGTCGAAGGCCATGTTCGAACTGTTCAATCGAACATGGCCCCCAAATTGCAGAGGCCCCCAGATTACTGCAGCATAGTATGTATACGTATAAATTAAATCAACTATTTTGGTATGAGGCCGTGGCCCAACTTTACCAGGCTGCCACGCAGCAGCCTATTGATGTCTCCTGCCTTTTGCGGCCCACGGTCCAGCACATGGGAGAGCTAGCAGCAGCTTAAGAGGCCACGATAGATGATTCACTGGAAAAAACAATTCACTAGAAAAAAACAGAAAGCACGATCGGATCGATCTAGCACTAGCAGTCCGTATCTGAATCCAATCGCTACGGCGCCAGACGTGAAAAACGGACGTTCCGCCATCGAGCGTCGTCACATCCAGATCGCCAGACGTTCGTCCGTCGAGCCGCGAGACCGACGACGACTGCACCCACTTCCTCTCGCTTCGTCGCCGTTCGTCTGTCGAGCCGGCGTCTCAGTCTCTCTGAATTCACGGATTAGCAAACACCGTGAAGCTGTGAAGGTAGGGTCGCAGCGATCCTTGTCTAGTCTTGTTAAATTGTTCAATTGTTTCAATAATTTGTTGATATGAAACAGGACGGATCATGAATAATAATATCAGAAAAACAAAGTGTCAATCCGGTGCGGAAAAGAAGAGGAAAAGAGAAAGATTGGAAGCAGCAGCTCAATCTCAAAAGGGTGCTCTAGATAGATTTGTTGTGAAGGAACCTCAAATTAGTTCAGTAAATCAAACTCCAATTGATAATACTGATGTTGCCAGTGGTGCAGATGTGATAGAGGTGGACACGCACACTGAAGAATTTGATGAAGGTGATGCTAATATTAATAATGAAGGCAGTGGTGCTAATGTTGATGATGATGCTAATGCAGACGGTGAAGGTAATGATACAAGTGTTGGTGGTGACACCAATAGTTCTTTTCAGCCGGATATATTTGACCCAAGAAATTGGGATGGTCTTGATCCTAAGATGATTGATATTTTGTTGCAAAAGGGTCCTAAGAGAGACTTATCTATTGAGCAAGGTCCTAAAGACACATTAAATAGAAGCTTTTCTGCATCGGCATACAATAGAAAGCTCCCAAATAAAGAACCATGTGATAGGGAATGGCTTGTATACAGTAAAGAGCTAGACAAAATATTTTGTTTCTGCTGCAAATTATTAAAGAAGGGGCTTGTGAGGGGAAAGTTAGCAAATGAGGGTTTTAATGACTGGATACATCTTAGCGGTAGACTTAAAGAGCATGAAACTAGCAGAGAACATGTCACAAATATGAGTTCATGGTATGACTTGCGTATGAGGTTCCAGAATAATCAAACAATTGATAAAGTTGCTCAGCGGGAACTTGACAAGGAAAGGGAGCATTGGAGAAAAGTTTTGTTTAGGATTCTTTTGATTATACAATTTCTTGGTGAGCACAACATAGCATTTCGTGGCAGCAATTGCAAGTTGTATGATGATAACAATGGCAATTTTTTAGGATTGGTTCAAATGTTGGCTCACTTTGACCCGGTAATGAAAGAGCATATTGACCGCATCACCAATGATAAAATTCGTGACCATTATCTTGGTCCTTCCATCCAAAATGAGTTAATAAGTTTGCTAGCTGATGCAATCAGGTCTGTAATTATTGGAAAGATAAAGGAGGCGAAGTACTTCTCTGTTATACTTGACTGTACTCCAAATGCAAGCCATCAAGAACAAATGTCTTTGATAATAAGGTATGTTGATACATCTTCAGATTCTGCTTGCATTCAAGAATCGTTCTTAGGATTTTTGGTTGTGAAAGATACCACTGGGCAAGGATTATGTGATGCACTAGAAGAGAAATTGAAGAGTCTTGACCTTGATATAGCCAATGTTAGAGGGCAGGGATATGATAATGGGTCGAATATGAAAGGAAAACATCAAGGGATGCAAAAGAAAGTTTTGGATATAAATCCAAGAGCCTTCTATTCTGCTTGTGGTTGTCATAGTCTGAATTTGACACTATGTGATATGGCAAATTCTTGTCGTAAAGCAACAGAATTTTTTGGAGTTGTTCAGCGCATCTATACAACATTTGCTAATTCCACTAAGCGGTGGCAAATTCATAAAGATAATATTGCAGGATTGACTCTCAAGTCATTGTCATCTACTCGTTGGGAGAGTCGTGTTGACAGTGTTAAGGCTATAAGATTTCAAATTTCAGGAGTAAGAGAGGCTTTGTTACAAGTGGCTGAAAGTGATAAGGATCCATTGGCTAGTAGTCAAGCTCAATCATTGGCAGAACATGAACTTGGCGACTTCGAATTTCTATCGTCATTAATCATCTGGTATGACATATTATCTGCTATCAATATAGTCAGCAAGAATCTACAGTCAAAGGAAATGCTTATTGATATTGCAATTGAGTCTGTACAGGGGCTGATTTCATTTTTCACTAAGTACAGAGATAATGGCTTCTCAAAAGCATTGGAATCTGCAAAAGAAATTGCAACAGAGTTGGATATTCCTTCAGAGTTCCGCACCAAGCGTAAGATTAAAAGAAAAAGACATTTTGATGAGGAAGCAAATGATGCGTCTGTTGATCTAAAATCTGCAGAGGAGTCTTTCAGGGTCAACTATTTTATACCTATTGTTGATCAAGCTATAGCTTCACTTAACAGGAGATTTGAACAGTATCAGGACTATGAAAAAATATTTGGTTTCTTATTTACTTCAGATCGGCTGCAATCCATGGATGATGCTAGTTTGTCGGCTGCTTGCACTAATCTTGAGAATGCACTTAAGATTCCAGAACATGAAGATGAACATGGGAATACGATTAAAGAGCAAAAAGATATCGATGGAGCGGAATTGTTGGTTGAGTTGGTCTTTTTTCAGGATATGCTTGAGAAATCCATGGGTCCTATTGAGATTTTGAACTTTTTGAAGAAGCGTCCCTATTATCCTGTTGCTAATATTGCATACAGAATTTTGTTGACAATTCCGGTTACGGTTGCATCGGCGGAAAGGAGCTTTTCCAAACTCAAGTTGTTGAAATCTTACTTGCGTTCTACTATGACGCAAGAAAGGCTCAATGGATTGGCGACAATAGCACTTGAAAATGATATCCTAGACAAGATTAATTATGAAGATATAATTGAAGATTTTGTTTCAAGAAATACCCGACGGATGATGCTTTTTAGTAGAACATGAAGTCAGTTTGTTACTTTAGTGGTACTTTTAGTAGAGTTAAGATTTGATAAACGATGTAACTCTTGTGGCTGCTTGAAGCAGCAAGTTTCAGACGCACTCTTTTCCTTACCAGGGTACCTATGGGAACTGGAAGGTTTTTAATGAGGCGGCTTGCTAGCTTAATATATTGGTTTTGAATTATTATTTTCGAATTTCAAGCCCCCATTTTGTATTTCGCACCGAGGCCCCCGATTTCTGGAGACGGCCCTGCTTGGCATGTTAACTTAACTTCCATTTTACCTCTACTTGTCATGTTACCAAAAGTATGAAATTTCAAACATCAAAATTAACAAGGCTGAACACATCTATTTGTCATGTCACCATAGGGTTCAAGAACATATTTCGGACCTTGTAAATTTCAATCAGATGAATGACTAGGTGATCTGCTTGCTTAGCTAAAACTGAACCATACTGTAAACCATAATGTGAGATCTAGCAACTGACGACTAGTATTATTTAGAGTTGGAGAGGAGGCAGGTTGAGACGTTGTGGTGCCAGTATGTATATTTTATAGTCTACCTACTAATTTAACAAGTACATATGCAAGGCTAATCTCGACAACAGAACTAAGTTCTAGGCAACAATTAAGCTGAGTTGTCTGCCTTCATGTTTTTGAGTGAAGTAAACAGAGTAACCTGAGATGTTAAATATTAAGAATCTGTATTATTACAGTTGTAGTGGAAATTAATATTTTCACTCAAACTGGTATATCTACTGTTGTTTCCAAAATAAGTCAAAATGAAAGCATTTGCTCATGATCATCTCATATGCATCTCATAACCATCATTTGCATTTCATTTCATGATCATCATAGCCAATTTTACACGTGTTCAATTTTGTGTAATCAGTTCTGTTGCTCATGATCATCAACATTGACATGAGGTTGTGGCGGCGACGATGACGACATCGACAAAGGGCTGTTGCGGCTGCGGCTGGGGCAGCGACGACGTCGACACGGCCGGGCCCCGACGACAATGACGACATCGACACGGGCTGTTGCGACGACGGTGACATCGACACATGGCTTGGCGCCGATAACGACGACATTGGATTTGTGAATATGTGTTGTGAAACTTTGTAATGTTATGGGCTGTAATTCTATTTATTTGTGAATATCGTGTTGTGAAACTTTGCAACAGATCTTTTTTTTTTAATAAATCATTTTTGGATTTTTTTTAGTTCATAAATTTATACTAGTGGCGCACATATTTAGCGAGTGTGCCACTGGTATAGCTCTTTTTTAGACTCCCAAATTAATACTAGTGGCGCACATATTAGGCCGTGCGCCACTGGTATTCAACTTACCAGTGGCGCGCGGTTTGGATTGTGCGCCACTGGTAACTGACTTACCTGTGGCGCACGAGCTCAGTTACCACTGGCGGAGCTACAGTGGCGCACGTCCCGTGCGCCACTGGTAGCCCTTTTATGTGCGCCACAGGTAAGCTTTTCTCTACTAGTGTTAACCAGAATCCACTAGACACGCTAGGGATAAAAGTTAAACTACACAATACTCCTACGACCGAACATTTTTCTTCTCAACCGATCGCTATCTCCCATATAACTTCTTGCTGGCCCTGCTTGATTTTTGACTTCACTATCTAAGTATACATCACCATCACCAACTTTGGAACATTCCACACGTTCCATCCTAAGTTGAATAGGCACATTAAATAAATCTGAGGTCAACAAAAATAACCTGCCACTCATTCAAAATCTAAACAGGACATAGCCATGCAAAAAATTAGTCTCCACAAAGGACATTATAAAAGGCAATGGATATTCGAAGCCAGACAAATATGTAATGATTCGGACGAAATCTTGAGGTGCTAAGAGTCTAAATCTCCGAGGCATTGAAGCTGGTTCATAAGAACACATCAGAAATTACATATGATACCGACACATCTTCATTTCCTTCAAACTGTCGTGGCTTTCAATCTCTGCAGAGTAGTGAACTAATTTAGCAGCACCCTGTACACCCTCTTGAGATATCTGACAGCACCCTATAACGGTCAGTGACTCCAGCTTACCCGCACGTGCTAGCGCAGCCATTCCATTATTTGTCACATTCTTACATTTGCGGAGTGTGAGATTAGTGAAGCAAGGAGCCTGAATAATGAAATCTATCCCAACATCAGTTATAGATATGCAATCCACGAGCTCGAGTGTCTCTAGAGACTGAGAGGTTGAGAGCCCCTTCATTCCCGAGTCATAAAAAATGCTCGCACCATTTAGCACAAGGGTGTGGATTGGACACGATTGGATGAGGGACACAATACCATTTTGTGTGAAGCCTATTTCTGTTGGATAAATGGGTTCACAAAATGCGAAGGTGAGCTCAATAACCTGAAGTATAGGGCAGCTGAGAGCTAGCGCCTTAAGGCTGTCATCGGTCAGTGGTGTCCTAAAATCAAAACCATGATCCTCAGAATAACAGTGTAACGGCAAGAGTCGAAGTGAGATGTGTTTAAGGTTTCTGCAGCTCTGGAATAGTACAATCATCTCGCTCTCATCCAGACCAATAACGTACTCCAGGTAAAGTGTCTCCAATGCTTTGCACTTGTTCAGGAGGAAACGGAGTCCAATTCCTTGGTCCGTTATAATATGAGCCAGTCTAAGATCCTTCAAATTCTCACAGCTGATGTCATAGTTATATGGGTAGCCAGACACATATGCGGGATCACGGCCCCCACTCATCCAGTACTGTCCATTGACTTCGAACTCAAACTTTTGGAGCTTTGCCCATCCTGGACCAAACTTTAAGAGATCATACTGGCTGATTTTTTTGCAATCCTTCACCACTAGTTCTTCCAATGCTCTACATTCACTAAGGTACGCCAGCCAATCCTCGATGGATATTGCTATACAGTCAACAAGGTGGAGAGCAGAAAGATTTTTGCAACCAACCGCCACCGAAAAAAGACCACGCCAACTTATTGCAGGTGCCCTGTTAAGCCTGAGGGACCTTAGTTTTGCGCAACGAGACAGAATAGCTAGACCAGAGTCATCAATGTTTGGGCAATTGCTTAAGGTGAGATCAGATAACAAGGGACATTGAGAGGATAACACAGATAGACCCGTCAACCGAGAGTGATATATCTCCACTTTGTGCAAATTTGGGAATCGGGAGAAGAGTGATTTCAAGGCTCCTATTGCAGGGTTAAGTCCACGGCCAACACAGATCGCATCTCTATGCTCGGCTTCAATGGTGTAGAGCTGCTTTGACACGAGGGAAAGAGAATTAAGATCTCTTGCCCTAGTAATCCTCTTGACAATGTCTGCAAGCAGTGGCTCTGGGAGATCCTCCATCACTTATCGCGGCTACACGACTTGGGAAGGCAAGGCTCTGAAATAACACATCAAGATGATTAGATAGGAGTTCCAAACCTCAGGTGAGAGGAAAACACATTGGGCGGAGCTATCGTTTATATATCTTTTAAAAGATTCTGTGTTGCTAAACTTCGCTACAAACGATAATTGAGAAGTAGCCTAGTGGTACGGCGTTGTGGGTGACTAGAGTTTGACTCCTGTCAGGAGCATTCTTATCTCACAGTCGTCTCAAACTTGATTAAATTCTACTAACCTCCTCCCTTGGTGGACTGATTATTTTTCATGTGGAGTCCTATATTTATCTCAATACTAGAACAAAACTAGTTACAAGAAAAATTAAATCGAACTAACAGCCTAATTACATAAGACTGCTGCACCCAGAGGGGAGGGGATAATCTACAAACATTCGTCTGCTGAGCTGAGCATAACAGCATGTAATGACCTCTGGAAGCTCTGTAACAGGTGCTACAGTCACAGTGCTTCTTGCATCGCATGAATCCTGCACAGATTCCATCCAAGTCGCGAACATAATGGGCCAATGGCAGGCATTACCAGAACAAACTGCAACAATGAAGTCGACCTGGCGACAGCGTCGTGGAACCAACAGTCAACAGAGCCCCGAGGTTTATCTACGCAAGGGAATCAACAGAGCTAAGTAGAGGAATCGAGTTCGCGTCGGCACCAGTCTCGGGTGGCACAGTCAATCAAGGCTACTCAAAGAGGACAAAAGAAATCGACCGAAATCCGTACCTCGGAGGAACCGCCGACCGAGTGGAGAAGAGACGAACGGAGCGGAAACGGCAGCTTCGGGAGGGGCGAAAGGAGCGGAAACGGCGGCTTCGGGTGGAGGATGGATACAGGCCGGCGGAAAGCCCTCCGCGGACCGCGGCGAGCTCCCAGGCAAAAACCCTCGTCTTGCGGCGTGAGCGAGAGGCTTCGCGTCAGGCCTTTTTTTTCCTTTGACGGTGCCGTCTTTGTGGTGGTTGAGAAGATACCCGTGTGCGCTTCATTTCGATATCTGGGCCAGGCCGTATGTAGTATGGGCCTGTGTCCCTCACTTGATACTCGGTGAAATATTGGGTTTACTTTCTGGAGAAGAAGTTCTCAAAAGAAAAAAGAAAAACCTTTCTGGAGAAGAATATTGCCAGCTAGGAGCAGTGTGCACTGAGCAGCTTGTCCAAAAAAAAGAGAGCAGTGAGCAGCTTGTCTAAAAAAAAAGAGCAACCAGCAGTGGCAGAAGAGAACATCCGCTCGAGAGAACAAACTAGCAGAAGCGATAATGTCCTCCGAGTGAAGATTTCTTGCTCCGAGCATCAGTGCTCTCTCTGTTTGAAAATTTCAAAAAAGAAAATAAAAAAACTGAAAACTATCATACATGTTCTAAATGATGTATTCTACATGCGTGCAAAATCATAATGCAAAATACTTTGCAATTTAAGCTATACAAAAAGGAGATATACATATCTGAGTAGCGTTGTTTCAATTTTCCATTTTTTGTTATTTTAGTGTAGCCCATAATACAAAATGCTCGTAGCATAGATCATTAAAAACATGCCTGGTTTTTTTTTTTTTTTTAAATGAAACTTTAAATATAATTTTTTTTTATTTTTTCAAACATAGGGAGCACTCGTGTTGTGAGCCAAAGTGACTTTTCGACTGTCCTCCTCCCTATCTTAGTTCCTGCTCCCTAGTCCCAATCTTAGTTAAAAGATAAAGTATTGTGCACCTTTACTTGACATGAAATATATATTAATCACTGATCAGCTAAAAAAAGATCAATCACTACTTTGATATGCAGAGCCAAGAAAGACGATTCAGGTCAGAATTCGGCACAAACATAAGCGTCATCTATTTAACCGCCTCAATGCAAAGTATCTTCCCTGACCCACCGAAAGAAGCACTAATTCCATGGTAGAGCCACACGACAAGTTGTCTTCCCATCCACACAGGACGGAGCACCGAAGAAAAGGGCAGTCAAAATCAAAGAGCATAAGTTCCTTTCCCCTGATCGAAAAGGTCGAGAAAGGCCTTGACAAAGGTGCATTTCCTTGCCCCAATCATCACCACGACACGGTCTCACTGCCGCCGTATTGAAGGGTGAATCGGAATCCACGACGCAACCATTATTGGCGAAGAAGCTAGCTAGGGATAAAAGTTACACTGCACGGCTGCACGCAACGCTAATCTCCTTGGACCCAACATTTTCCAACTTTATCGATCGCTATCTATCTTCTCCTTGATTTTTTGAGGTCACTGTCCAAGTAGACATCGCCGTCACCAACTTTCGGGAGGATCGGAGATGAGGGGTGTAGCAGCAGGGTATTTCGATTTTTGTGCTAACGCATCACGCTGTAACGTACATCCGGATTTTTTTCTGAAATTTTTTGACATTCTGAAAAAAAACCAAAAATAAATTAGCTAATGGGTGCATCTAGACCCACCACCCGGTTTGAATATCCGCACACGACAAGTTTTCTTCCTATCCACACAACACAGGGCAGTGAAAATCAAAGAGCATAAGTTCCTTTCCCCTAATCGAAAAGGTCAAAAAAAAGGCCTTGTCAAAGGTGCATTTCCTTGCCCCAGTCATCACGACGACACGGTCTCACTGCCGCCATATTGAAGGGTGAGTCGGAATCCACGACGCAAACATTATTGGCCAAGAAGCTAGCTAGGGATAAAAGTTACACTGCACGGCTGCACGCAACGCTAATCTCCTTGGACCCAACATTTTCCAACTTTATCTATCGCTATCTATCTTCTCCTTGATTTTTTGAGGTCACTGTCCAAGTAGACATCGCCGTCACCAACTTTCGGGAGGATCGGAGATGAGGGGTGGAGCAGCAGGGTACTTCGATTCGGTGCCGCCGCCCGGACCCTTACCCACACGGCACCTCACCGGAAATTTCCTCGATCGTCATCGCGCGACTGCATGAGCTCTACGGCGAATTAATCGGGACGCATATATACTCTGCGTTGCTTCTCCAAAAGAAGAATAAAACTGCACAAAATATCAGTCCGGAACTCGATCTTCCGGTCATTGCTCGAATGATCAAGAAGCCGAGACCGGGAGAGAGTGAGGTAATCTGGAGCTGAAGGCCGTCGAGGAATTAAGCTCGTCATCTCCTTATCGATTCAAGTTCTTTCAGCTGTGTGATGCGTTGTTCGCTCCAGATAGTTAATCTGCGGAGGCCGTGCAAACTGCCAGAATTTTGTGGTGGCTGCGAGTGCTTGCGAAGTGTGAACTGGTGCTACATGAGAGAATCTGCTATTTGATGTGTCTATTTTGTTATCGACGCATTCCGTTGGGAGGTTGTCGTGGGGTCACTCTTCGACTACCCCACGGTGGGGATACCTGAGTCACGCCAAGCCCATCAGCCTGATGACGAGGGCCCAAGGAAGGCCCAAGGAGGACGACGTGCGGCCCAAGATAGTCGACGCTAGGTCATGCGACCCCGCCATGCTTGTAAGCGCCATCGGCACCGTTCACCTGAGACCTAGCCTACCATATAAAGGCTAGGAGGGTCCTTCGTCTAGGGTACGCTCATAGCCGCCACACAAACCCTAGCGAGATTGCCATCTCGCCATTGTAGCCACAACTCGCCATCAATAACCAGACAAGCAGGAAGTAGGGTGTTATCCTCCGGGAGCCTGAACCTGGGTAAACGCCTTGCTTGTCAGCCGTCGTGATCACCAGCGCTCATCTCTCTCCCCCTCAATCAACCCGGGGTGCACAACCCAGGGATTTGCCGAGTCCACACCTCGTCAATTGGCGCCGTCTGTGGGAAAGAACGAGCGCTGGAATCATGGTCGCACCGGCTCCATCAACTTTGAAGACCGACGTCTGCATCACCAAGGAGCCAATCTGCTTCGGCTCCTTCGAGTACACCTTCCACCCGCCGGCCCACCGCTCGGTGTACGCCGATCTGCACGTAGGTATGTGCCTCACCTTCGGTACCATGCACTACTTCGTAGACAGCTGTGGAGTACTCAGATCCACGGCGATCGCACCGCCTGCGGTGGTGGCACCCGCATCTGCCGCGGCTGCGCCAACCACGCCCCCACCTGCTGCGGAGATCGCATCTGCTGCGACTGCGGCGACAGCATCTTCGACTGCTGAGAAGATCGCGTCCGCCTCGACTACTCCGACCGCCTCCGCTGCGGCAGAGATCGCGCCCAACGCGGCCGCGCCATCAGCGTCTCCGGCTACCACGGAGATCGCATCTGCTACGACTACGTCGACCACCTCGTCGACCACCGCGCGGATCGAGTCTACTTCGACTACCTCGATCGCGTCGCTGGCAAGGCCAAGATCTGCGTCAACTTCGACTACGTCGACCACACCCTTCGCGCGCAACGAGGTCGCGCCGTTCTCATCCACGCCACTCGCGTCTCCATCGACTCGCAAGATCGTCAACAAGCCAATCGCGCCCACGTCGACAACAGCGACATCACTCCTCACGTCCGCGGCGAAGATCGCGAAACTCCAGGGAAGGAGCCTCGGCGGCGACTGTGGTGTCCACCACGTCGCACCCATTTTCAGCTCCGAGCACGGCTCGGACGAAGGAAGCAGCAGTGGCAGCACCGTCCCACTGCCCAGATCTACCCCGCGCAAGTCTTCATGATCGGCCAGAGGCCGCAGGGCAACGACGACGAACCCGCATACCCACTGGAGGTGGTCATGCCGGACCAGGTGACGCGACTCACCATCACCCGCGACATGGCAATCAAAGCCCTGAAGCACGTCGAGGACGGCACGTACCCCCCACCGGATGCACCCCGGGAGGACCTTATGGCGGTCCAGTACCTGCTGCGGAAGGAAGGCGAACGACTCCGCGCAGAGAAGGCCGAGCTCCTCCGACGCAAGGAGGAGGCCGACGCGTCGAGCGCCAGGAGGGCCGCTTACTCGTTCACTGCCTCAACAGAGGTCTCACAAGGAGCAAGGCGCCACAGAGCCCGCGTGCCCCTGATGACGGAGGTCGACCGCGCTAGAGTCACCCGCAACCTCGAGTCATCATACATAGAAGACGCAGACGGAATACCCGTCCCCAAGACACCCGGAGCCGCACTCATGGCAGTCGAAACATACCTGCGGCTGACACAGCCGCCTGAGGGCGACTCGCGCGCTCTCCTCCACAAGCAGCAGATCATGTCTATCAAGGCACTCGAAGACGCACTGGTAAACAAGGCGCCGACAGAAAAAGCGCGAGAAGATCGAGATCGCCGCGACCACGAGCCCGCAGCACTCGCAGCCCCGGCGACAAGACAACTGCGACAACCGCAGCCAGGTGAAGACCTCCGCAACGTCATCACACAAAGGACGGTAGACCGCAGCCGCATCCAGCGGCCGACCAGCACGTCCAACCTCGACTACGAGCCGTGCGGCGCCGCATGCTTCAGCTTCAACATACGCGACACAAGAATGCCCAAGGGCTTCAAGCTCACGGCAGAAGCAGTCAAGTACGACGGGAAGCAGGACCCGAGACTCTGGCTAGAAGACTACCTCATAGCCTGCAGCTGCCAGGGCGGTACTTCGACTACGGCCATGCAGTACATCCAGCTGATGCTCACGGGCTCTGCACGCGGGTGGCTCAACACTCAACCCAAGAACGCCTTCAGGACGTGGGACGAGTTCGCGGAGCCTTCGTTAAATCCTTCCTGGGGACGTACTCGAGACCGACGACGTTCGTCGACTACAAGCATGCAAGCAAGGACGAGACGAGCCGCTCCGGTCATACATCCAGCGTTGGACCTTGCTCCGCAACACCATGGAGACCGCCTCGGAGGACCGAGTGATGGATGCCTTCATGCACGGCGTCTCCCGCCGCGACCTCCGCGAGGAGTTTGGTAGGCTCCGGCCGAAAAACATGATCGAGGTCATGAAGATAGCAAACCAGTGGGCAGACGGAGAGGACTCGGTCCGCAATAGTTCACACTACTCCCCGAAGGACGAAGCCGGACCAAGCAACTGGCGAGAAGGGCGCCACAAGAAGAAGCCGCGTTACAACGGCAACGACTCAATCGAGCTAGTAGCGGCGGGATTCCAAACCCCCCGTGAGGATGAAGCGCGCGACAGCAGTCGCCAATACAGCCATGCACAGTACAGTCGAAGCGGCGGTGACCAGAGTCGCCAATACAGCCAGGGGCAGTACAACCGAAGCGGCGGCAGCAGCTACCGCAGCGACGGAGGCCATAAACGCGAGTGGCAGAAACGCACACTAAGCCCAGCGGAAGAGCTGGAACAACCCTGCAGGCACCACATGTTCAGGAACCCGGAAACGGGCAAGTGGGGATCCAACCACCTGTTGAAGGACTGTCGAAAGGCACGCAAAATATACGAAGCCATGCAGAAGATAGTCACTCCAGCACCCGCAGCGCAGCCAGCCGCGCAGCTGGCCATCCAGGCAGCACCCGACCCGCAGTCGCAATCCAGCACAGGCGGCGGGAGCCTTTCTGCAGCAGCAGCAGCCGCAGCAAGATGCCCCACCGGTGATCCAGGACGCATATCCAGCGGCACGCGGACAACTCAACATGATACAGAAGGGGCGCCCCTCAAACAGGACCCAGAAGATTATCACTCGCCAGTTTTCCAAGCCATCACTGTCCACCGCAGTACCCGACTACCTGAGAGGGTCAGAGACACCAATCACTTCTCCAGAGCAGATCACCCGCCTGCAGTACCACGACCCGGGCACGCCGCCTGGTAGTCGAAGCTCTGATCGGAGATTACACCCTGAAAAAGGTGTTCATGGACGGAGGCAGTGGCATTAACATCATCTTTGCCGACACCCTCAGAAGGATAAACAGGCCAACGACGGACTTGGCGGCATCAGAGACCACCTTCCATGGCATAGTACCAGGGCAAGCAGTCACGCCCATGGGAACGATCACACTCGACGTCATCTTCGGCACACCCGAAAACTTCAAGAGGGAGTCGATCGACTTCGAGGTAGTCGACTGGAAGTCGCAGTACCACGCGATACTCGGGCGCCCAACCTTCGCCAGATTCATGGCGATACCTCACTACGCCTACCTCATGCTCAAGATGCCTGGACCCAAGGGCGTCATCACGGTGCACGGCGACTTCGACCGCTCCAACAGCTGCGACCGCGAGTTCAGCAAGATCTCCGAGTTCTTCGGAGTCGAAGAGCACTTCGAGGCAATGGCAGTCGACAACGACAAGACCATCTTCCCAGCCCGCAAGAAACCAGCCAAGGACGCTGCCTTCAACGCGGCTGACGACACAACGACCCATCAGGTCCACCCGACTGACGCCAGCAAGACGGTCAAAGTATCGTCGAGTCTGACTCCCGCATAGGAAGGCGCGCTCGTCGAGTTTCTACGTGAGAACTGGAGAATCTTCGCATGGCAACCCTCTGACATGCCAGGAATACCCAGGAACCTCGCCGAGCACTCCTTAAAGTCCACAAGGACGCCAGACCCGTCAAACAGGCCATGCGACGCTTTTCCGGGCCCAAGCGAGACGAAATCAGCAGAGAAATCGATCGACTGCTGAATGCCAAGTTCATCCGAGAGATCAAGGACTCGGACTGGGTCGCCAACCCAGTCCTAGTGGAGAAGAAGAAGACGAAGAAACTCCGCATGTGCGTCGACTTCACCGCCCTCAACAAATGCTGCCCCAAGGACCATTTCCCGCTCCCGCGGATAGATCAGATCATCGACTCGACTGCAGGCTGCGAACGCCTGTCCTTCCTGGACGCCTACTCAGGTTACCAGCAGATCAGACTGAACGTCGACGATGAGGAGAAGACAGCATTCATCACACCCGACGGCGTTTTCTGCTACCAGACGATGCCCTTCGGGTTGAAGAACGCTGGTGCCACGTACCAGCGCACAATGCAAGCATGCCTCAAAGGGCTCATCGGGCAGATCGTCCAAGTCTACGTCGACGACATCGTCGTCACCACCCGCAAGGAGGACACCCTCATCGCCGACCTCCGCAAGGTCTTCGCCGCCCTCGACGAGTATCAGATCAAGCTGAACCCAGACAAGTGTGTCTTCGGCGTGCCAGCCGGAGAACTGCTTGGGTACCTCGTCTCTGCAAGAGGAATCGAAGCCAACCCTGAGAAGGTGCAAAACATACTCGCAATGCCAGCACCGACCAAGCTTCACGAGGTGCAACGCCTAGCCGGCCGAGTCGCAGCTCTCAGCCGGTTCATAAGTAAGTTGGGAGAAAAGGCCCTGCCTTTCTACCAACTGATGAAAAAGACAGACAAGTTCGAGTGGACAGAAGAAGCGCAAGTCGCGTTCGACCAACTCAAGAAAACACTCACGACTTCCCCAGTACTGGTGGCTCCACTGGAGAACGAGCCGCTATACCTCTACGTGTCAGCCACAAACAGGGTGGTCAGCACGGTACTCGTAGTCGAACGAGAAGAAGAAGGACACAGTTACCCTGTCAGCGACCCGTCTACTACCTCAGCGAGGTGCTGACCCTGTCCAAGCAGCGCTACCCGCACTACCAGAAGCTGGCCTACGGAGTTTTCATGACTTCAAGGAAAGTAATCCATTACTTCTCCGAGCACCCGATCACGGTGGTAAGCTCCTCCGGGCTCTCCGACATCCTGACCAACCAATGCGCGACAGGACGAGTCGCTAAGTGGGTCGTCGAGCTAGGACCCTGGGGGCTGAAATACGCTCACCCGAAGTCAATCAAGGCCCAAGTGCTCCCAGAATTCACCACCGAGTGGATAGAAGCCCAGCTGCCAGATGTCCCCGACCTGTCCAACGCATGGACAATGTACTTCGACGGCTCCAAAAAGTTCAGATCAGCCGGGGCAGGAGTCATCCTCATCTCCCCCAAAGGCGACAAGCTGAAGTACGTGCTACAGATGGACTTCCCAACACCCTCCAACAACGAGGCTGAGTACGAAGCCCTAATCCATGGCATGCGAATGGCCAAGAACTGCGGCGCCACTCACCTCATGATCTACGGCGACTCCTACCTCGTCGTGCAGCAAACCATGAAGGCCTGTGACGCCATCGCCGACAACATGATCGCCTACAGAGACCTGTACAACCAGCTGGAGGGCACCTTCGACGGCTGCGAGTTGCGGCACATCGGCCGCGAAAGCAACGAGGAAGCCGACGCCCTCGCCAACCTGGGCTCAGACAAGGCGCAGGTGCCACCCGGCGTCTTCCTTGAGCGCATCACGCAGCGGTCTGTCAAACTTCGACCCACGCCCGGATCCTCCACACCATCAACGAGCACCGCCGACCCGCCAGGCAAAGAGAAGGAGCCAATGGAGGTTCTGCTCATCGAGCCCACCTGGACGAGCCCATATCTGGCGTACATGCTGCACCAGAGACTGCCAGTCAACTCAGTCGAAGCCAAGCGCATTATTCGCCGTTCGAAAGGCTTCACCATCATCAAGGGGGACTATACAAGCGAAGCATCTCAGGAGTCCTGCAAAGGTGCGTTGATCCAGTCGACGGTCAAGCCATCCTGCTCGAAATCATACAGGCACCTGCGGGCATCACGCCAGCAGTCGTGCCTTAGTGGCCAAAGCTTTACGAGCCGGATTCTACTGGCCCACCGCAATGCAAGACGCAGAAGAACTCGTGAGGAAATGTCTCGGCTGCCAGGAGTTCGCCAACAAGCCGCACGCACCAGCATCAGCACTAAAGACCATCCCACTTGCCTGGCCCTTCGCTCAATGGGGGCTCGACATGGTGGGTCCACTCAAGAAGTCCTCGCCAGGAGGACACACGCATCTCTGGTGGCAGTCGACAAGTTCACGAAGTGGATCGAAGCCGTGCCTATCACAAGTTCGACTGCATCCTCAGCAGTTAACTTCATCAGGTCCATCATCTTCAGGTTCGGGGTGCCAACAGCATCATCACCGACAACGGCACGAACTTCACAGCCGAAGAATTCAAGGACTTCTGCTCCGAGCAAGGCATCAAGCTCAACTACGCATCTGTCTCGCACCCGCAATCCAACGGGCAAGTCGAAAAGTCCAATGGTTTAGTCTGCAAGGGCATCAAGAAGCGCCTGCGAGTACCATTGAAGCGCGCCGCAGGCGCCTGGGTTGAGAGCTGCCGTCTGTGCTGTGGAGCCTGCGCACTACGCCAAACAGATCCACTCAGTACACGCCATTCTTCATGGTCTACGGCGCAGAAGCAGTCATGCCATGCGACATCAAGTTCGATGCACCCCGAGTGGTGGCCTACGACGAGTCCGAGGCAGAAGAAGCACTCGAGGATGACATGGATACCCTGGACGAAGCACGCGACATCGCCCTTACCCGCACAGCCGTGTATCAGCAAGACTTACGCAACTATCACGGACGGCGACTGCGGCCCAGAGCGTTCGTCCCCGGAGACCTTGTCCTCCGCCTCAAACAGAAGAAGGTGCACAAACTAGCCTCCCCGTGGGAAGGTCCATACATCGTGACAGAGGCAATTGGCGGCGGAGCTTACCGCCTGAAGGACTCGAAGACAGGGACAGTCTGCAGCAACCCGTGGAACGTGGCGCAACTGCGCCGCTTCTACGCCTAATCGACTCCCCCTTGTAACAAAGTGTACTATCTCAAGAAGCGGCAGGTTCCAGACGCACTCTTTCCCTTACCAGGGTACCTGAGGGGACTGGAAGGGTTTTAATGAGGCGGCCTGCTCGCAAAAATCAATGAAGTGATTTGTGGAACAAGCTCTCCCCTTTACTTTTTTAGTCAAAAAGCAACATAAACCTAGGCCGCACCCGACGCACTCGGGGGCTGCGCCATACAGGTTCAACGCAAAATCCTGGCCGCCACCCGAAGCACTCGGGGGCTGCGCCGCACAGGTCTAAGTCAAACCTAGGCCGCACCCGACGCACTCGGGGGCTGCGCCATACAGGTTCAACTCGCAAAACCTTGGCCGCCACCCGAAGCACTCGGGGGCTGCGCCGCACAGGTCTAAGTCAACCTAGGCCGCACCCGACGCACTCGGGGGCTGCGCCATACAGGTCAAGTCGCAAAATCCTTGGCCGCCACCCGAAGCACTCGGGGGCTGCGCCGCACAGGTCTAAGTCAAACCTAGGCCGCACCCGACGCACTCGGGGGCTGCGCCATACAGGTTCAACTCGCAAAATCCTTGGCCGCCACCCGAAGCACTCGGGGGCTGCGCCGCACAGGTCTAAGTCAAACCTAGGCCGCACCCGACGCACTCGGGGGCTGCGCCATACAGGTCAAGTCGCAAAATCCTTGGCCGCCACCCGAAGCACTCGGGGGCTGCGCCGCACAGGTCTAAGTCAAACCTAGGCCGCACCCGACGCACTCGGGGGCTGCGCCATACAGGTCAACTCGCAAAATCCTGGCCGCACCCGAAGCACTCGGGGGCTGCGCCATACAGGTCAACTCGAAAACCTAGGCCGCACCCGAGCACTCGGGGGCTGCGCCATACAGGTCACTCGCAAAACCTTGGCGCCACCCGAGCACTCGGGGGCTGCGCCGCACAGTCCAAGTCAAATCTAGGCCGCACCCGACGCACTCGGGGGCTGCGCCGCACAGTCTAATTCAAAATCCTAGGCCGCACTCGATCCGCTCGGGGGCTGCGCCATACAGGTTTACAGACGTCTACAAGATACAATTTACTAACTCGGGGGCTACCCCCACCTCGACATACATACACTCATATTTCCACTTGGAAAAATTTCTTTTACAAGCTAACGCTATGCAACAGCACTCTACTGCTCTTATTCTACAGGCTCGCCCTTTGGCGCATCAAGTGGCCCTACAAGGTGCTCGCTAAAGTTCTGGACCTGCTGAATCATCTGGCGCCAGCCGCAAGAGTATCGGCATAGTCACCCTCTCCAGGCAAGCCGTCAAGCACCTTGTGCAATGGAAGATTAGGCCGGTGCAGTCGAACGTATGCCAACGCCACGTTCGCCCCGGCAACAAGTTGAGCGTGCACGACTTCCTTCAACGCACCGCCTTCACGGAACCTCTCCAGAAGCGCAGTCAGTCCATTCGGCTGCTCGTTGTGAGGAAAGTACACCTTGTTGATCTGCCAGAGGGTTTTTCTGCAACCTTCCAAGAGCACAGCAGCCCGCCAGGTGCGATCCAGCATTCGTGCCAGTACACTACCTTGGATTTGTTCGACCAAAACTGGCGCGCTTCGGGTGAGTCACCGGCGGCCTCTTTCTCTACTCGCTCGTCCACTCGAAGCTGCTCAGCCTTCAAGTCAGAGTTCACATCTGCATCAAGGCCAAGCATTAAGCATAGCAGGAAGACACAGAAGCCGAAGCAAAAACGCTAAGGCCAACCTTGCAGCTGTCGACTGATCAAGTCCATCTCGCCAAGCAGAAACTCTCTCGCTGGGAGAACGGCGCAACGGGCCGCGACCTCAGCGCTCCAACTCCAGCTCTGCGCTCTTCAACTTCGACTCGAGCTCAAGAACCTTGTTCCTCATGAAGGTGATCACTCGCTGATCATTCACGCTTCGCACAGGAGCTGGAGGAGCTTGACGGCGGCGACGAGTAGGCGCAGCCGAAGTGGTATCCTCCTCATCGTCCGCGCCAGTCGTTCCAGCAACGTCAGGAGCTTCGCCCATATCAGACTGCCAAGAATTGACAGCGTCAAGCCAGGAAAAGAATCAACATAATTCATCCAAGCCAGATATCAAAAAAGACTCGGCGACTGCACCCCCGAGGGGGCGAATTCACATTTCATCATCAGCATGTTCACTCGCACAATATAAAGTGCATTACAGACTCAAGAACCAAAAGCAGAAGAATCCTAAAAGAACGGAGTCTACATCACAGACTCCGACTGGGAACGGCTCTTCCTAGCAGCCAACTCGCAGCTTTGGCAATCCTCTTCTCGAAGGTGGCGACCAACTTCGCAGCCAGCTGCTCGCCTGCACCTTCACACCGCTAAGGGACGCGGTCCTGCCATCAGGCTTCCGAGGGAAGTCGCTGACAACCTTCTCAAAATCGCCTACGACTTGGTGACCAAGAAGTAGCTGGAAAGTGAGCTCGGAGCCGCGTACCGTCTGCGCGCGCATGAAGTCCGCCAGGACATTCGAATTGCCTTCGAATGGAGCCGCGAGTGCGTCAACAGCAGCTGGTGGCGGCTTGTGGAAAGATATTCCGGTGCACAGTCGCTAAGGCCTCCGTCGACTTCTGCAGTGCGCCGCCGACTGCTGCAGCGCTGCCGATGCATACGCACAGACGCGGTCGACGAAGCCAACAGCCTCCGCCAAGCCGACACTCTCGCTGGAAGTCCCTTCTGGAGGAGCACCTCCGCAAGTCTCTGTCAAAGAAATCCACACCCGTAAGACGTCAGAAGTCGAAAAAGGCAAAGTAGGCACTGAGCCGAAAAACTTACTTCCAACAACATCTGCGAGTGCGAGCAAGCGGTCGACCTGGGTCTTCTCCAGATCAGCCCGAGCTTGTTCCCGCTCTTGGGCTTCACCCAGCGATTTCTCCAGCTCGCGACCCGCGTCTTCATGCTCTCCTTCTCGCCTGCGGATCAACGGAGCAAAGTTAGCAATAAAGGCAGTCGAAGCACCCCTCGAACACAAGGGTTCACACTTACTATTCGCTTGCTCCAGAGCAGTGCGGAGCTGATCCCTCTCCTGCTCCATGCGAACGAAGGCTGCGGCTCCCTCCATCTGCTGGCGATAAAATGGCTGCAGGAAACACAAGACATCAATCTGCGCCCGACTATTCTAGTCACGCGCATCTTCGGGGGCTACTCCCATCGGGAGCGCTGTACGCGCACCCGATACAGATCTTGCAGAACGAGTCGAAGAACACTTACATGCTCAAGCAGCCCAGCGTCAACCGGAGTCGCATCAGCAGACCTGTCTGGCATGGGGAGGTCGAAGCCTTCAAGGCCAAAACGTCACCGCCAGAGCCTCCTCTCCGGTCGTCCTCGCAGTATGCTCGATCATGGGAGCAGAAGTGTGCTCCATCTCACGAGGGGAAGAAACAGCAGCGCCAGTACGGTCGCTGTGACAAGAAAACTCAATTCAAGGACCCGCAAGTGAAAAGCACACTCGACAAAAACAAAGCAATGGTTATGCGACTAACCTGACGACATCATCATCTTCACTCCCAAGGAGACGGAGGCCATCCTCGCGAACTCGGTCGGCGGTGCAGAGCCGAGTGGAGGCACACCAAAGGTTCAGCCAGGTCACTCGGGTGCCTGGTACCCGAAGAGGACTCGCTCGTCTCTTCCTCGTTCACACCCGCCTCCTTCACAGGCGACGAGGCAGAACCAGAGTCGCCACCCTTTCGCCTCTGCCGCTTCCGCAGCGGCTCCTCGTCTTCATCATCCTCCTCCAACTCTTCACTCGGAGAGGTGGCGGAAGGAACTTCATCGTCATCAACCTCGTCTCAGGGAACTCTGCCTCTTCATGAGGTCCATTCTCCATCAGCGGAGGGAGACTGACGTAGCTCGAACGACCCTGTCAGCAAATGAAGCATTCGAGTCAAGCAAAAGATTGACAGAAGAAGATACAATACGAACAAAGCAAACGAAGCTCACCTCAGGCACAGGATTATTAGGCCCATATGGCTCGACTGGGCACTTGACGTTGCACGGGTCAGCGGCTCGGAGTCTAGTGATGCTCCTCACCTTCGACTCGACTCTCATCGTCAAGCTCATTGCCAGCATCTCACGCGCCCACATCGGGTGGACGCGACTGCGCAGCGGCTGCACCCGAAGCCTGAAGAAGGTGGCGATGAGGTGAATTCCACCCGTCTCGCGCCCGAGACTCTTCAGAAGGCCACGAAGTAGCGTCAGCAAGGGCTGAGTCGCCTCCCTGTCCTCCTTCGACAGCGGGTGCGCCCACGCGTTCGTCTTCCGCAACTCGCGATCAGCGCGAATTCAGGAAGCCCTGCTTGGTCGCACCTGATGTAGAACCACTTCTTCCGCCAGCCCTGGACGGAGTCGGACTTCTTCATCTGGAAGTAGGAGGTGTCGCCACGCACCTGGATGCCGAAGCCGCCGACTGGGTACACTGCTTGCTCTTCCCCACGTTCCTCCTCGAGGAATAGCGACTTCCACAGCAGCCAGTTGGGGGCGATTCCCAGGAAGCACTCGCAGAGCACGAAATAGCTCGCGATGCTCAAGACGCTATTGGGAGTCAGATCGTGGATCTGAATCCCATAAGCATACAAGAGACCACGGACGAAATCGTGGAGGGGGAACCCGAAACCCCGCGGAAGGAAATCCACGAAGCAAACGCGTTCCCCCTCGCGAGGAGAGGGGAATACCTCTTTCCCAGGAGCGCGCACCGTCGCCTTATCCGCCGGCGGCAGCAGTCCCTGCGCGCGGAGGGCCTCGAGGTCGGCCTTCTTCACCGAGGATTTGACCCAGTCGCCGTCGGGCTTCTTCATCACGCTCGCCTCGGCGGCGGCGACGGCGCCAGCAGCAGCCTTCCCCCTCTTCATCGTGGCCTTGCTCATGGAGGGGGAGACTAGAAGAGAAGAGCACGCAGCGCAACAATGGCGGAACAGAAGCAGTGGAGACGATGAAAGAATGGGGATGGATGAACTGTTCACCGCCGCGGTGAAAATTATATACCGCGCGGTCAGTCAATCCTGGCCATCCCTGCTGAAACCGCTCTCCGCAACAGCGTCTGACCGTCCACGTGTCGCGCGGAGGGCAACCGTCGCGGCCACGCCGCCCACTACGCGCGGGAATCAAGGCGCCATCATCACAACGCGAAATTTTCGCGCCCAACGGTCAGAAAAAAGCGGCAACCGCTGTCTCCAGTCAATACTGACAGTGGGACCGCACTGTCACGTCCCATCGGACACAGAGTGCATCAAAAACGTCAGCACTGACGTCAACCACGAAGGCGTAGGAAGTAAGCCAACGGGCTGATGGAGAACTCGAACAGTTCATTCGAGTGCAAGAAGATTCAGTAAGCTCTCAGAGCTGAATAAGTTCGTACAGTAAGCCAACGAGCTGATTGAGAACTCGAACGTTTCATTCGAGTGCAAGAGCATTCGTAAGCTCCAGTGCTGAACAAACTTCGCAGTAAGCCAAACAGGCCGAATACACAGTAAGTCACGCAAAGCCAGTCGCGACTCAACAAGTTGAGTTCCTTCTTTACTCCCATCGGGAGCAGGCTTTTCGACTGAAGAAAATTGAGTTTAACCTCAATTGCAAGCAATTCAGCTTAATCTCGGGGGCTACTCCCATCGGGAGCGCTGTTCGCGCTCCCGAGTGACTCAGAACAAAAGCAGTCGAAGAATTACCGACTAAGGCTGTGCTCACGGTATTTTACCCTGGACGTAACAGTTCGACTAAGGAATCCTCCATAAGCCCTGAACGGCCGGAGTCGACCAATTTTACTCATCTCTTTCAGGAACTCGAAGGCGTGCCCAGGAGGAAGGAGTCCTTTACCCGACTCTACGATTCGACTAAGCACTCGGGGGCTCCTGTCGTGGGGTCACTCTTCGACTACCCCACGGTGGGGATACCTGAGTCACGCCAAGCCCATCAGCCTGATGACGAGGGCCCAAGGAAGGCCCAAGGAGGACGACGTGCGGCCCAAGATAGTCGACGCTAGGTCATGCGACCCCGCCATGCTTGTAAGCGCCATCGGCACCGTTAACCTGAGACCTAGCCTACCATATAAAGGCTAGGAGGGTCCTTCGTCTAGGGTACGCTCATAGCCGCCACACAAACCCTAGCGAGATTGCCATCTCGCCATTGTAGCCACAACTCGCCATCAATAACCAGACAAGCAGGAAGTAGGGTATTATCCTCCGGAAGCCTGAACCTGGGTAAACGTCTTGCTTGTCAGCCGTCGTGATCACCAGCGCTCATCTCTCTCCCCCTCAATCAACCCGGGTGCACAACCCAGGGATTTGCCGAGTCCACACCTCGTCAGAGGTAGCCGTCCTTTTAATCTGTCCGGACATAAGTCTCCCAAGTCATCATCACCGTGATCTGTATGATTATGACACAGACCCATCGTCTGTCTCGGCAGTAGAAATACTCTGGAACCTGGACTAATCCAGAAAGCCTGGGAAATTACGTGAAAGCGCGCGAAGGAGGCTTTCGCTACAAGAAATGGCCAAGTGGTACAGGTGTATCATATCACGACGGTTTGAGTTGAAGATGGTGATAAGCTAGCATACAGTGCCAATGTTGGGTGTAGTGGAACGTGCACATCCGAAAAGGCAACAAACATAACAAAGCATTGACTTCAAAAAGGCCTTCGAAAAATATCTGCAATTGCACCGACTTTTAGCTAGGAGTATCGATGTAGTATAAGGGCAACTCCAAAGCGGACCAAAAGCCCCCATTTGGCTCGCATCCGTTTCTGTATTTTCTTTTCATGTGTGGTGTGTAGAGATTTCTCATGTATCAAGTTCAGGTGTGGTGTGCACTACAGGGCGCGTTACGGCTTTGACCTAACGGCCTCCGTTTGCTGGAATCAGAATAGTTGAGAACAAAGTGGTTTCTACCTAAAATTACGACCCAACGTGGCGCCCCCAAAATGGATAGGCGGTCCACGAACTGTTCGTTAGATCCATTGTTGAAATAAATTTTGCCCAGATTCATGGTGTGACGGACATCGTCGGCATCTAGTCGTATTCGGCACTTGTCCATGCTTGGTCCGCGATTCGGCCTCCACCTGAATAAAACAGCCCTCTCTCCACAAGCAATACATGTGGCAGCCACCGCTCTCACCGACGTGTGCCCCAAAAGGAGCTCACTTCAGAATAGAGAATCATGCGACCAAGAAGCGGACTGCCCAAAGGAAAGGTATGAAGCTTGAGGAGCAAGAAGGCGGGGCCACCGCAGCCTCGCCTGTTTGCCGCATCATATAGTGTGTTTGTACAAGCTATGTGACATTTGCATCATTTTGATACATTTATATACGCCGTCGCTGTTTGTCGCATCATATTGTGTTTAACTGAATTGCCAAGTACTGATACTTTATTTATTTAGTATCATTTGCATCCATATTTAGTTGTCATATAATATATAAAAAAGGCCAAAATGGTGAACATGGAGAAAAACGAAAAAGTTCGGTCGAATGAGGCCGCCGTCGGGTGTCAAGGTCCGGCCCGTGCGAACATGGCTGGACGACTGAATTAGCAAGTGCATCTAACAGAGCGTGTGTCTCGCAGTTGGGGACAGCGCCTCCTCGTTCGTATCGATCCAGCTCGACCAAGCTAGCTGCGAGTGGAACAACCGTACTCGTGGTCGTGGCGCGACGATCGAGAGCAAGTCACACCTGTCCGTACCAGAACGAGACATTAAACAATCTACAGTACTCGGCTAACTCGGTTGCTTCGCCGTGTCGTGTCGTGTCGTGTCAAGCCACGAGAAAAATCCTAGACCCGCTCTTTCTTTGCGCCTTGACGTGCGTCACCGCGCAGGACAGCTCGCGCGCCCCATGCGACCAGACGCTTCCGTGCCTGCACGCGGGCCCCACCTGCTAGCCCCGTCACTCCAGCCGGCGCGGTCAACTTTGGATTACGCAGGGTGCTGGTCAACTTTCTTTAGTTAACAGTCGTCAAACAAAGAGCGCCTACGTACGCGCGCTGACGAGAGCGATGCGTTTCATGGAGATTTATTTTGTCACCGCGCGGTGGAGTGCCGCGCGCATCTTCTTTTCTTTTCTATGCCCCGTCGCCGGACGGATTCATGGACGGTGGTTGCGCCGCCCACATCCTTTGTGCTTCCTTCCAGTGGATGGATCATGGATGGTTGACCTAGTACCAGGCTTAATTGCGTTGCCCCCTCTCCGCCCATGGGAAATGAGGATTGTGTGACGCTGACCATCAACTTTAATTAACCATCGTCAATCAAAGACCTCTTTTTTGGTTCATGAGACCCCGCCCTTATCTAAAAAATCATCCTAAATAACAAACATATGTGATTCATTGTTAGAACATGATGTTAATACAATTTGCACATCATCTCTCTCCCCCATGCATTGCTTAGTTATACACCAATGTGAATATTAGACTGACTATACGCGATTTTAAAAGTAAGGTTCCACACTAAAAAAGACTAGAGATTTCGTTCCGCGCGTTTGACTCTCCCCAGCAGTGGAGCATGATATCTTGTAACTTATTTTGTTTCTACCCTCGCTACCTATTGGGCACAGCCTATCTTCATACATGACCTAAAAATGTAATGCATATCAACAAATATCTGCTACAATGATTGACGAGTTTGAAATGTCGATGGTTTTTGCGGCTTTCGATCTTCCATATTTCGACAGATGATTTTTGTAGCTTTGTAATATTGAGAGAAATCAAATGCCTCGGTGCAATTCCAATCCAAATTTCAAGTCAGCAAGATGATCTGTACTTTGCGGGGCTGCAGCAAGATGATTGTGACAACAACGACGAGAAAATGATTAAAATAAGTTAGGGATGGAGGGTGTGTGTAACTACCCAACCTCGAGGAGATCGGATCGCACAAGATACAGGAGAATTGAATCAGATTAGGGAGGGAGGGTGTGAGGGAATGCAGTGAGCAAGGCGAAGAAGCTCATCGAGATGTAATTCTATTCTAAACCTTGTGCAAAAAATTCCTTCAATAATTAATCCTTTAAGAGTAGGGGGGCAGTGAAGGAGATCGTAGGCAGAAAACAAAAAACTCCTTCAATAATTAATCCTTTAAGAGTAGGGGGGGCAGGTGCCCCCCTTACATGTGCATAGCTCCACAGCTGCATGGCTATATAATGGGCGCATTCTTCTCGGTGGTTATCGCAACACAAGATTTACATCACCATGAATTTCCTACAGATCAAGAGCATCACTCTCTGGAGCTTTGTTCTGTTTGCGCAAGTGGTGGCCAGCGGCCGCCCCGCTCCATCAGCGTGGCCCTTCGCCGCTCCGTCGTCCTCGCCCTTCGCCGCTCCGTCGTCCTCGCCCTTCGCCGGCTTAATTGCGTTGCCTCCTCTCCGTCCATGGGAAACGAGGATTGTGTCGTGTGACGCTGACCGAACCAATTAATCTGCAACGCCCAAACCGTTGTTGACCCTCGGCACACCTTAATGTTTGCGGGTGTGGTGTTCACCTTGTTCCAAACTGTAAGACGTGTTTTGGTTTTACATGATCTTTAATTGTACGTTTTTTACCATTCAAATTGGAAAACCTAAATTCACTAGTAGTTCATTACGGATTATGTGCATTCAATAAATCAATGCATTGTTACTAGTACCTAGCTCTTTTTTGGTTCATGAGACCCGGCCCTTATCTAAAAAACCATCCTAAATAACAAACATATGTGATTCATTGCTAGAACATGATGTTAATACAATTTGCACATCATCTCTCTCCCCCATGCATTGCTTAGTTATACACCAATGTGAATATTAGACTGACTATACGCGATTTTAAAAGTAAGGTTCCACATTAAAAAAGACTATAGATTTCGATCCGCACGTTTGACTCTCGCCAGCAGTGGAGCATATGATATCTTGTAACTTATTTTGTTTCTACCCTCGCTACCTATTGGGTACAGCCTATCTTCATACATGACCTAAAAATGTAACGCATATCAACAAATATTTGCTACAATGATTGACGAGTTTGAAATGTCTATTGTTTTTGCGGCTTTCGATCTTCCATATTTCGACAGATGATTTTTGTAGCTTTGTAATATTGAGAGAAATCAAATGTCTCGGTGCAATTCCAATCCAAATTTCAATTATGCGAGATGATCCGTACTTTGCGGGGCTGCAGCAAGATGATTGTGACAACAACGACGAGAAAATGATTAAAATAAGTTAGGGATGGAGGGTGTGTGTAACGACCCAACCTCGAGGAGATCGGATCGCACAAGATACATGAGAATTGAATCAGATTAGGTGAGGAAAAGCAAGCAGGAGATGGGCAAGAGAAAGAAGGTGAGATACGCGTTCAACGCTTTACTTCCTCGATGACCATTACAGAGGAGTGGTCTGGTTTATAACACCACCAGCCAGGCCTCACAGGGGCTAAGCCCAACAAGCACAACTCACACGCACACCTACAGCTTACAAGTCACACTGAAGTAGCAGCCGTGACATTCTCCCCTCCTTGAGAGTCAGCTCCTTCCCAGATTGGTGCATTTGGATAGCGACGCTCCCTCCTTGAATGCAGTGAGCAAGGCGAAGAAGCTGATCGAGATGTAATTCTATTCTAAACCTTGTGCAAAAAATTCCTTCAATAATTAATCCTTTAAGAGTAGGGGGGGGGGGGGCAGGTGCCCCCCTTACATGTGCATAGCTCCACTTCTGCATGGCGGCGGTGACCACGGTGAGATACTTGTTGAACAACGCTTGCTAGAGGTGGAATGAGGGAGGAGAAGATGGAGCCGAGCTTGTATAGGAGAACGCCCCAATCAGTGACGTCCAGTTACTTGCTGGACTGCCAGGGCTGGTATAAATAGTACGAACCTACCCCTACATAATACTTTTTCATATTATATACTAAATTTCTAGATATATATATATATATATATATGTGCCAATATACTCAGAGTTAAGCGATGTTGACCAGAAAAAGTCGAGCCTGACTTACATTTTTGTGGCGGAGGAAGTACATTTTTTTTACCGGAAGGGTTTGCAAAGTTCATATTGAAAATTTAAATCAAGATTGTAGCACAATATGCTTAGTGTCCAATTGGTCTACGACTAGCTTACTGACCTATTGTTAGGTTGGGCTTGATTTCGATGCAATTGAATTCATTAGTTTATTACACTGTGTGTGCATTCAATAAAACAATGTAGTATTACTCCTACCTATTTTCGGTTTATGAGACCTGTCAGAAAAATCATCCATGGGAGCATGTTAGCGACCAACTCTCTCCTTCATGCATTGGTTAGTTCTACGGCAAGGTGAATGTTAGACTGAAATTAACTTGACGTAACCACGCATTAAGAAATGCATACAATTACCTCCCATGCTTAAGTCGATGGATTCTATATCGGCAAGCATATTTGCCCGAACCTTAAACCAGGATTAATTACGGCAACAAACAAGGACGCTAAACTTAACCTATCTGCACGTAAAGCCCATGCATAACATTCAAAATGTTTTCGCCTAACCCCTGTGATTTTGGAAGGAAATTCTAGACGCCTACAACAGCCGCCTACAACAGCCGGTAAAAAAAATGCCCGAATTACACATTGACAACGACATATTTTGACCGACCGCTCTCGCTGACAATGTGGGTCTTGTATCGCGTCCGTGGAAAAGGAGCTCCAAAGAAAGTACGTACTCCTAATAGAAATCGGTGGGCCCGACCCCTCTTTAAAAAAAAAAAAAAACACAAGATCTCACTGCCGCCATGGTGAATGGTGAATGGTGAATCGGAGTACTAGCGAAAAAAAAGAGAATGGAATCAACTGTGCGAAATTTCAGCCCTGTTTTTCTTCAAGGTTACAGCACTACAGGAATGGCGAACTGTGCCGACGGCCATTTTCTGTGCCGACGGCTATTTATCGGGGCCGTCGGCACAGGGGCGAACCAGGACCAGCCGTCGACAAGTCCGTCGGCACAGAAACGGCCGTCGGCACAGACATTCTTTCCCGACGGCCACCGTCGGGACACAGGAGGCCGCCGGCACAGCATATGAGGTGACGTCGACGGCACTCTGTGCCGACGGCAAAGCCGTCGGCACAGGCGTCTACCATTTTTATTCATTTTTATGTACATAGATGGGTGTCTATTGCGTCGTCCAATTGGTGGGTGTCTATTCACAAAATTTGAGAAACAATCCTTCACAAGTTGGCTTGAGTAGAATTTTCCCTCACGGTAGAGCTGCAGACCCACAAGACCAAGTTGTTGAACTACTTTTGACACCGAGGAGTCGCTCTTTGGGTCAATAAGAAGACCAAGATGAGAGGATTTCATCTCTATAGGTCAAACAGTCTCCCTTGTCAACAATCTCTTGCAATTTGTTAATGTTGATGTTTGTCACCTTCCCATGGCCTAACCTAACACAGCCAAGCAAAAAAGTCCACTGGGCTACCCCCTTTCGACGCACGTCTATGGGGGTAGACGAAAACGTTAGGAATTTTTGCTTCTGCATGGTTTTAGTGTAAGTTTGCAAGATTTTAGTGTGCCCAAGATTCTGTTGATCTCGGGACTCCGAGGTGTGACCGGCCTTTCGACTACTTTTCTACCCCCTTTGAACTACTTTTCGCATTGATATTAAACAAACCATGCAAATTACAGTGACAACATAAATTACACAGAGAACATTCTTGAACCGCCGATACATAATTGACTAAGAAACAAGTAAACATGCATGTAGAACAAATTACAACAATCACGAACAACTAACAAATTTCTCCACCCTATGCCGTGCGTGTGCTGCCACCCTTGCCCTTTGATGAAGATTCTGCCTTCTTGCCTTTGCCCTTGGACGAAGCTTCAGCCTTCTTGCTCAGTGCTTCAACCCTCCTTTCCTTTGACGACGGCATGAAATCGTCGTCATCATCGCTGTCAACTACCCAGAGACAGGAACGACCGTACGAATTACGGTCAGCTTCAGTTCGGTAGAACGGACTATTCGTAACTTTCCTGTCAAACTTATCTGCAAGCCTGAGCATTTCTGCACGAATTTGGAGCGGGGTTCTATACGGAAACCCATCGCGGCATAGCTTCGCCCCGAGTGAAGCGAGATGACTCTCAGTGTGCAAAATTTCTTCAATTGGAACTACCCTACCATCTACCTTCAAATTGCTTGACAGCCTAGCGAGATGCTCGGATGCGGAAATGTGAAACCCAGACACACACTTCTCGCAAGGACCAATACACACCATGCTTGCGCTCAAGTGAGTACCATGCCTACCTTCGACTGGGTTATATAGAACTACCGGTGGCGGAAAATATTTGGGCGGGAAACGGTGGCGGGAAATATTTGGGCGGGAAACGGTGGCGGGAAATATTTGGGCGGGAAACGGCTCAGAAGCACACGAAGGAAACACACGATCCGTGTGCTTCTTCTGGATCCAACGGCTCACAAGCGCTCGAAAGAAACACACGATCCGTGTGCTTCTTCCTGATTGGGCAACAAAACACACGGTGTCTCCTAGCTACAGCCCGACACTGATTCACGGTCGAATGTCGTTGCATTCAGTGTCGGGCATAGCTAGGGAACCCGAATGTTTTGTGTTTGAGGGTCACTTCGATCCGGCAAGACATCTCTGATGATTACAACCGTCCGGCAAGACGTCTCTGATATTCTACAACCGTACGGCAAGACATCTCTGATGATCTGCAACCGTTTGGAACGGTCACAGGTCATCAGAGACGTCTTGCCGCTGGTTGCCCAAAGATGCCTCTCCGAGTGACGCTGGAATGTTTTGTGTGAGTGAGTAACCTGTCTGAGGAGGTGGGCTATATATAGGGTCGCAAGCCCTTTCGAGTGACTCCCTCCAGCTAGCCAATCAGGAACAAGTACGCGGATCGTGTGTTTTCTTCGAGAGCTTGGGAGCCGTTGGATCAAGCGAAAGAAACACACCGCTGATCCAACGGCTCAGAAGCGCTGGGAGGAAACACACGATCCGTGTGCTTCTTCCTGATTGGGCATACTACAGCTCACAAGCCCTTTCGAGTGACTCCCTCCAGCTAGCCAATCAGGAACAAGTACGCGGATCGTGTGTTTTCTTCGAGAGCTTGGGAGCCGTTGGATCAAGCGAAAGAAACACACCGCTGATCCAAATCGTGTGCTTCTTCCTAGAATGTGGCCAAAACACCCGTCATTTGGCCCGAAACCCTAGAATGTTCGTAGGAGATAGCTCGTTCCTTTGAAAACATTTTCAACAGAAGTTTGGTATTCCAAGTCTATTATTTTTGGTGGATACTAGGTCATATATATGACACCACGCGAAGGTCTTACACCATTTTGATTTTTCGTCAATTTTGTAGAATTTTCTATGCCGGTTTCAGGAAGAAGTCAAGATGGCGGGCACGACCGTTCGTAGCTAGGGGTTGAATATTGAGAAACTCTTTGTATATCTCTGATGAAATAGGTAGTTGTGTACCTAAAAATGATTTTTCCCAAAAATCATGACTAAACTACGATGCACCTGCAGTTCAAATTTTACCCGTTTCCATCTGAATCGGCAGGAATTTGTCATTTTCAAAAGAGGAGCATGGAAACCTTTTCACAGCCAACACTTTGGTTATTTGTGAATATAACATGGTCTAGTGTACTCAAAAAATGCATGACCCAATTTTTGCAACATATTTGTGGTTGCTGCTTCACAAAAAAACCCATTTTTCGCACTCGAAAAATGGAAAATGGTTTTTTTTTCTAATAAATATGAAAACTTCCTCCATAAACATTGTTCATGCTTCCAATATGCATGTTTGTGTGGAAGATGGGCACATTTTAGCAAACTATGCCATGGATGTGGCCAAAACACCCGTCATTTGGCCCGAAACCCTAGAATGTTCGTAGGAGATAGCTCGTTCCTTTGAAAACATTTTCAACAGAACTTTGGTATTCCAAGTCTATTATTTTTGGTGGATACTAGGTCATATATAATGACACCACGCGAAGGTCTTACACCATTTTGATTTTTCGTCAATTTTGTAGAATTTTCTATGCCGGTTTCAGGAAGAAGTCAAGATGGCGGGCACGACCGTTCGTAGCTAGGGGTTGAATATTGAGAAACTCTTTGTATATCTCTGATGAAATAGGTAGTTGTGTACCTAAAAATGATTTTTCCCAAAAATCATGACTAAACTACGATGCACCTGCAGTTCAAATTTTACCCGTTTCCAACTGAATCGGCAGGAATTTGTCATTTTCAAAAGAGGAGCATGGAAACCTTTTCACAGCCAACACTTTGGTTATTTGTGAATATAACATGGTCTAGTGTACTCAAAAAATGCATGACCCAATTTTTGCAACATATTTGTGGTTGCTGCTTCACAAAAAAACCCATTTTTCGCACTCGAAAAATGGAAAATGGTTCTTTTAAATGGAATTAAAAAAAATGGAATTAAAATTTATAGCAAATAGGTGCTGTCTCTTTTTTAAATGGAATTTAAAAAATGGAATTAAAATTTATAGCAAATAGGTGCTGTCTCTTTTTTAAATGGAATTAAAAAAAAGGAAAAGGCTATGCCGACGGCAAAGCCGTCGGCACAGGTTCTGTCTCTTTTAGACAGGGCACGCGCCGGCCGAAACGAAATCGAACCCAAATCCAAATCGACCGCCCGCTGGCTCCAGCGCACCACCGGCGACCCTCCCCCCTCCCCCCTCCACCGCACCACCGGCGACCCTCCCCCCTCCACCGCGGCGGCGCGGCCGGGCCTGCTCGCCGGCGTCCACCCTCCACCGCATCCCCCCATTCCACCTCCTCCTCCCTCCACCGCATCCCCCCTCCACCGCATCCCCCCTCCACCGCATCCCCCATTCCACCTCCTCCCTCCACCGCATCCCCCCTCCACCGCATCCCCCTCCACCGCATCCCCCCTCCACCGCGGCGGCGCGGCCGGGCCTGCTCGCCGGCGTCCACCCTCCACCGCATCCCCCCATTCCACCTCCTCCTCCCTCCACCGCATCCCCCCTCCACCGCGGCGGCGCGGCCAGACCCTCCCGCATCCCCCCTCCACCGCGGCGGCGCGGCCAGACCCCGACGGCGGACGGCCGGACCTGCTCCTCCAGACCTCCACTGCCACGGCCAGAGCCCGACGGCGGACGGCGGACGTCAGGTATGATTCACCACTACCTCTCTTCCTCTCCTCTCTCTGGATTCCTCTAGCTCTCGGTATAGAAATGATTAGGATTTATTCCTAGAAATGATCATGGTACTGCTCCAGTTCATCCAGCTGATGAACTCTTGCATGGAATCATGTGGATTGTTCATTGTGGTGCCACTGGTGTTGTGGATTTTAGTATAGAAGATATCCAGATCATGTAATAAGAATAATTTGATAGATTTACTTGTTGTCTTACTAGGTAGAATAGCTTGGATTAGCATGTTTTCTTGCTGTTTTAGGTGGTATAGATTATTTCCTTGCTTGTTCTCAAGCTGTAGATGGACAAGAATTATTTTGGATGTGTTGTGCTTGCAGGTATAAATGATTTAGAAGTTTCTAGGCAGCACCAAGTAGCTGTCTAGTAACATAAGAATGATTTATTGCATAATTTTGTGCTTTAGTCATTTATAGATGTATTTCTGGATAGATTTGAGTGGTATAGTGATTTCTGGACAGATTCAAGTTTTAGAAGTGCAAGTAAATGAATTTGGAAGCACTTTATTTTCCTCTCTTTTTCTCTTTTTCTTCCTCTCTTTTACTTTTTTGTTCTTTAGTTTACTATTTGCTTCAATATTAATGTTGTCATACTTGTGTGCTAATATTTATTGTTTCTCAATGCAGTTGATTGAACAATATGAGTCAGGGCAAGGAAAGCGCAGCTACCTTGCTTAGTACGCTGAAGGCACAGAAGTCTAACCTTACACGGAGTGGACGACCTACCACCTCGCGTTACGCCGCGGACGAGGGTGCACGAGGTGGAGGACGAGGTGGAGGGCGAGGTGGAGGGCGAGGTGGAGGGCGAGGTGGAGGACGAGGTGGAGGGCGAGGTGGAGGAGACGTGGAGCACCCACCCTCCGCTTCTGGCGACTTGGATTCTGAGTTGCCCTCCGCTTCAGGCGACGTGGCTTCCCAGAACCAGCTAGAGCTGGAGGTGGAGGACGAGGTGGAGGTGGAGGTGGAGGCGGCGCCGAAGCGGAAGAAGATGCGTGGCGAAGCAGGAGTCCCCGAGGAAAAATACTGGCCTAAGACCGAGGAGGCGAAAACCCTCATTGAGCCTCATGGCGTTGAGTAAGTGTACTAGTTTTGTAATTTTGAACATGAATTTCATTTTGGTCCTCACAATTTGGCATATGTACTAATGTTTACTTATTGTGCAGTTCATGGACATGGACATGCCCTAAGATTTTTCGCACTCCTGGCAGCATGCTTGGAGCTCTGATCAGGAAATATTGGCCAGGCTTGTACCAGACAGGGCCCGACGACGAGGCGAAGTTAGCCACGAAATGGGCGGACTACGAGGCTGCGCCGTCCCCACCGTTCGAGACAGCTGCTGACGCCGTGATCACCACTTTTTGGGTAACACATATTTTCCGAATTCCGTTCATAGTTAATGACCCCACCGTGATAACTCATGACTCACAATTTTTTTATGCATGGTTGAAGCGGTTTTATCGTGTGCTGGACCAGCAAGCTGCGTCTAGCATTTTGCATGCTCATTGTGTGAGGTTGACACGGCAGCAATTCTACAACCAAAAGTTTACATCCGCCAATGACTTTGCCTTTGAGAAGACGGGCAAGAGGGCCAAGAAGGCGGATAATGCCAAGAATGCAGCGGAGATGACAAGGGAGGAGTACATTTCGGTAAGTACATTGTCAATGGAATTCTATATTGCTGCTAAGTTGCCATTGCACTTAGCTCTTCTTGAATTGCATTTTCAGGTTATGCCCGACTGGGCCGACCGCAAAGAAGACGCATGGGATGCGTTGGTTAGGAGGTGGGTCGGGGAAGACGAGGATTTCAGCGCCGTGAGCCAGCGGAACAAGGCAAACCGAGGCTCCGAGGGAACACACAGTGCGGGAAACCGCAACCACTTCCTCTTTAAGGATAAGATGGTATATATTTACATGGAACGACGTGCATTTATTTTTACCGCATGTTTCTACTTGGTATGAATAACATTTCTTTTCGTGATGCAGGACGCCGATACTGGGACGGTAAGCTCCCACCTGCGTGCGTGGAAGAAGATGAGGGAAAAGAAGCCCGATCTCAAGAAGCCTCAGCCACAGCTTCCTGAGTACTACGGCGGATCCGAGGAGGCCGTGGACAGCTACTGCACGACGTTCATGGGTTTGAACCCATGGGTGGATGACCCCTTGAGCGAGGAGGTCGACGAGAGGTCGGTATATATATACATGGAACAACGTGCATTTATTTTCACCGCATGTTTCTACTTGGTATGAATAACAATTCTTTTCGCGATGCAGGGCGGTGGTCCTCTCGGGGCACGGAAGGCCGCATGGCCGTAATCGCACTCTTAATAAGGTGGTTAGGCCTGCCATGACCTTCACGCAGGCAAAAGCTACTCTCCCTGACAACAGCCCACTGATCCCGCCTCGTCCACAGCCTCGTCGATCCACTTCCATCGATGTAAGTTTTTTTGCATCCTCTTTCCGACATTCGTTCTTGCATCGCTAAGTTGACGAGATTCATTATTTTCGAAATTGTAGCCCGATTTTGAGGAAGCCTACGCTGCCGCTCATGCGCAGTATGAGGTGGCCTTTGCCAAGTGGGAGGAGCAGAATAAGCCTTGGACCGAGTATCAAAAGTTGTTCCGAGCTGTAAGTTTTAACCTTTACTTTTGTCAAATATGACAAGTCCCACTTCCCTAGTTTGCACCTTCATTTTTGCAACACCTGACATCTGAACTATCTTGCAGTCGGTGCTGAACTTTTTCACCACTGGAGTGCGGGTAGCCCCTCCTATGGAGGAGCCTCCGGAGCCGGGTCCGACTCCACGGATGCCATCGAGGGACGTGTTCGCTCTCTCCTTCTACAAAAGAACCCCGGTAAGTTTGATCCCAAACCACTGGTTACTGCTTTCCTTTGCCTCGCAGTTGCTAACTCTTGCTCAAACATGTAGGAAACGGGAGGCTCGTCGGAGAACCCACACGTTGATCCTTCTGCTTCTCCTAGTTCCTCGACGGGTTCGCATCGCACCACACCGATACATAGCGATGGTCCTTCTCCCGGTGCTTCAGCTTCTCCTCGTGCTTCCGGCGATTCGCCTACTTCCGGTGCTTCTGCTGCGGTGATCCGACGCTCACCCCTTATCAGCCGGGGAGATATGGGGCTCACCCCGTCGCCGTCGCCGCCGCCGCAATAGATGTAGGGATTTTGGGCGTCTAGACTTGATGATATACTTGATGATGGTCCTATGTGTATGTACTTGATGATATACATTTTGTCATCCATTGTGATCAATAGATGGAGCCACTGTGTGATCTTGTTTGTTGTGAATTTGTCGTGATTTATTATTATTTTTTCTGCTATTTTTGCTGCAAAAAACGAGCTGCTGGATAAAAAAAATTCTGGGACAAACCTGTGCCGACGGCATTGCCGTCGGCACAGAGGTCTGTGCCGACGGCAATGCCGTCGGCACAGGATCATCCCAGGAGCGCCCAGTTGCCTCCACGTGGCAGGTCTGTGCCGACGGTTTGGCCGTCGGCACAGACCCCTACCCCTGGCCCGGCCAGTGTGGGACCCACGCGCCGCTGTGCCGACAACAAGGTGCCGACGGTGCGTTTCTGGCCGTCGGCAAAAGCTGTGCCGACGGTTTATACCTGTGCCGACGGCCAGGTGGCTTGTGCCTACAAGGCCCTATGCCGACCACCCTGTGCCGACGGGTGCCGTCGGCATAGGGGTGTGCCGACGGCTTTTGGACCTTTGCCGACGGGCTTCGGCCGTCGGCACAAGTGGCCATTCCTGTAGTGCAGGGAATTAAAACTCGTCATCTTGCTGTTGATGTCAGCTGAGCGAGACGGGGCTAGGGGGAGACTGCGAGTTCAGTGCAGGTGATTAAGTTCTTGCGGAGGCCGTGCAAACTGCAGGGTTTTCAGCTGACTGCGAGTGCAGGTGTGAACTGGTGCTACCTGAGAATCTGCTTATTTCCGGACGTTAACTAATTAACAAATTGAACAAAACCAAACGTGCGTGGCGTGGCGTGGGGCTGCAATTTGATGTGGCTATTTCGTTTTCGACTGACGCATTCCGTTGGAAGTTAGCCGTCCTTTTTGTCCGGAGATCGAGTGGAGTCTCCCAAGTCATTATCGGCCCCGTGATCACTACGATCATGACACGGACCCATCGCTTGTTTGTCGTATTTGCTTGCTGGTTGTCGCTCGACAGAGATCTACTAGGAGTATATCTTTCTGTGTTGTTCAAGGCAGAAAATTAGAAGCTGCAAGCCTTCGCTGATCTCCGGAACATCCCTGTAAACATGAGAAACTACGCGACGGAGGTTTTAGCCTTTGGTTACTAGAAATGGCCAAGTGCTACAGACTACAGGTGTATCATATCACCGACTGTTTTGAGTTGGAGAGACACACGTACGGTGCCAGATGGTATGGTGGGTGTAGTGGAACGGGCACACCCGAAAAGGCAACAAACAAAGCCAAGCATTGACTTTAAAAAGGTTGAAAAGGGCCTCCGAAATATGTATATCTGAATTTGCACCAATTTTTTTAGACGTTTCAATTCTTGGATGACAAGGTCTCGTATGCACCGCCCGGCCGTGTTGGTGTGCTG